>VZTU01031443.1:0-10864 GCA_013400835.1 Zapornia atra | reverse complement strand
TTTTTTCTTCTTTTTTTCAATGTGGCATAGGTCTTGCTGTAACTGTACCCAGCTGCCACAGAGCTGCTGGGTGCCAGTGACACCGTGACCCTGGGTGTGGGCAGCTGTGCTTGCAAGATGGCCTCAGAGAGGTGCCTCCAGTGTGGGACCTCCCTTTCCTCCAGCATGGGTCAGTGTGGGGAGGGGGTGCCGTGAACATCAGGACTGTGTTTGCTTTCCAGGATGGTGATATTCCAGGACAATGAGTGGTGGTTGATGATTCCAGTTACAACATCATTTGCCTTCTTTTTTTTTAAAAAAAAGTCTTTTTCTCCCTACTAAAGATAGGAGTCAACCCAACTAGTGTTGATCTTGTGGCTGTTGGCAAGGATGAAGAGGTGAAAATGAAGCCAGGCCAAGTCCTGCATGTTGTGAATAAGCTGTACCCCTACACGGTTCAGTTCATGGAGGAGTTGGGGAAAACTGCTCCAGAAGCAGGAGAGAAAACACAAACCAAGAGGACGCTGTGTGAGGCCTCTGGTGTGGATGGTGATGATGATGATGATGATGATGATGTAGAGCTTGTGCCCAGAAAAACAAAGAAGATGGAAGGGGTGGACACAAAAGGCAGTTCTGCAAGTGCCAGGCTAAGCAATACCAGTGTATCTCCACGTGAAGGAACTTCAAACAAAAAGGCAAGCGTGTGGGTACCTGTACTTGGGCTGTTTCTCTTGGGGTTGTCTCCTGCACCAGGGCTTTGGTTTCCTCCTTTTGTGGGTACTGCTGTTGGGGGGACATCTCAGGTGGAGACGGATCCTCAGAGTATTCAGAGCATGTGAGATGACACGTGCTGAGGCCAAGGCTCTGCTCCTGGTATGGCCCAGCTCCTCAGGAAGGGGCTGGGGACCCCTCCTCACCTGAGCTGGGGAGCTGGCTGTGTGTGCAGGGCCGTGCTTGGAGTCAGGGTGGATGCAGTCTCTGGGTCCCAGCCTAGTTCCTGCAGGGACAGTCCACCTGAGCTCAGCGTTGCCGGAGCCGCACCAGGGTACTCTGCTAGATCTTGAGGTGAACTCTCCTGTGTTGATAATGGAGCAGTGGTTATCTAAAAGCTTACTCACAGAGAGTGGAACTATCTGTCCCCTTTTTTAAATTGCCTTGGTTTTTTTGCCCTCCTGCTTTGGTCATTCCTTAGGGTTAGGACCACGTTTGCCTTAATGAATCTTACCAGCCGGAATGTTTTAGCTCTGCTGGCATGGACAAAGTAAAAGACTGCTTTGGGCATCTGGAACTACTACAGTGTAGCTGCTGGAGGAGAAGGCACATCATTGAAACCCCTCAGTACAAATTTCAATCCCAGGTTGT
Organism: Zapornia atra; assembly: GCA_013400835.1. NCBI lineage: Eukaryota > Metazoa > Chordata > Aves > Gruiformes > Rallidae > Zapornia > Zapornia atra. The sequence continues at coordinate 9,523 of VZTU01031443.1, read as the reverse complement.
GGTGGATTGACCCACTTACTTGACTTGTGAACTCAAGGTAGCTAAACTAGGACCAAATTCCTGGTGGTGTGAGCTAAGAGACATGCCAATGCACACTGTTTCTCTGTCAGCACTATAATACTGTTTGAACATCTTGCATGAGAATTTGGTGAAGATCATTGTTGATAATGCCTGCAAAATGGTCTGAACAGATCAACCATTTCTGCTTTGAAAAAAGGGCACCCAAGATACCTTCTGTGGGGCATTCAGTAAGCAAGTTAAGAGATACCTGCTAGTTTTGCCTTGATTTTCCTGTGCCTGCCTTGTTTTCTGTGCCAGCTACTTGCACAGTCCCAAAAGACAAGTACACCCACGAGCAGGGCCACACACTACACCGCTTCGCTCTGCACTGAGCAGCACGTGGCAGGAGAGTGAGTGGAGACCCCTGGACCTCCTCTGGCCCTTGTGGTCTGTGAAGCAGAGAGCTTTTAGTAATCTGTTGTGAATAGTAATCAAGGACTGTGCCATAACATGTGGACAAATTACTAAATTCAAACGGGTCTAGAGATCCCTGTTGTTAAATTTCCAACACTTTCCTTTCAGTGTCTTGTTAGAAGGTTTCAGAAGTAGCTTTGTCAGGGCAGTTGCAGCAGGCATGTTGGCATTTACAGAAAGAAAACAGTTCAGCTGTCATTCACCTGTTATTGTACTGTTGTATGCTGATGAAGGGACTTAAAGGTTTTACATCTGTAATTGGGTTCTTAATTCCCTTATATTTTTTTCCTCCTGTGCTTTAGGAACATTTGGGACACTGGAGTCAGGGTCTAAAGAGCTCCATGCAAGATCCAAAAATGCAGGTGAGCTGTACACTGTGTAACAAAGTTAAATGAGCTGTTTTTTTCTTGTGCAATTTAATGATTTGATTAGCCAGTGGAATACTCCTTAAGGGATAAATTGTACTTGCATCTCTCTCTGCATTAATTTGGGAGTCTTTGCTGTACTGATTTTGCAGAACATCATTATCTTAATTATCTTTGAGCTCTCTGAACTGGTGGATGGGGCCAGCAGATTTCAAAAAGGTGGTTGGGAGAGCAGGTGAGCAGTGCCACTACTTTGTCTCCTCTGCAAAAAGCAACTAAAACGGGGGTGTGGTGTGAAGCTGGGTTAAGTAGGGAGGTTCCTGTTTTCCAGCAGTGAGCATCACCTTATTTCCAAGCATGGGGCAGTTTCCTGTTTTCCAGCAGACTCCTAACTGTGACACCTCTGTGCCAGCTGCCAGGATGTAACCCCTAGCTCCTCTGCTGCCTGCTTGCTTTGTGCCAACAGGAATTTGCTGAGTGGTTTCTTTTAACCTTCTCCAGATGCATTTCCCTTCCTCTGCTTCTCTCTGATTGCATAGTGGTTTTCCTTGAGCTTGTTTGTTGTTGTCTGCTGCCTGCTTTTGGGGAGGTGGGATGGGTTGACCCTGGCTGGAGGCCAGGTGCCCACCAAAGCCGCTCTGTCGCTGCCCTCAGCCACACAGGAGAGTGGCACAGGGGGAGTGGAGAATGGGGGCTGGGGTCAGCCCATCACACATTGTCTCTGCTGCTCCTTCCTCCTCAAGGGGAGGACTCCTCATGCTCCTCCCCTGTTCCAGCTGGGGGGTTCCTCCCATTAGAGACAGTTCTCCACCAGCTGCTCCAGCTTGGATCCCCCATGGAGTCCTAAGTCCTGCCAGCAAACCTACCCAGCATTGGCTCCTCTCTCTACAAGCACCACGTGTCCTGGCAGGAGCGTGCTCCAGCACAGCCTTCCCATGAAGGTCACAGCCTCTTTGGGTGTCTCCACCTGCTCTAGCTGGGGTCCTCCATGAGCTGCAGCTGGATACCTACCCCACTGTCAGCCTTCATGGGCTGCAGGGGGACAGCCTTCCTCACCATGTTCTCCAGGCATTGCAGGGAAATCTCTGCTCTGGCACCTGGAGTGCCTCCTCCTGTCCTTCTGCACTGACCTTGGGGTCTGCAACTTGTTTCTCTCACATCATCTTACTTCTCTCTCTGGTTACAAATGCTCCTGGTTTGTTGGGTTTGTTTATTTAAATATATTATGCCAAAGGTGCTGCCACCATCAGTGGTTGGCTCAGCCTTGGCCAGCAGTGGGTGCATCTCAGAGCTGGCTGGCACTGGCTCTGTTGGACATGGGGGGAGCTTCTAGCAGCTGCACGCAGGAGCCCCCTTGCAGCCCCTGCCTCTTGCTACCAAAACCTTGCCATGCAAACTCAAAGCAGGAGGTCAGGCTCGAGGTGCAGGGATTTGACTCATGCCTATTTTGGCTGCACTGTGTATGCACTCTTCTCCTTCCTGTGCTCTGAGAGAAGCCTCCCTATCCACGTATACAACTTGCTTTCACTTTAAGTTACAGCAAATACATAGACAGCTGCTAAAACCCTAACTTTCTGTCTCACCCCCAAAGTAGGGAGAATGCCCTCCATCTCTGCCAGAGAGCAGCCTGAACCTTGGGCCCCTTCAGCTTGGGTTTTGGCTGTCTGACTGCTCCATAGCCATCATAACATTAGGGATGGGGTATTCCCTTTATGCTTCTCAGCAAGAGTATGTGTTCAGGAGGATGGATATGACAGACACCTGTGACACTTGGTTCTTGAAATTACAGACTGATTTCAGCTGAAAAGCGGCTTTGGAGGTCACTGAGTCTGTCTGATTGTGCTCAGTGTCACTGCCCCAGCTTTTGTCCATCATTTGAGATACCTCCAACAATGAAGGTCTCAGAGCCTCCATTGGGCCCCTTCAGGTGATGATCACCCTCAGGCTGAAAAATAATTTCCTTGGTAACTAATTAGAGGGTCTCTATTTCTTGATTTTTTTTTTTAGAAGGATTTTTTTTCTTTAAATCCAAGTTTGAAGTGTTGAACTGTATAGAGTTGTAGGAGAACTGGATGCCCATTCATGTGGAATTGCCAGCAGTTTCAACTGAGTCTTTTCTATGAGGAATGATAAAGCTATTTAAATGCTTGCTTAATTTTTAAACTGAAGCTTAATCTTTATCCTCTAAGTGGAATTTCATACAGTACTTAGCAAGACAGTCCTTTCTAGACCCCAAAAGATAAGCTGGTTTTAACAAAGTTCTTTGAATGTTAGAACATATATAACTGTAACTCTGTGTCAGCTTTATTAGTAGCAGTTCTGAACTACACTCACATTCAGTAGAACTTTGCTGTTCAGTCATCTATCCACTGTATGTCAGTGTTCCTTCTGAAAACACTTGATGGTGATCCCATTCCCACCAGCTGCATATGCAGACAGTGAGGGGTGTGTATTAGAATATGGCAACAGGAACCAGTCCTGTGCTGATAAACAATCCTCTGGTCTGTGTGCTGATTTTTAAGAGCTGGTTGATCAGCTCTGTGTATAAACATGAGAAGGAGCGAAGAGGACAAAGACACCACCCCATCTCTCACCAACAGATGTGCTGCTGGGAGATCAGAGGCAGCACAGGCAGGTTCTGCTTTAGAACCTGACAGAAGTTTATTGCTGGGGGCAGGTTGTCCCCTCTGTTCCTCCTTGTGCTTTGCTATTGTTTTTCTTCATCAGCTGCGTTCAGTTGCTGCAGAAGACAAACCAAAATTGAAACAGGGGAAAAAGGGGCATGATACACAGCACCTGCCCTACAAAGAGAGGCTGAGGGAGCTGGGCTTGTTCAGCCTGGAGAAGAGAAGGCTGTGGGTGGACCTCACTGCAGCCTTCCAGTACCTGAAGGGAGCTTATAAGCAGGAGGGGATTCAGCTTTTTAAAAGGGCAGATAATGGCAGGACAAGGGGGAATGGATTAAAACTAAAGGAAGGAAGGTTTAGATTAGATATTAGGGGGAAGTTTTTTACAGAGAGAGTGGTGAGGTGCTGGAACAGGCTGCCCAGAGAAGTAGTGGATGCCCCGTCCCTGGAAGTGTTCAAGGCCAGGTTGGATGGGGCCCTGGGCAACCTTGTGTAGATCCAGGCCTGGAGGTTGGTGGCCCTGCCTGTGTCAGGGGGGTTGGAGCAATGTGATCCTTGGGGTCCCTTCCAACCCAGGCCATTCTATGATTCTATGAATATGTTCTTTTTGTGAGTGGTTGTACAACATATCAAACTGGGTAGCATGAACTGCAGTAGCTCAGGGTTGAATGTTGTCTTTGTAGTGCCTGTGGAGGTCTGCAGGGCTGAACACACTGTAGCACCTGAGGCTTGTGCCTCACTCCAGGAAGGTGAGGAGGATGAGGCTGCCCGGTGCATTTCAGTGTGCTCTGTATTGAGCACAGTGCCATGATGTTTGTAGCTATAGTTAACTTACTGCTACGTAAGAATGGAAAGATTACTTTTTTTTCCTTAAAATATCTAAAGAGGGAAGCTGGAACATCTCTCCAGCTGCCTGGTGCATGCTACAGAAGAGGGCATGTATCCTAGACCAGCTTAGTTACAGCAGAAGGCCTCCTTGAAGTGGAATGCTCTGCTGTTTGATATTTCTCTCCATCTAGTAATCTTACCTGTCTTTTTTCCTGGCAGTCCCACAAGGCAACACATGTGTGTGCTTGGGGACAACGATCATGCAGGTGGACAATGTCTCAAAATCCACTGAAGGTAGTGCTTACAGGAATGAGGTGTTTAACTTCCAATCAGTAAATAATACAGTTACTTGTTTTGCAAGGTTTACAAAGATGAGAAGACTGTAGTCATCAAGGATAAATATCCCAAAGCACGTTACCACTGGCTTATCCTACCATGGGACCCCATTTCAAGCCTGAAGTCAGTCACCAGGGACAACCTTGAACTGCTGGAACATATGCATGCAGTTGGACAAAAGCTGGTCGAACAGTGCCCTGCCAGAGAGAGCCTGGAGTTCAGGCTGGGGTACCACGCCATCCCCAGCATGAGGTGAGGCCTAGAGGAGTCCCCAGTGGGGGCCTTGTCCTTCCATGACACAGGCTCAGGGCTGGGGCTGCAGCGTGGTCTGGTTGTTGCCAAACAGCTCCCCCTCCTCAACACCAGCAGCAGGTGGGTGTCCAGGTCCTTCCAGCCTGGCTGTGCACACACTGCTGTGTACGTGCCAGTGGGCTGCACGGGTGTTGTGGGACCAGTGGAAGTGCCTGTTGGGGACCATGGCACACCTGTGGTCCAGGCCCAGCAAAAGAGGCAGCGCTGCCAGTGCCAAGCACCACGGCATCCCCCCTCCCAGTGCACCCATCGGGGGTCTGAGCGTTGACTCTCACACCTATCAGGTCCTGCCTGATGAGGAGCTTTGAGGCTTGGGCATAAGTAATTCCAGACCTCCAGTGCCTGTGGGTGTTGCAGTCAGTGCTCTTGTTTGCCAGTTTGTGGATGAAGCTTTGAGTCACTGATAAGTCCCATTCAGGTCTCCTACAAACCCGCTGTCTCTGCCTTTTTGGCAACTAGCAGGAATGTATGCTGTAGTTAGGGGCTGATGGAATACACAGGGTAGTGATTCTGACTGTTTGCATCACAGCCTGCTTCCAGGACAGACTTGGTCACAGCACCATGGGTCAGACTTGGTGAGACTGACCCACAGGGCTGGCGGTCCGACTGCTGAAATGTGTTTGCAATTAATACTGCTGCAAAAGACCTCCAAGCACTGACATGATCCTTCTCTCTTGCCTACGTGATGTATTTGTTTCAGTCAGCTGCATTTGCACGTCATCAGCCAGGATTTTGATTCTCCAGCCCTGAAAACCAAAAAGCACTGGAACTCTTTTACCACAGACTACTTCTTAAACTCTCAAGGTAACGATTATAAAAGGTGTTTTATAACTTGCAGTCCTGCTTGTGGGGTTTGGCTTTGGGCTTTTTTCCAAACAAATGTGTAAGTCCTATGTTCTGTTCCAATAAGTGAAAGGTTTTATGTACTACAGTGTCATGTGTTCCATGATGCTACATGGTCCCAGTACCTCTAGTCTCTCTCTTTAACTTTTGGGTTTTTTTGGTCCCCTCACAGATGTGATAGAGATGGTGAGAAGCAAGGGAAAAGTGATGGTGAAAGATCATGTCTCCGAACTTCTCAAACTGCCCCTCAGGTGCCATCGTTGCAAACAAGGGCTGTCCACTATCCCACAGTTAAAGGAGCATCTCAGGAAACACTGGCCAAAGTAACTTTGCAAGAAATCACCTTACAACCTGTCTCCAGCTTTCAGGCTAAAACAGGGACCACAAAATGTTGGTGGGCAGAGATGTTTTTTGTTAACCAGCATGACAAAAGCAATGTGGGTTAAAAAGAGCCTGGAAACAGCAGCACACTAACTTTGTAATAAAAAGAAACCCTCAAAAACAATAAACCATGAGACAAAGTAACTGCTGAACTGAAGGTGGTGTGTTTGCAGCTTTATTGTGGGACTGCCACACTAATCTGCCTGTGAACCAAAGTCTGGAAGCAGTGGTTTTTCATTTTAACTCAGAAGCTGAGGCACTGAGGCCAGGTCTAGGTTTCTGTTGAGAAAGGAAAGAAACACAATGATTTAGAGGTTTTTCTCTTGCTGTCTTCTGCCTGTCTCTCTCTGAGGTGATGATGTTGCAGAGACTGGTGTCTGTCACAGGACTGTACAGGAGTGCTGGGGAAGGAGTGCCAGTTCAGCATCCCCACCCCACTGCTTGCAGGGTGGCTCGAAGAGGTCAGTGCTGCTGAGCTTCCCTTAGCTGTGGAGCAGGTATGGCCCCTCACCCAGGTAGCTGCTACTCAGGCTCTGGGAGTATCTCTTTTGTGTACAGGGATGTATTTAAACATTTATATATAAAAATACTTGTGTAATACACAGCAACTGGTTTTACTGCACACGCAATGATGAACTAGTGAGGTTTGCAGTTGCCTGGCTGCATATGTTGAGGTTAGAACAGAAATTATGTGGTTTAATTTAATTTTGGTGAGCCTCTCTCATTTGATGGTTGTCAGGATGTGAACTCCCAAGATAGGCAGCAGACCAATAGTAATAATAATCTGTTTCTGGGTCCAGAACTGGTTTGTAAGGTTTAACTTCATTCTAAGCCCAGCTTTGACATGCAAGATGCCCTGTGGGTGAAATGGTATTCAGTAGAACTGTACACAGAGCTTTAGTTCATGAGGAAAGTGCTGTTACAAACTTTTGGTATCGTATTCTGGGGGAAGAGGGTGTGCTCTTCTCTGTACCCCTGTGCAGCAGCATGTTGCTGGACCTGCTGATGGTGCAAAGAGTGACCTGTTGCTGTTGGAAAAGGTGGCGTTGCTGTAGTGGACAGTCAGGGTGAGGGGATCAACACCGCTCACACTTCAGTTTTTGCTGACACTGGTAATATCAGACCTTAATTTAGGAAGCAAAACTTACAGGAAACCAAACAACAAAAGCTCAGCCAGTCAAGGGGTTCACTCTCGACAGTTGGACTCGGGCTTTCCTTGGCCCCAGAGGTGGATCAGTGCCAATGCTGACCAACAGTAACTATTTCAGCCCAAGAGCAGCTGTGCGTGCAGGGAGCCGTGGCTTCCCCGTGAGGTGGATGCAGGCTGGAAAGCCACGCTGCCTCCCAGTTAGACCCACAGCTTGTGCCCCACGCGCTGCCACATCCAGGTGGCTGTCACGGCTCTTGGTCCCTCTCGGAGCACGTCAAAGTGGAGCACAGTCACCTGCAGTCCCTCTGCGTAGGGAGCACTGGTTCCTGACTTTCTGTGATGTCATAAGTCAGTGGCATCAGCAGAGTCACTGTCACCAGGGCCCCGGGCACGCTGACCGCAGGTGGAGCAGTGGTGGGGCAGTCGCACTGGGATGCATGTCCTGCACATGAAGTCACTGCAGCCTGCTGTTTGAACCAGTAAGGGACAGACACGTACCTGCGGTACACAAGGGTAGCCTCCAGGCCATGCAGGGAACTAAAGCAGTAGTCGTAGACATTGGCACAGGTTACTTCAAGTGTGGCTTTGCAGGGGATCCGTGGCCTTCCTGCATTGTTTCATCTACAGTCGGTAGGCCCAGATGGGAGACCAGCAGCCATCAAAGAGAAACCTTTGTTGGAAGAGAGCTTCAGAGCAGCAGTGTACCTCTAACCCTCATCAACCCAGTGAGACGTGGCATAGTGCTGGACTGGAACTGTGTCCAAGATACTTTGAAGTACATTTTCCAGACAGAGATGAAGACTCAGCCAGAGGAGCATGCTGTTCTGGTGTCAGTGCCTCCCCTGTGTTCCATCACTGACAAGGAGAGATACGCAGAGATGATGTTTGAGGGATTTGACGTACCTGCCATCCACGTTGCCTACCAGTCCCTTTTATCCATGTACTCCTACGGGAAGACCTCAGCTCTGGTGGTGGAGAGCGGCCATGGCTCTTCGCATGTGGTTCCCATCTATGAAGGCTACGTGATGCGCAGCGCCACCGGCAGAGCGGATTGTGCTGGCTTGGATGTCACGGCTTATCTCATGGCCTTGCTAAATGAGTCTGAGTACATGCTCACAGAACACCAGCTCGACATTGCACAAGATCTCAAGGAGAAGTGTTGCTACACTTCCCTGGACCTTTTGCAGGACTTCAGTTTGCCTGTTCAGAAACAAGTGAATTATGAGCTGCCTGATGGACATGTCATCCCTGTAGGCAAGGAGAGATTCCTTTGTGCCGAAGTGCTCTTCAACCCAGCCTTACTTGGCTCACAGCAGCCAGGGCTCTTGCAGCTGACACTCGGCTGCCTCAAGAAATGTGATGCTGATATCAACAAAGTGATGGCCAGGAATATCCTGCTGTGTGGGGGCAGCACGGTGATGGAGGGCTTTGCCACCCGCTTTCAGATGGAGCTGTGCAGGCTGTGCCCCAGTGACAACCTGGTGACGGCTGTGTGCCCTCGCAGAAAGGCTTCCGCCTGGATTGGCGGGTCCATTCTGGCCTCGCTCCACTCGTTCCAGGACCTCTGGGTTTACAGGAGCGAATATGAAGAACGTGGCCCTTCCTGCATTTTTAAGAAGTGCTTCTGAGGAAAACGGTACATGCCTTGGAAAGACTGGTGGTGTCTTTCTGAATTCAAGAGCACCCCCCTGCCACTTCTTGCTGCCAAAGAGATTTGTTATAAGATTTCTGCTCGAGCTGGACTCTTTTTGTGATACGGTGCACCTGAAACGATGGGTTATTTTGTGTTCTGTACTTAATGAGGTCAGACAGCAGAGAGGTGACAAACTTCCACTTTAACGAGAGAATCGGGCTTCCATATAGCACCACAAAACCCTTTTCATTGGAAAAGACCATGGAGTCCAACCGTTAAGCTAGCACTGCCAGGTCTACCACTACTCCGTATCCCTGGGCACCCCATCTACACATCTTTTAAATACCCCCAGGGATGGCGACTCCACCACTTCCCTGGGCAGCCTGTTCCAATGCTGGACAACTATTTTGATGAAGACATTTTTCCTTGTATCCAATCTAAACCTGCCCTGGAGCAACTTGAGGCCATTTCCTCTTGTCCTATCACTTCTTAGTTGGGCAGAGCCCAGCCCCCACCTGGCTACAACCTCCTGTCAGGTCCTTGTAGAGAGAGATCAGGTGTCCCCTCAGCTTCC
>VZTU01031442.1:158115-201056 GCA_013400835.1 Zapornia atra | reverse complement strand
TTTTTCTTCTCAATTCCTCTTATGATATGCTAGAGGCTCAACAGTAATGATCTCTCAGCCTCAGTCAAGATTCAATATAACAAGTTTAGTGTTATAATTCAGGCTACATTGGGGTTTTTTTTAATAAATGAGCATTGAGCTTTATTGTTGACAGTTCATGTAGCTGAAATAATCCCTATGTGCCTATATGCTTTCCTACTGTTTACACAGGAAAACTACTTGTTAAACCATGTCAAAGCAGCAGAGTTAATTGCAAAATATTCAAAAATATACATGTCTTTTCATGCGTATAGCCTCTGCTTAAAATACAGAGGCTCTCTCCATACATTCATCACCAAAGAATTTAGGATGAGATTCAACTCATCTAACTTCAGAGGTCTGTGGGACGGACAGCTACATCTGAACTAGCTTAATCTGTGGAAGGAAGTATCCTCATTTAGGGTATTGCTCATCAGATCTGTTTTGAATGCCAGCCTCAGGAAGAGGCAGCGAGTCCCCCACCTTAGATGTGTTTGTTTTTCTTCAAAAACTGCTTTTGCAGTTGAGAAAGGTAGTGTGGACATCTACCTTGTTGTTCTTTAGACTGCTGAATTGAAGACTTCCATTTGTTGCAAATATCATCAGTGAACAATGTTTGACACTCCCAAACACTTCTGGCTCTGGATACTTGGTGCAGAGATAACTTGTGTTTGCTTTGATTTAACATATTCTTGCACTAGTGACAGTCAAATTAACGTTTTAAAGGTCTAACAGTACAAATTCTCTAACTAACATGGATAGATCTAATTGATAATAGAGCTAGAATAGCTTCCTAGTTATTACCTTTCTTCCTTGTCATGAAAACCATACCGGGCTACAAGCACAGGTCTGACACATTGGGCTTTCACTTCATCAGCTGGGAAACAGTGTTGCTTCCCTTTTACACAGGATAAAGGAAAAGCAAAAATAATTTGCCATGACACAGAAATAGGATATGAATTTCCACAGTGAGAAGATGTCACAGAGAAGGAATTAAATTTCCTTAGAGATTGAATAGAAGGTGCATTTTCAGGAATAAGAGAGTTATGCATAATTAAAGTCCCTATAGGGAAAATCAGGCTTTAGTGTGATTACCCAAGATCTCAGAAGAACTGTAAAAAAATCACAACCACTAAAGGATGCTGAGAGGATAGTTATGGCAAAAGTGATATTGTATGTCCAAGAAGGCCACAAAAAGCAAACAGTATCTAGGATTCACTGGAAGCTGTGGGTAAAGTCAAGTTTGATTTTTTTTTTTGAGCATTCATACCAGTTGACTGTTCCAAGTAGCAACTCTTTGCAGGAATATGTAAAGAAAAATGCCAATATGTTTGGTCTGAAGGAAAAATCGATGCATTTACACTACTGGGGAAGAGGTCCTGAAGGAAAGTCATAGGAAAGAAAAAGAGAAAACATGAAGGTTTGCTGCTAATGAATCTCATTTATAGACATATGCTATACTACAACAGTAGCACTCACCAGAGAGCCCAGTATGTTTATGGATTCTTTTTCTTGAAGTGTGACTTTGAGTGTAACTTAGTCTCAGGAAAACAGCAGCACTAATGTGGGCAGTACAGGCAACGCAACTTGTGTGCTATCTCGAGCTAGACCTTGTACAAAGTTTTGGCTGAGATTTCTGCAGACTACTTCTCCTCGCCTCTAAAGACTTTTAAATCTTTACAAATGTACATAGAGTGACCATGAAGAATATTTACACAATCTGGCCTGAGAAGTTTCAGCGATGAGCCTTGTCACTCTTTCCAATATACCTTCAATAAATTTTCTCAAGATTTGTTTCACTTTCAGGAGAACCAAAAGCACATATTTAAATTAATAAAGAAGGAAGGCTGCAACTTCTTTGGAACTATATGACTCCAAGAGCTAGGGACTAGGAAAACATTACTAAAAACCCTACAGATATCTGAGCTGACACTAGGGAACTCGAAGGTCAATTAATCCACTCCTCTTGCTCAAAGCTTAATATAGCAAGTAAAGAAGAAGATAAAAATCATCCAGGTCTTTGGATGATACTTCCATACCTGCAAATAAGAAAGATAAGTTGTCTGTAACAACTAATTCTACACGTCAGAAGTTTTAGAAATAGAAACACATATACTTATCCACCTAGAAGGAGAAACCAGAGTGGGAATTCTTCACTTTTCTTTGACCAATATCTCAATTTTTGAAAGTTATAAATAATCATAGCACATAAATATAGCACAATCATATCACCTGTCCTAGGGACCCTGCTTTGGCAGGGGGGTTGGACTTGGTGATCTCTGGAGGTCCCTTCCAACCCCTACAGTTCTGTGAATTTGTGAACTGTGAACTAAATTACAATACCCCATGGGGGTTCTCCCATGCTCTGATCTAGGTGTGTAATCTTAGCACTCTGAAATACCATTTACACTCCTATTGCACTGATCATCATGTCAACTTTTTCCACCTCACCTGCATGCCTGTAGCAAATGCTGAATCCCTCTAACAAGGAACAGCTCTCCATCTGAGTTTGTCTATGTTAATGACTCAATTATTTTATTTATTTATAAGGAATGGGTTAAAAAAAATAAAAAAAAAAAAGATTTGTAAGTAATGGTACATCAGTTGCTCAAGTTTGCCTTGGAATTTACAAAACAACTCAGCAGACTGAGCTACAATGCTATTTTTACCATGTATAAGGCAGGGTGCTCCAGGACGCTCCCTGAATTGCTAAACATCAAGACAAAATAATTTTCTTCATTGTTCATATTAATCTCCAAATTAGAAAACAAAAACAGCACTCACAGGAATTCTATTGTTGGAGTTTGATAGCTTCACACCAACAACTGCACTGTATATCTGACAAAGACATTTTGAGACACAAAGAAAGCTTTTAAATGAAGACATTCATGTACATGCAGCACAGACTACGGAAATAATTATCCCATCAAAAAAATTTTCACCTAAAATCTCCAATTAAGTTTGTTTCAAAACCTTATTTGTCACACAGGCTTCTGAGCTACAAAAAGGTGTGGAGGCAAGTTCATTAGCTATAGGGCAAGCACAGCCAATGTAATGATTTCAAGACAAACAGCACTAAAATCCAAGGAATTGAAAACAGCGGCTGAAATTGGGTGTAGGAATATCAGCTGCATTATTCACATGCAACATGATCAGTCAATATCATTGTCAACATCCTTCCAATTTAAATTTTTTTTAAAAAAAACCCAACCTTCTGTCAAGTTATTTGTCAAGAAAAATTTGGGAACTTTGAAAAACAGATATTAGGTGAAGTACAAGCATGAATTAAGTGTATTACTAACTGCAAAGCTTTCAAATATCATATACCAATCATTTTTCCCCAATCTGTTTTAAAACCTACAATTTATCTTCTATGTGACTTTCAAAATTAAATCTCTCCTCTACATTTAAGCCATTTTTCATCTTTTCTCTTGGCTTCCAGGGAGAATGATTGTTTTTTAAAAGAAATCTGATATTCTTAAGTAATTATATGGCTCCAGGAGCTGTGGCTGTGACAAAACCCACCACTTACAACAGATTATCCAGTCCCTTAGAGTAGCTGGCTGTACTGTGTAATAACTGATAACACTACCTGTCTCACTACAAATACTCGTGCTTAAAGTTATACAAACTCCAAGGGGCTCTTTTAAAACTTAAGTGTAAGTTTAGAGTTGACATCTGCAGAGACAGATATCAGTTTAATACATTAAATCTAATAAAGGTAACAATAATAATAATAATGTAAGGAAAGCATCCATAGAGCTAAAATTAAGGTCAGAATTTTGTGAAGTTGCTGTCAGGTTGCCACTTTGCCAAACTAGTAAATAGGTGTCACGTAATAACTTGCTACATGGGCCAGTTCAACAGCCCATGTTACACATCCCTGTGCCATACGCTATTAAGAAATACTGTGTTTGCATATTTGGCACAGGGAATTATTTCCAAGCAGACTGTTTTACCTTGGTGGTATGGATTTTTCCTTTTCCTTTTCTATGTAAATTACTTTCCTCCATCAATTTTGTAGGCAGGAAAAAAAAAATTGCAGAAAACTGCAATTCCTTAAAACAAAGAAACCAGCCCAAACAAACCAAGTCCCTAAACTTTGTTGTAATACTGTAATGCTGTCAGGGAATTTGCAAAAACATTCTCAGCAGTGAACATTGGCATTATGGCTCAGTGCTCTACTTTGCCACTGCTCCTTTAAGGAGTTTTAACTGCACTTAGGTACAGTGAGCCAGCTTCCTTTCTGTAAGAACAGCGCAGGAGCCCTCTGGAAAGTATCACATTAAATCAAATAGCAGTTGTTCATCTCAGGGCATGGCAAACAGAGCTGATTTCTGGAGTCTGAGCAAACAGTGAAGGGCAGAACTGGCAGAGCGGCAGCGATGTTCAGGGCAGAGCTTACAGCTAGAGGTTAAGTTTTGGGAAAAGAAAATTCTCATAAAGGAATAACTTTATGAAATAAAAATGCATACACATCTCCTCAGAGAGATCTCCCCGGAGCCTAATGGGAGCCTATTAAATGGGGCTGGGTTCTCTCCTTAACCCTACACCTCCCCACTTCTCCTCACTTGTCAGACTGCAATTTTCCCAGCCTTCCCCGATGACCCTTTGTTCTTTCACACAGGATAAATAATGAATTCTCATACTAATCTTTTTGACATTATTACATACGTTTATTACTATCTTTTACCAGTTCAGTAGCCAAAGAGTAGCGTTAAAGGACCCATCACAGCCTGAGCCAGAAGCGCTGTGAGCACTCAGGTACAGCAGCAGCACCAGCTCTGAGCACAAGCCATAGGAAGAGTCTCACAGACAGAACAATGAAAACAAGCACAGCCTCATCTGGCCTAACTAAAATAACCCCAACCCTCACCTACAAATATGGACCAAATTACTTCAGTATAATAGTACTGTGAAAATAACACACTCATACCCAGAGGCACGCAGCTCCACCCTGATTCTGCACAGCCCTTCCTCCCACACCCAGCCAAATGAAACAGCAGAAAATTAGATTTCATATTATGAGAAACTGTTAGGATTTTACACCTCTTTAGTTAATCACAGATGGAATGAGCTGTTTTCCAAGAGGGAGACAGAACAGACTTGTGACTTCCATGAAGTCCCTCTGCCCTATCAGTAGGTCACAGCCATCTGAAGGCTTGCTTTACCAAAAGGTAAAACTTCCTTTTTTTTGCTACTGTCTGTAAACATTCCCTTCTCTACTATCTGAACTTACATTCCATGATAGAATATTTGAGCAAGAAACCAAATCCTTTTGGTACATCCTTTTCCATAATTATAACAACAGAATTGGTTTTGGAAGCAAACTTGCCCCAGCGCCTCAGCAGGTACAAACAGCATAAATGGGTTGCAATCAGTTTACAGGTGCCTGGTAACTGATGTGGTTCAAAAGCTCCAGTTTCAGTGATTTTTGTGTATGTTTATCCAGTTAGTGCAATGAGATGATGTCTCCCAGTCTTTGCATAAACTACTACTCCACACAAAAACCTTAACTAAAAGGAAAACGGGAGAGAGGGCTATTGGGAAGACAAACAGCACAAGAAAAAGAGTTTGCATCTCTCACTTTCAGATCATATGTGCAGCACTCAGAAGTACCAGGTGTTTCAACTGAGGTACACCTGTACTGTGGCAGCAGGAGAGGTGCAGAATCACAGCCCAGACGCAGGGTTTTTTTCAGGCTTTGAGCTAAATGTTTTCCTTTATGACTTTTAAAATCAAGCTTCTCTGTCTAAAGTGAGCATGTTGCCTAACTTGATATCAAGTACACCCACTCCACCAAAATAAAAATAATTAAAAAAAAAAATAATCTAAATTTGTAAAGCTCCATTTATCATATTTTCTTATGGCTAGGTAGTGGAGTGATTTCAAGAGCTTCTTTTCCAGACACAACCACTCCCCCAGAAGGAGCCAGCCAGGTCCTCTGACATCAGTCCTGGGTGGCATGCAGAGCAGACACGCACTGGGGTGGGAAACATTGAACTTCATCCTCAAAAAGTATCAAAAGGCGACTTCATTAAACCGAAAGATTTTTTGCAGTGAGGTAACAGCTTATAGTGTATTGCAAAGAGATATGAGAAAGGGCAGATTTTTCTTATCTTTTGTTATTGGAATTGACCCTCAGGGTCCTTAGGCCTTGGTGAGAGCTTAAGCAAGCTTAGATCAAGGAAGGATTTTGAAATTGAATTTATTCAGATTAGCAAAACCTTCCATGAGAGGATTTACTCTCAACAAGCTGTTGCCAACTCAGAGCTTAGAAAGCCCAGCACATTTTCCTGATTTACAATCAACTTTTTTTTTTTTTCTGTTAAAACAAGACTAGCCTCATTAAAATGTTTGCAATCAACGTTCACACAGTATCAAAGATTCTCTGCCAAATGTTTATTTATAGGTACTTCCCTTGGCTGTCCAGATCATTTTCATTCAGATGGCATTTCAGGGTTTAAGAAAAAAACAATATTGCAAATGATGACAGAGAGGGAAATGCAAGATGATGGACGCAGTTTCAAGCAACGCAAAAGTGCTCTATTGAAACGAGAGCCACTTCTCAGTCACTACTTAGTTTTATAATAAAACCAGATCGGGGCCTCATATAAAGATAAATTTGCACTTGGGAACTTCACATATTTATTTCACTCTCTGAAAGAGAGATGTATGTTCCATTTGTGCACTGCAGGCACGTAACACACACAGACTCTCAGCCGCAATCATTTTAATTCAGCAGGGAGCAGTTTTACAAGCAACATTTTGCTACTCACTTCACTGGCTCTCAATTTTACCTCACAGCTCCAGACAGAATTTGCATGGTTGAAATTCATTATAAGCTTGCACTGTGAACTTTCTCCCTGTGCTTAGGCAGAGGAAGGAGATGTCATGTGGATGACTTGCTTGGAGACTGTTTCTTGGTTGACTTCTGCCAACTCAGGTAGATGCCTCATCATCAACTCATCCAGGAGAAAAGACCATTTTAGCAGGAAAGAGGTTTGTGCCCATGCCTAACCTGTAAATAGCATTTCAGAGACCTATATCAGGGCTATGAATTCCACACATACTTTGTATAGATTCATACCTCATCCATTCAGGTAGAAATTTGAAGGTCAACAGTGACGACTGCCACCAGGCAAAAAATCCACATGCAGAAAGCCACCCCTCTCTGGGGAAAATCGGGGGTATAGCTAACAGAGAACTGGACTGTCTTGGTTTAGCACTTATCTTTGGGCCTCAGACAGTTATTGAAGTGTAACAGTCTACCTCATCTAAATTCCATCCAACTTTGGCTAAACAATAAATATTGTGGTCGGGGAGTGGTGGGGTTAATTAAAAGATTAAAAACCAGTGAGATACAATATACACTTCTAAGGGTCAGCCAGGAAAGAAATTGTAAAATTGTGGAGCTCCAACAAGTAATTTAGTATTTCAGCACTAGTAACACAAATCTAACAGTGAAAAGCTAAAAATGGTTTACTACTCTAAGATGAAATGGTGTAAGAGACCAAACACCCCAACACTCACTAGGAGTTATTGCGCTGAATCGGTGCAGTAACACAGGCTGAATTCCTCAACACGTATGAATTTCCTCATATATATCAGTGCTTATTTTATTTCTCCAACTAAACCTGTTTTATTCACCTCAGATCATTATGGTTTATTGACACAAAGGGAAAAATAAACTGCAAGTTTGTACCTTTCTTACCGCAAAAGGTTTTGCACAGTATTTATCCCAAATAATCTCACAGTTTTGAAAATCTAGCACGCATAGTTTTATAAATCATCCTTAGAAAAATCCTTTAATTTCATTTCATAAAATGTTTTCACACCTTTAGAGAGGGTTTAACTGAATAATGTGGGAGAAATATATTCAGCAAGAAACTTTCCTATACGAAGCTCAAAACTTATAGCAAATTTTGTAACAGCTTGATTTTATTCAACAATGCTTTGTCATATTTCTAATTCTGATTAAATTTCACCCCTTTGAAATTAAAGGATTGGCTATCAAGTTTTATCAAATAAATACTGAAGATCCAGATTTTATTTTTTTTTAAAATGGGATGTGTTATGAGAAACCACTACAAAAGTCTTCAAAGTCAAGTCTTCCCTACAGCTCCCTTAGAACTGGGATGGTAGAGACACCTGTAAACTAGAACAATTAATAAGATGAGGTCTTAGCCTCTGCATCTCTGGTGTCTGCAATACTGATGTTGCAAAAGAACTGTCTTCCTATGACTGAAAACCAAGTAAAATTTCAGTAAAGAAGTGCATATATGCTTTTCTTTGCATTACTGAACACACTATGATTTTTTTAAATGAAGAAAACTGAATTTCCTCCTACTGATAGGATTTTTTTAAAAGAAGAATGTATATATTTTCTGCTAGCAGTGATTTCTGAAAAAAATCACCTTCACTGTCACATGACATGTACTGAATATCTGCTTAAGGTACACAGGATTCCCCTTTGCCCTCTTCCAAAGTGTGCACACGCATATGTTATTGGAGCCAGGTCTGGTAACTCTTGCAAATTCTAGTTTTGTATACTTGCCTAACTCTAAGTCCATTGTACGTGGCATTAGGCCCATTTCTTGTCAGAAAGATTACCGTTGTATGTATGCTATCTTAAATGGGCTTTTTGTGACCTCGCTCTGTACCCTGAAACAAGTGGAGCAGATTTTTAGGTTNCCCCCCCCCCCCCCCGCCTTTCTACTGATGGGCGTACTAGGAGTAGGGGGGAGATAAAAAAAACCAACCCACCATTCCACATGCGGTGCGCCAAGGCACACAGACTTCCTTGTGACCGTATTTAAAGAAGCGGGCACAAAGAAATAGTCATTGCAGCTACAATAGGGGAAATCTAGTATGCATTTCCAAGGAATCACATTTTGGGGAGAATTACAGAATAATTACACATATGCTTAGATCACGAGCATTCAATGAAGCGGACAATATTTTGAGGATTTAAGATGTTGGTGTTGTGGTCGTCTCTAAGAAACCAGGATAATTCAGACATTCAAATGCAAAATGCACCATTTGGAGAGTGTAATGCGGTCTGTTCTGGTCAGTGTTACAAATTCGGAAAGGATTCCCTGGCTGCAGACATTAGCCACTTAATACTTAAATCTGTTTCCAAATGTAAAGAATACAACAAAAGTGTTTTGCATTAATGAAACATATCCTAGCGCTAGTGTAGCCACGCATTTCATGAATGTGTCACATTACCAATGTAAAATATAATTACAACAGATATGCCTGTCTTACAGCTTGATAAGACTCAACGGATGAAAAATTGTTTAACTAATTATGCAATAAACCTCCATCTCAGTCCCGTCGGTTTCTAGCCATAGACTGAGCTAATTTCATGCCAACGTCCACAATTGAACTTCTCAGTGTTACAGCTACGATTACAGATGGTTCACTCATGTTGATTTGATTTCTGCTGGTGTATGCATATCAGGCCATAATTGTCAGCCACTAATGACTCCTTAGGAAGTGCCAGCAGATAAGTGCAAATATGGTTTATTTTTCCTTAACAGTGTCACAACATAGACCATGGCCCTTCGTGCTGGCTGCACTTGCAGATACAGAGAGATGCTACCACATGAATTTAAGACACTTCTCACTGTTCTGTCTCATGTTTTGCAGAAGTGAGACCACTGCAACCAAGATGACTGCGTTTCGGGATAGAGGAAATACTAAAACACTCTTTAGAGTACAGTAGTGAACCAGCACCCAGCTCTACTTTTACCTGTCTTCTACTTTCTTAGAGTGTATTTCAATACCCATTAGAACACAAGGCAGGTTTTGCTTCTCTGCATCTGGTCTCTTTATAATTGAGAGCAAAAGAATAGCGTCATCGGTATGCAAATGATTATTATAGCGTTACTCATGCATCCCAGGGTATTCTACAGCCATCTGAAGAAGAATACATGTATTACTACAGCATCTACAATATACTACAGCCCTTACAAATAAGTAAAATGATGGCCATAACCTGAAATGGCCTACTTAGATGAACATGCTGTAGTATTTACTGGGGCTGCTGGTATGATGGGACCCTGCTTTGAAAAATTATACAGCATAAGATACTACTACATCTCATTTTGATTCTGCAAACATTTTCTTTTGTAAAGTCTTGGTGTAGAGCTTGTTTATGGCAAGAACAGCCTTAAGACTGGTGCTCAGCAGTGACAGAGAACACCTCGTTCCAGTTATCGTTACGGAGGCGACAGTAAGTTGGGTCAACTTTTCAAGGCTGAGTTGCCACAAATTGCAGCATAAGAAGAATAGTTACCATCCCTTCAGAGAGCTCTGTCTAGGCAGTATAATGAATCTGAGACAGTTCCACCAGTTATTCTTCCCTTCCCCCCAAATCACACCACCAACAAAAAAATGTCCTTTCTAAGCAATTAGGACAGAGTTCCCTTCGTTTATACTGTGGTTTGGTTAGCCTCTCTAGATGCCTTTGATTGAGGACTTTGGCTTTTTTCTGTAGCACTGAGGCTTACAACTTTTGTTTCAAATAAATCTAATTTACATTCATTAATTAGATCAAACTAATTAAATTTATTAAGCAAAACCCCCCCTGCAAACCTCATACTAAGAGTCACAGGATTTGACAACCTGAAGAACCTGATAAAAATCTCCAATTTTGATCATTCTAGGTCTCAGTGAGTTTCATAGTTTTTACTGGAGTTTTCTGTCTTAGTGCTTCTTGGGACAAGGGAATAAATTAACAGACCTCACATAGCTATTGAAAACAAAACCAAAACGCAAAACCACCACCACCACCACCAAAACCATCAACAACCAAATAATCCACACAAGTTTACATTTCTCAAGCACTGCTGAGGTAATTCTGTCTGTCAGGAGATAAAGGACTGACCAGGTCACTTGGTAGCAGGGAGCCATCATCTCTGCAGCTTTGTTTTGGACTTTTACAAAGGGAAATAATACACAAAAAGAAAGGAAAAGGAAATAAAGACAACAAAGCTGATACTCCTCAACAGTTCTCTTATTTTCTGCAGCAGATTATGAAATTGTCAACACGTAAAGTGTATTTAAAATCTAATTCTTAATTTTAATTACTTAAATAAGATATAGTTATAGCCAGGAATAAAAATTAAAATAGTAAAAAACTCAACACCATGTGGATCATCAGGTCCACATGAGCTGTGAAATTCAAGTGAAAGTCACAAAATACATGTCCGTGAATAATATATATAACGGTAAGCAATTCTTCTGATGTTTTAGCTGCAGAAATTGTAAATTTCTTAAAAATAACAAACCATTATATTTCCATAATGGAACATACAGAAAAGTATGGTACAGGATACATTCAGTCCCTGCTACAAAAAGGCAGAAGTGGAAGGGAAGTTACCAAATTAAATAGGAGACAGAGTGAACTTCTGAATTAACAGAAATTTCTAAACATACCGTTAGGTCTTTAGTGTTCTACTACATGGCAAAATAAATCAAGCAGAATTCACCAGACAAATATTTGGATTTTAAAAGCTTTGGCTTCAAACATAGAATGGGCATTTACAGTAGCAAAGAGCAACCTGCCAGCGCTGCGATTCCCCACTGATCCAAATATGCCAGATTTGACTGATACAACCTCCTAAGGAATGGAACTTGTTTTCCCCAAAAGTTTCCATTTTCCTCTCTCAAATGTAAAATCCAGTGACTTTTCTTGCTGGATACAGTTTTTATTTGGTTGGATTTTGTTGACAGCTTCTTTGCACATGCATGCTGAGTTAAAACATGATTGTCTTGCTTAAGTCTCAGCTCGTACAACAAGCACATAGTGCTTACTAACCACTGACTCCTAATTCCCTTGTGAGTTATGGAGTTCAACAAATAATTTGATATCCCTGTAGTTATGTTACACTGATATCCAACACGGTCTAACTGCGTTTTTTTATGT
Source organism: Zapornia atra (assembly GCA_013400835.1). Classification (NCBI taxonomy): domain Eukaryota; kingdom Metazoa; phylum Chordata; class Aves; order Gruiformes; family Rallidae; genus Zapornia; species Zapornia atra. Next base: position 189,103 of record VZTU01031442.1, on the reverse strand, counting down.
ATTTTCCTATATAACAATGATTTTTGAGCAGCAGTTTGCATGCTTTCATAGAGCTGGAGAGTTGAGAAAGATTTTTATTAATCTTAATTCCTGGCACACTGCACTGTTTAGGGAAACATAAAGGTATCGGGGGGCTAACCTACGTCTTACCAATTCAAGCCTACCCCATTTCAGAAGTGAAGACTGAACAAACCTGTTGTTATTTCACATTCATCGTCTTTGGGAAGAGTCCTATCTCAACCTACTTTCATTTCATCTAGTTTCCACAGCTCAAAGCCCAGCATGTGGTGGGGCTCACTGCTGGAGCAGGGAGGATGAACAGGGTGGTGGGTCATCCTCCATTCACACCACACAGTGACTGAGGCTGTTGCACACCAACACATTTCATTCTCAAAAAGCCACAAACTTACCCAAACATCAAGTGTTCCTCATAGTCATATCAAACCTGGTTGATAAAAACAAGGCATGGCTTCACAGCATTTACAAAGCACTTCTAGAAATATTACCTGTTGATCTTCCTTTGTAACCAGCCAATCCAATAAGAAGCAATTCCAAGCAAATATACAAGGAAAAGGTAAATCTCATTCCATTAGCCTAAATTGAGATAGCAATAATTTCAGCCTAAAGCAATAGTATTAAATTCTTCCTGTGGTATCTGCTACACTTTGAAGCAAGAGATGGAACCAGTTACTGGAGGTACACACAATCATCTGCAATATTTTACTCTTCCTACTGAGCCACATAGTATTTTAGTAAAGCACAAGAGTAGCTGTCTGGGCAGTTTATGTTTCCCATGAGCATTTTTGCAGTGTGCTGGAAGATTATGGAAAAGGAAACAACAATACATGAATCAAGGCCTGGCTGTCAGAGCAGAGGAATGAATATGGGAGTCTGATTTAATTTCACTTTCATGGAAAATAAAAACACTATGTAATTTGGGAGCTGAAGTCCTCCCTTACGAGACATCTGTTAGATCCTGTGATGCTTTTGCTTATGCCAGCTTTATGATTTAGGAACTGCTGACTTGAGTGAAGTTACTCCTGATGCACACCAGCATAGCTGCACAGACAGCCAGCTCCATTCGTTCTAGTCTCAACTGAAAGAGCTCCATGGGAAGAAATATGTGGCTATCTACCAGCAAACAGAGCAGCAATCTCTGCCTCATAATTACCAGGCCTTGACTGTTGCCTCAGAAAAGCCAGATGCCCTTACTTCCTCTCTTGCTCAGAGGAGTTCACCCTAAAAGAATTTCTCTAACTCGAACTAAATATTTCTGCTAAGAACACTTGATATTCTCATGTGTCTCTTCTTTGACCCATTAAGTTGATGGGATAGTGCAGGTAAGGACACTTGTGCAGCAGAGTAGAGCATCATCTGGAACTTGAAAACATCGTCAACACATCTACAGACTCTCCCGTCAAAACCCATCTCTTGTTTCTCATAGCTGAGAGACATGCCCAAGGACGACAATGTAGAACAAACCAGTGTTAGCAAAGATAAAGCATAACACATTGTATAAAGGATTTATTGAGGGAGCCTTGTTTGCCAGTGGAGATGGGATAATAAAAATACTTGCTTTCCCAAGTCACTGGGCATAGTGTGTCAAAGGACGGCCAAGCTGAATAAAGCAAGTATTTGTATTATCCCATCTCCAATGGCAAACAAGGCTGCGTAGCCTCTATTTCCACTTTCTCAACATAAATAGTCAGGAAGGCTCTCCAAGTCTGGCTTGGTTTACGTACTCTCCCCTAAGTACAAGTGCAGTGTAACATACTCCCTCCACAGAGCTTCAGGGACGTGCAATGGCAACTGTGATAGAGCCATCACCACCTCTGTGTCAAAGGTGAGCAAAGACCAAAACATGTAACTTTGGTTACAGGAAGTTAGAAGTTTTCTGAGGTCACTCAGACACAGCCTGTTACTTATTCTGAGTTCAGGTCATGGCCACATCTGGTGCATGAAATCAACATTTTAAAAAGTAAAGGGTATCACCTATCCTGACCCACTCACCTGTTTGTGAGGATGATGTTTGCAAATGGTCCAGGTGATGTGTTGGAAAAAACTGTCACCTAGAAATGTTTGGAGTTACATCTCTGCCTAGCAGCCGCCAACACAGCACTATAGTCATGCCAATAGGTTGGAGATCTCACCTTGCAAATATTTACATGCCTTCCAAGCACCCAAAGCCTTAAACATCATTTAATCCCAATACCACAAAGCCTAACATGCTGACACTCATGTGCAAACTGGCAGACAGTTCAAATAGAAGAAACCCATATGAGTTCTAGTTTGTTGTAAACATGTAACTAATAAACCACCCAAAACATACAATACAAATCTCTCCACAAGGAAATCTTGCCGTGGAAGAGCGGACACTGTAGCGCTCCGTAATTTGGCTGGCTTTTCACGCTCTCCCTATTCTTCTAGTGAAAACTTAAGCCATGAAATTTCTTTTTTGTCAACGCAAAGACATGGTAATGTCAAGCATTCATGACCATAAGCATGGAAAATTGATGAAATTACAGTGTGTTCAGGAAAATAATACGGTGATGAGAGAAAGAATCTCTGCTTGTATCTGAGTCCTGGTGGCAGCTTTTTGAACAGGTGAACATTTTTTCCTCCCTCTGTGCAAAACATCTCTTTGCATGAATACATCAAATAGATGCCCAGGGAGAAAGGTCAAAGGGAAATAGTCACACAAATAATTAAGATACGAAGAGACCATGCATTAAGTTCATTAATGCTTCCCACTGTCTTGTTTGTTGAGGTGTACCTTTCAACTCGACACAAGATAGCATATGTGAAGCTCTATGAAAATGGAAGAATGATTGAGCTGGGCTTCTCACTGCCCCTCCCCCCCAAAAAAAAGATAGAAGAAGAAGGAAGGCAGAGTATGGATAAATTTATATGATACTGATTTCTTTCCTATATCTTTGAGTTTTACAGAAGAAACCCTTCGAAGAGATAGAAAACCCCTCAGCCTCCAACTAGATAACTGCATCCAACTAGTACTTATGGTGCTATTTACCATAGTTTCTGAGACTTTCACATACTGAATCAAAGTATCACTCTACTTAAACCTAATCCAGAAAGTTAATGATATTCTGCAGGGAATCAGGCTCCTCTTTTCCCTTCTGCTTCTCTATTTTTCTTGGTGGTTGTTCCTGATGTTGCTAAAACAGGATGTTACAGAAATAGACTTTTTTATTATTTTTCTGAGTATGTTTTTGGTCATAATCACTTTCTTCTAAAGGAAGATAGCTTATTTCAAAGCTCCCCATGACCTAGTGAGGGCCATCTGGAAACATCACAACGTATGTCCCCCATCTCCTGGGATCTGCCAGGAACAACCAGCTTTGGTTCTGCAGCTACAATGGGGTCTTCCCACACCTTGCTCCCACACAGTAGCCAGGTGAATAAATAAATTCAAAAAGGCCAAAGATCATATGTAGTATCACCTTAGGGAATTCTTGAAAGAATGAAGAATTCCACTAAAAACACAACTGCCATTTTCCACAGCAGAGAAATTATCTTAAGAATTTAGTAAAAGAAAAAGCTAAAATTAAAACTGGAAAACTTGGCAAAAACCCCAAGATTAAATTTTAAAAAAAGAAAGCAAACTGGAAAGAACGACTACAAGTAAACACCCTAGTATAAAAGCCTGCCAGCATCACCTCAGGTCAGGGAGAGTAATGGCTTTGTTAGGTCCCCAGACCCACGTCTCCTATCAACAAGATCTCTTCCTGGTGTGAATGAAAGAGCATGCACTTCATCTGTGTGCAAGTACATGTATTAGCTTCTACTGTTGTGACGTACTCTCCCTGGGAGCAAGGGATTGTCTGATAAAGGGTAAAGCCCACAGCTCTGTCACCTTCTGGCTTGCACCTAGCTTTCAGCATAGACTAGTGACCTAGAGTGCTTGGTCATAAATAGAAATACTACCCCATCAAGGGTGGGGGCGCTTCGCTGGTAAGGTATCTACCACACTAATCCTGGGAAAATCTTATCACTTTTGTTTTCTCTCATTAAATTATTCTTTCCTTCAAGGGCACACCCTGTTTTTAAAGGAAGAGGTGCAAGGAATCAGAGTGAACACACTGGAAACTTAAAAACAATCAGATATTACTACAACTTCCAACTTCCATACTACCTTCTCAGTCCAATTTCTCGGTGCAGAAAATGCTTCCAACTATCTCTTTGAAGTTGCTATAATAACTTGTAGTTACTTCTAGATAATTTTTCAATCCTACACGTATTTCAGATCCTCTTATAGAGGATCTATTTAATTATCTTTCCTCAGGAAGACAGAATTCAGTCTTCTCTTCCATGTGTCCTATTCACGCACTAGGTATGCAAGTGTTTAGGAAGGAGCAGTGCAGTAACAGACCTCTCTCCCAGACCCTGGAAAGCTTGTCTTCAGGATTTTAAGCCAAGATTTTCTATCACTGGAGCTTAGGACCATATGCATTGATGTGAAAGTAAACACGTGGCTATGAACTTCCCTGTGGGTTTAGCTGCTCTAGGCTGACACAAACCAAGGATTCTGTTTTGTTTTAAGGCAGCACCTGGTTTGCCACAAGCGTGCTTCTTGTTCGGTGTGTGCCTGCAATGAAAGCTCCTCTTTCCTGGCCTGGCTTTCATCAACTCTCCAGAACCAGCCACTGGAGTCTGACACTCCCGAGGATTCCTCGCTGGGGATATTTTCCTGAGCTTCCTAGCCAAGCAAATGCAGCACTCGCTTTTTTGTCAGCTCCCATCTTACTACCACTCTTTTAAAGTCATGAAACCTTTCTGCTTGCTTCTTAGTTAAAATTCACCTCCTAATGCTGTCTCTGCAGGTCTGAGGACCAGGGCTGTTTTCTTAAAAGCTGAGATGCATATATATTCAGATGGCTCTGAAAGCAGACATGCCTCACATCTCAACACCCACCATAAACCTGAGAGAAGCAGCAACACCACTCCAGATTCCCAAGTCCTATGCAAACTTTGCTCTTGGAAAAAGGAGTGAAATTTTCCCGTGAACCGTTTTTGTGCATTACCTCTCCCCAGGGTAGCTCCACAAAGCACAAGGCAGATGCTGAATGGGAGGAAGCCCTGTCCTAACCTCCTAAGCGCACAAGCTGAAGGCAAGGCGGTCTGCAGAAATGCTGCAGGAATCACAAACTGCGTTTCCTACCACTGATTTCTCCCCTAACATCCCCATTTCGTTGTGCTCATGCTCATGTTGCCCTCTCGTGGCTGCTTTTGCGGAAAAGCAGGATCTCGCTCAACCAGATCAGGACCGATCTGTGATTAGAAGTGTATTTTTGGAGGTTTAGAACCAGTGTTTAATCCCTAAGAGTGATCTATTATAGCAGGAGTTTTTCTTCTGTTACTTCTAACAACATCCGTTAGCCCTAATCACCGTAAAGTCCAATGACACAGAAGGAGGTGGCAACAAGCAAGCTCCTTGCCTGAAACAGCCACATCCAGCTCACAGCCTGCAAGCTCCTGTGTGACATTTGAACCTTGCGCTGCTGCCTGCCCCTCTTTTCTCATGGGGGGAGGAGGAGGGGAAGCTGAAGGCCAGATTAATAGTTCAGGCCAGCACAGTCCTGGCCAGCACAGACCAAGCACCACCAAAGTACATCTTGCCAACTCCACTTGCAGCAAGGGAGGGTACCCTTCCCATGTCAAGTCTTTTCCAAGCACCTATCCCCACCAAAATCCCCTCCTGCTTCCCCCCAGCACTGCCACCCTTACATCACATAGCACTTTACACGTATCTGTCTTTAAACACGTTTGTTAAACACACGTGGTGGGTTTGTTCCACTGGCGCTCCTCAGCAGAAGTTAAAGGCTTCTCTTCCTGATGTCAGCGAGTTTCCTTGGATCGAGTCCCAGCCCAGGAAGACCAACAAATTCTCAACTAACTTTCCTCTTCGCTGTAAAAGCCTGAAGCCACTGAAAGTACAGTCAGATTGGCAAACAAAGCCTGCCCAAGTCAGAAGAATATCTGACCTGTAAGGTTATGACCAGTAAATGACCACAGCCCATAGCAGCCGGGGTCCCCAGGACCCTCCCTTGTCCCAAGCCATTCAAGCCAAAGCCATCCGAGCCATATACCTTTCTCTAATGCCCACTGATTTCACCCGCAATTAGCTGGCTTACTAAATACTCTAGAGATGAGCCTTAATCTCCCGGTGATTCAGTGGTTGAGCTAGAAAGTGTGGATAAGCTCTTATAATCAGAAGGTGTTGGAAGGAAGAACACAATATACATGAGGCATAGATACTGTGTTGAAGAATACAATAAACTTCGTTTTAGCAACAAAAAGAGCACCAGGATGTAGTGCTCAGGGGGAAAAAGAAGAAAGAAAAAGATGCAATTTTATTTGTGAGGGGAGTTTTGTTCATATTAAAAACTATTTAAGTTAATTCAGGAAGATTGATAATTGCTTTAAACCCACAGAGTGCCAGAGAAAGGAGGAGCCAAACCCCCTACCATTGCCAGAACTGGATAAAAATCAGTCTCCAGCTGTCCCGTGATGTGAGAATATTTTGAAAAGCTTTTCCCCAACTCTTGCTTAAGCGGATGCTGTTGCATTTTCCTCTGCACACACAAAGAAAGAAAATAAGTGAACTCTCTTCACAAACACACACACAGTTCTCCTGTGCTACATGACACCAAGAAAAAAATGCACACAGAAAACAGGTATCAAGGTGTATTCATTTATATCCCCCCCACAAAACTAACACATAATAAAAACAACGCTCATATGGTTGCTGAAGTAATATTACAGCTTCTGCCTCTTCGGCCACTAGGTAGCCATCACTTACGTTTTGATTCCACCACCACTTCAAACTTGAAATCCACAGAAAGTTAACTGGAAGGGTTTCTACTTCAAAATTCACTTTTAAACATATATTCCTGTAGAAGCTGTAATTTCTTAGAGCTCTCACTTCTGCAAATGCCTGAGAAGATGCACAACAGATGCCTGCGGACAGTGAACTGGATGAAATCTCTTTGGTCTAGAAGATGGAAGAGGAATTAGAAAGTGTCTCAATTCTTTCCAGTCTGTTTCAAAAGCAGGTGACAATTTTTTTGGGGGGGAAATTAATCCCATTAATTGGCAGGCCATGACAGTCAAATGTTCAGGATCACAAGTCCACAACTTTATCCAAACACACTTGGAGATGAAAAAGAACTTGTAACAACTGCTCCCCAGAAAACAAGCTTTAACTTTTGATACTGTGCTGTTATTCTGTGAGCTGATGCATGCTTTTCCTCATGGATTACTAGCTAAGAACTGAACTAAGTCTACTAAGAGTGACAAAATAATTCAGTTGGAGGAGGACCACACTGCAGAACCAAGAGTCACCAGCAGCAAGAAAGCAACCAGAAACACAGAGCACCTTGGCAAGTTCTTGTAGGTTCAAGATGATAACCCTACCATAATAAATCATTCAAAGTTAGAAGCATGACCCTTCCACACCTCACAGAATCACAAAACATAAGGAATTGGACGGAAACTCAAAAGATCATCTAGTCCAACCCCCCTGCCAGAGCAGGATCACCCAGACTAAATCCCACAGGAACACATCCCAGTGGGTTTTGAATGTCTTAAGCATGAGAAGAAAATTTGTGAGTTGAGAGTGTGCATGGGGCTGTCTTTAACATCACATAATTCTACCATCATGATGACAGTGCTATTTTCTCCACCCCTACAAAACATATGAAATTTGATCTCAATCTGAAGCAATTACTGGTGGAGAAGCACTGGAGTGCTCATAAAACATATAGACCAGTTCCCAAACAATGCATCTTACTGATAGGCACTGGAAGTGGATTTTTGTTTCAGGAGCCAAATCCTCCTGACAAGAGGAAACATTCCTTTCTTGCATGTTCTGGCAAAAATGACTGCACATAACACTGCTGAGAAACTGGGTAGGTTTTGTAGGTTTGTGAGGACAGAGAACCACCTTGTACTTTTTCATTCCTCTAGCAGAAGCTCTGTATTTAAACTCATCAGTGGTTGACAGGGCTTTGTAACACTTGCTTTCATTTGGATTTAAAGCTGTCCTCAAAAATTGCTTTAAACCCGTTACAAACAACCCCAGGAATACAGTAGTCACTCCCAGCAACTCTGCAGCACTTCGGCTGAACTACGGCAAAAACAATTTGTCACAGCAACAGCTGAAACGAGATGTGTCAGCAAGATGAATGTCTTGTTCATCCACACTGCTGCGCTCATCTGGACTGGAGGGGCAAAAAACCCCAGTCCGTTACCAATATGTGTTAGCAAGAAGAAATACTAGATATTTAACTTCAGTGAAGACGGATAAATGTCTGTATCTCATCAGGTTTCTTGGAATAATCCCCAGCTAAGTAAAGCATAAAACTCCTGACCCAAGGCAAATCTATTCAGCCATATTCTCAAGAGCATTAGACAATAGGCAGGTGTTATCCACACATCCAAAAATCTACACTGGGGTGGCTACCTCTTTCTAACAGAAGTAATGAGAGGAACTAGATGCTCCAAAGAGCTCACTCACAGTATATTTTTGGATTTTATTTATTTTCTTGCTGTTATTTAGCATCTATTGTAATTGCTAAGTACTAGCCCAACACAGTTTTACAAACTGATCTTGGGTCTCAATAGCCAAGTTAGATTGTTCTCATCCTGTGTAGCAGAGGACAGGGCATATCTCTTACTTCATAGAAGTTAACATATACCTCTATTTGCCTCCAAGCATTCATCAGACCAGAAACAGCTCAGCTTTCACAGACTTTGGCTCTGTTCATTCAAAATGTGTTCACTGAATTCCAGAAGAAAAACCAACAAAACCAAAACAGAACACATTTTTGGACCTGTACCAAAAATGTGTTTCGCTCACATCTTGTGGCCAAATGTGAGCTAAAGTTTTGCTTGGTCTTATGTTTTGTTTTGAGACACTTGGTCTGGTTCTGCAATCCTTACATTTTCTGTTTTCTCGCCCCAGCGACTACCTTTGCTAGCAGTATTCTGATAAATTCACTATTTACATATATTCAGCTCCATTACCTCATTCCTTTCCTCCATCCATGTTCCTGTCCAGCACGAACCTAAGATTGGTCCAGGGTGCTACTTACAACTGTTTCCAACGATAGGAAGTTTGGACTCAACTAATACAGAAAAGTGGATGAGGCATACCTCTAGTTTGAAGAGATAACAGACAAAACAGAGATGTCCCATATGACCTTTGCCATGGCTAGAAGGAGAAACAATTGCAGCTTCTTGCCCTTGGCTCTGAAGTGCAGAAGAAATGTGTGGCTTGTCTTGGACAAGCAGAGGAACAGATGCAGACATATGTTCTCACTAGATTTGTTATTACTTCTCAATTGATTAACTCAGTGTGATTCTTTTCACCCTCCGTATTCCTTCTGGCTTTTTCTCCTTTGCTCTACAGTTTTTCCTTTACAACTCTCAAATACCCTAGGCCAGAAGAAATTAATAGCATGTTGTATAAGTCAACTCAGGTCAGTTCTGAGACCTAATCCTCCTGTGCATCCCAAATAAATGTATGCACAAAGTCATATATTATGAAGCTTTAACTCCATTCTTCTTTCAGCACCGCTAGCATACAGAACTAATATCACACGCCTTTCTGCTCACTTCCCTAACTTGCAGGTATTGCAACTCAATAAATAATCAAGATTTTTTTTTCCTAACTTCTTAATCCTCTGTCTTGCACAGAGTAAGCTTTGCAAGCTTTATGCAGTACATATCATACATACACTTGCAGCCCAATCTCTGCATCACAGCTGCTTTACTGGTGAGCTCTGCCAGTTGCATACACAAAGTAAGGATCCCTGCAGCTGATTTCCAAGGACTTGCTGCCCCCAGACACCCTAAAGTTGGAGGGAACAGGGTGGGAGTGTGCCATCTCAGGCTAATTGTTACAGATTTGGGGGAGGTACATTACAATCAAAAGGCGTTTGCTTAAATTAGCATTATTGTTTTTATTATATAAAGTTCAAGAGGTCTTCAAAAGTAAGGAAGTTTCCCTTGAAATGTTGAGTTTTAGGGGTATTCTGGCCCTAAAAATTTCTAAGATCCTCCACATAATTGGTTTCATCATATATATGACATTCAAAATCATCATCTCTAATGTATTTGTCTGAAATAGAAAAAAAGATAGAAAATTCCAACTTTTTGCCCTTTCTGACAGAAATCATTCCATTTTGACCACCTGATGGGCCCTTGGGGTTAATTAGAAAATCCCCATCAAGAGCTCAGAGGCCAATATCAGCTGTCAAAATCCCACATTCCCCTCTTTTACCTCTTTCAAGTGCAAAACAACCTGTGTCTGAAGATGTGCCAGAGAATAAAAGGGCACACCACAACCACTGTGGGCTCTGACTTAGACCTATTCATGGCCTCACTACTATGAATACAGCAAAATCTCAAATGAAAGTTTTAATCTCCCCACTGCATTCAATCCAAAGAGAAAAGGGCTTCCCTTTTAACAATTTCCCCCCTTAAATCCTTTGTGTGGCTGCGCTCCTGAAAAAGCTGAGATTTTGCTCAGCCTCAGCGAGGGTTTTTTGCCATAGAAAGAGCTGCACCTAACCCCCCTTTGTGCTCACATAAGAGTAAAGGTCTGCTCGGACCAAAAGTAGCTAATGCAAAAGGCCTTCAGATGGTCTAAATACAAACTGAACAAGATCAGAGTTAAAAGTGCAGGCATCTGATCTCACCCAACTGGTCGTCCTTGCTCGTTCCCCAAAGGTGATAAATAGGAAGGTGAGTGGGGCAAAGCAAACATTTAGCAAAACAAAAGAAAAAGAAAAAGACAGAAAAGCCCTATTACACCACATCCTCTGCATCTCCACCTCTCTCCAGATCAAACAAGGTCAGCTCTCATATGTCCAACTGCATACACAGGTACAAAAATGCTATTAGAAACCACAGAAGTGCTGCCCTCCATCCCAGCGATGACTAGCTGGTTTCCTCTTGGTGTAAGCTGAAGTCATGCATGGAAAAGTGGCTGGCAATTAAATGTCACAGTTTTATGAATGAGGGAAAACAGCAGAGGCTGTGATTTCATTAACTAACTGCTGGGCCATGTGCATGCACATTGACCATGTAGGTAGGTGCAGAAATCCAGAACAAACCAGTTATTAAAATGAGCCCAGAAGAGTATCCATCTTCAGATGTGCTACACCATCCTTTCTGTTTGGGGAGGGGGTTTTTTTGCTATTTCACTGAAAAAAACAACCCCACCCTTCTTATCCCTTGTTGCTCAGAACTGAATGTTTCTTTCCAAGTGCCCCCAGCCTCCAAGACCATCACCCTGCCTCACCTCTTGTGTCCGGTCCCTCAACATGAAGGCAGCGCGGTTTTATATCCTCAGGAGACACAGCTCTTCCCACCCTGCCCAGGACGGCCTTCTCTCCCCTTCAAGCGATTATTGTTTTGGTTTTTTCCTCCTAGTGAGCAGTAACACCTACATTGTATGGGGAGAGACAGCGAGCATTCATACCCCTCAGAAAGCCATTCACTTCAAGGCAGCTGGAGAGGCTCAGTGTTCGGCTTGCCCTCTTCACTCTTGGATGAGTTTTGTGCAAAGCTCGAGCTTGGAGTCCTTTCCCTCACAGATCCAAGCAATTAATGAGAGATGGGGGGAAAAAAAAAGAAAGAAAAAAAAAGAAAAGGGAAAATGTCTCAAGGTTTTGTCTCTCTCTGCTGTTTGTTCTGTTTGTTTGTTTGCAGTTAAATTATGCTAACTGGTTGTCCTGGAAGGGTAAACAAAGCACACATCTTCCTTGGGGAGGAAAAGGGAAATGATATTTAATTAATTAATATGTATTAGGGCTTTTTCTTTTATATGAGAGGGCAACTAAGGGTTTGGAAGCAGCACCTCCTATTCACTCAGCAGCAAGTGGAGCCACTGCTAGCAGAGAGATCCCTCCCCAAGCAAGGCTGTAGGATAGTGTTTTAATTTACATGTTGCCCCACTTCGGAGAGTGGCTCACCTCTTTTCAGAGGATGTTTTTGCGGAGCAGACATAGTTCTAAAGGTCCCAAAGAGCTGTTAATGATCTTTTTGCCCTGAGATTTGTGCCATACTGACCAGGATTAAATTCCAAAACAGCACTATGGCCCTTTAGGAATTAAAGTCTATGGGGGAAAAAAAAAAGTGTGTGTGTGTGTGTGTGTGTGTCTGTCTGTGTGTGTCTGTCTGTGTGTGTCTGTGTGTGTGTGTGTCTGTCTGTGTGTGTGTGTCTGTGTGTGTGTGTCTCTGTGTGTGTGTGTGTGTGTGTGTGCAAATAAATAAATAAATAATAAAATTAACTAGCTCCACGCAGAGCTTCACCCGTATTCCTGTCTCCTTTCTGTTTTACTTGCTGTTAATGATAAGCCATTAGATTTTCAACTGCATTTTATCACCACTCTTTATTTCTAATATGCACCAATCACCCCTCCCCACCCCCTAATACTACATAGGCCAGAAAGTTTTAACTGTAATGTTTGCTTCAGTGAACAGGATCATATAATGTGATAAACAGTGTGGTTTGTTTCTGGTAAGCCAAGCTCTAAGATCAATGAATTAGTGTTATCACATTACTACTGATACCATATAATTTGTTTTTAGGAAGTGGCAAAAGTAATGTAAAGACTATGTAATGTGAAATTAAACACCGGGAATGACTTCCATTCTTTGATGTAGCTTGAGAGATGCCAACTGTGTTGAGACCCTGAAATATCATAGCTATCATCATCTGTAACACATCCAATGAGATGAGATCATTTAATGTGTCTATCACATCACAGTCATTTTTGGGGGGGGGGGTGAGAGGGGGAGGCAAGGCAGTGCATACTAGATACAGTCACTGCCAAATAATTTTACTAGAAAACCAGTCAACAGCAGATTCTCTTGTGTTCTATATGACAGCAAAGTCTTTTCTTACCTTTCCTTTGACTTAGTAATAGTACATCATAAAAATACAACAAAACAAGAAAAATACCTTCAATTAAAAAACAATAATAATAATAAAAATCCTTTCCAAAACCATGAAAATCAGTTACAATACCAACATGACAATATTTTTATTGTGTTATTTTGCACAGTAGCAACATTTTTTTACTATTTTTATCCTGAAAATCAAGAGAAGGAAAAGCCACTGATTCAGGAAGCTACACAGCCTTGGCCTGGTTGGCACCAAATCAGAATGTCACTGCTGGTCAAAGAGTACCTGTCACACGTTCAGCACACACAAGGCCACAGAAATCAGAAGGATTTTAAGCCACAGAGGTAAGCATATTCTGGCAGGTAATATGGTTTTCAGCATATAATGAAACAGACCACTCTCCAGACTTATGATGAAGGTGGGTTACTTCCTCCCATGGTTATTCCTGTTGCCTCAAAGCCATCCTTCCCTTTGCCTGAGTATAGTTACTGGTTAAACACCCAAAAACCATACCAAAACCATTCTGGTTTGGAGTTTATCCTATGAACCTCAGCTCCAAGGAGCTCGACTTGATGTGGCATAAATCAGTGCAGGACCCACCCTCAAGCATCCCGGTCCCACAAACTGCCCTCACTCTCACAAGTACCAGCAGCTGACTTCAGGGCAATACTCCCTGAGAAAGCAGTTAAAGGACTGTTTGTTCACTGGACTGTTGGTTCACTGGAGCAAGTGGTGTCTGGGACAAGTTAAAATGGGTTTGTGCATACTGCTGAATGGGGAACCACAGTCATTTTTGTTTCATCATTTATACTTTGTTAAGATTGTTCTCTCCCCTACCCTTCTACAGTGTGTCCTTTCACAGTGTCCTTGCCAGTTATGGCCAAGCATACTCCTATTGAAACAGGAGAATTTTAACAGCATCTGAAGCCCACAGTTGAGTCCCACACAGACTAGGGCATTGCCCCTGACTTGCTCTTCGCATAGCAGAGGAGTCTGCAATATTAAGACATTGTCCTTGAGTATGCAGAACATGCATATAGTCAAGGCTCATGGCTAACTGAGGTGGTGGACAGAACACCCCTGGTATGGTGGTACATCTGGAGCCTGTGTGCATCAAAGAGCAACATAGAAGGAGAAAGCCTCTTTTGTTTTCTATTTCTCCATATCCTTTATAACTTTGTGAGAACAAATCAGAAAGATTCTCCACTCAATTTGGAGATCTGACTTCAGTTTCTCTTTCCATTCTATTCTTTTTCTAGATCCTGAGTTTATCAGATACCATTAAGAATGGCCAATTATCTTCAATAGCTGATGGAGGTAGTCCCAGGGTACTAAGTTGTGTATTGTGATCCTGTTTGATTTCATTTGCTTTCCTATATCAGCAAGTTTCTAATTGTGTAACATAGATTCATTAACCTGAATATTAAAAATATCCTCAGAGGCCTATGCTTATTCAGAAAGGTTTTGACAGTCTTGGTTTGGCGATCAAGTTGCTCACGAATGGATTTGGGAGTTTTGATGGAAACACGGTTGTAATGGATCACAGCTAAGTCAAACTTAGCCTCCATAAAAATAAAACTAGACCTCCATAATTTCATCAGAGTTAAACTGGTTGAGATATGCCCTAGCAAGGGAACAGTGATGCGTAAAATTACAACTTTCCTGGCACTGTGGTAGTTAACAGCTCTCTTACATTAGAAACAGTCCTTTCATCCCACCAGGAAAAACCTCACAGGATATCTCTACATGAACACATTCACCTGGTTTAAACAGATGATTTGGATCTCAGTGAAAGTGTCACATACCCATATAGTTTTATTACAGATTTTGCCCAGTTAGTTTTTGGCCAACAGAAAACTGTTAGCTAACTAACATGCTCCAGTGATTAGATTTGGCAGTACTACTCTAAGTATTGCTCCTGACAGTTCTTTCTTCTAAAGCTTTTGAGCACCTGTCTACACAGGGTAAGAAGTCTCTCACATGGGGTCAAACCCAGAAGTTTGCATCTACAAGTCAACAGAGAGATTACACAGTCCTGAGGAGACAATCCCAGGTAGTAGCAAATCCAGATACCCATGTGAATTTCTGGTAGCACAGGAGGGTAAGCATACTCTTCTGTGTAAGAGCAACCTAGCTCCACAATGCAACAGAAAAAGAGGGCAGAGCCTCAGAGGAAGGAACTGCAGACCAGTTTCCCCAAATACACCATCCTGCAGCTTACCATTTCTGGACCCCCATCCAGTTCAGAAGCACGAGCATACCACATGGTTAGTTTATGCATATATCCTATCTTCCTGCATATCATCTATCTTCATGTTTGGAAGCATGAAGACTACCAGAAAAGAACAAAGTACCTCCTCAGTTGCACTGGTGCAAAGCTCTGATGTGCTAACAAAGCAGCAAATTGAGAGTTGCACTTATGGTATTTCCTTGAAAACAGATTCAAATTATTGCCAATGGATGTTTACTGGGACAATAACAGAACGTGCTAGCCACACAAGTATGCTACTTGTCGGAAGGTACAGCATGGAAGATACCTAGATGATAAAGAGCATGGAGGATCATCTTTTTGTCAGCCAGAAGAAAAACACTGTAAAACAACTGAAATGGGGTACTGCCTGCTGAGGAGAAAGGCTTGCATGCTGTTTCCTGAACTACTGCATGACCTCTCAGAAGTGAGTTTGATCAGCAGCGGCTATTTTACTGGAGGCAGGCAAAGAATCAAGAGCACCTTTTACTTGATCAGAGCTACCCAAGATTCTGAAAGGAGTTCCATAAAATAGCTGTCAACCTGCCACAGAAGGCAACCATAAAATATGGATATTTTTAGTACCTTACTGTATGGCTCAACTGAGAAGCTATAACCCACCTAGGGCTCAAATAATTATCTGTAACTAAGTAAATCTGTAGTCAATGGGTATGATGTTAGACTCCCACTTATCCACAATTTAAGGATCACTGACAAAATTGTCTCTTTGGCTGTGATCAGTACAACTCTCACACTCCTTTCTGGTATCTGCATCCTTAAGTGGTGAATGGCACTTAAGGATGTTTTATTAGATAAGTTCATGCCACAGGTATGACACAAATTCCACTCCCTCATGAAAAGTTCCTCTGTAAAATAAAGACAATTTAGTGAAAACCCCCAAACTCCCTGTCAGCCATGGTGATGAGAGAGCTATAAAAAACTGTAGATAAAGACAAATGGAGCCACGCCTGATCTGACAGGCAGTACCAGCAGATCTGCCTACTTGCAAAACACCTCATGTTTCCATGTGAACATTGCTGAGTGAGCCAGTGCCCTTGCTTAGGAATGGTTTAATTTATATGCCCTTAGAATGAGGTCATATCAATATCATGCATGATCTCTATCAGCTTTACAGATGCCTTAACCTGAGAACGTTCAAGCTCTTTGAGAGCCATTCATACTTGGCAGATTGATATAGTAACTGACAATTCACCGCCATCCAAGTGTATCTGAGAGCACAAAGCTCACATAAATATTGTTGAGCATATCCCATTGTTGGTTATTTACTTCTGCCGTTCAACTTTCTACAGCTCTGAGAGGAAGATCATTTCTCTCTGTGTCATATATCTGACATACCCAGCAGACACGAAAAGCTCCTTGTTTCCTTTTTACCAGTAATGAGCTGTGTTAGAAGTGTCAAACACAGGTTTGTTCAGCCCCCCCCATCCAATAATGTGAAACAGCAAAGTATGGGTGGACAGAGACAGGGTGAGGAAGCCTGGCTACAGGCTTGGCTTTGTAACTGATGCTGAAACAGTTTGCAATGGTGTTTCTACATTCCACAAGCTCCAGAAGGAAGCGCAAAGACCTACCTGACACCTTTTCTCCCACAGTTTCGTAAGCTGCCCTGCCTCCTTACCCAGCCTAAACCCTTGCCAAAGGCAACCACAAGCAAACAGCATGCAGGTAGGTTTTTCATGCAATCCGTGCTTGTGGCTTTCCAGTCCAGAAATGCCCAGCTGACCCTTTGCTGTGTATTTATTGCACTCACCTTAGCCTCTCTCACTCCATGGTGGAAAGACACAAAGAGAAAAACAAAGGATGAGAAAAAAAGAAAAAAGGGAGGAAATTGTGCAAAACTCCTCACTTACAAACTTACCCAGGACCAAGTGTTTCTGACTGGTAAGTCTGGCTGAAGATCAGATGCACACTGTTCTAGCTTTGGAGAGGGATTCCTTTAATTTTCTGATGTGCATCTCTCTTGCACCATAACTGAAAAGAGGAATCAAATTAAAAATATGTATGTTCCTACCTGGACTAGTTCCTTTTGTTCAGCCATAAAGCTCAATTTTTAAATCGCAATTTATTTTCTTGAAGAATTTCCTGTTGAGTTTGTGAACTAAACTGGCTCACAAAGAGGTCAAACAAGGGCCAGAACCGCCACAAGTGAAACCATAGACTCATGTGGTCAAAACTAACAGGGGAACAACTCTACCTTCCAGCACCCACAAGCTGCTAGACAAAGCTCAGCCTCCCTAACAACACTCTCTAACCACTCGTACCACCTTCTGCTGTGCAACCTCAACCTGGACAGACAGGTTTATTGTCAGGACATGAAACAACTTGGACAAACCAGCAACGGCCATACAACAGCTTGCTTTTTTTTTTTTCAGTCCTTATTATTGTCACACGTAATATTATTGCACAATTTCAACATGACATCAGGGAAAGAAAGAAAAATATGTCCTTTTTTTTTCCCTCTTCTGCTACTGTCCCTTAATATAACGTGTTACTGAAAGCAAAATCAGTTCATATCTAACCTGAAAAATATTGTATAGTAAGTACCTAAAATACACCAGAGAAACAGAAACAAAGACAAAGCTTTCCTTTACACTGTAAGCATAACTTGAAGCATATTTCTGGTAGAGTATGGAAAATAAGTAGTAGATCCTTGTCTTAGTTAAGTCTCAAAAAAACCTTCTTGAAGCAAATACTGTGAACACTATTGCCAGGCCGGAGGAACGGAGTAAAAGGCTCAGTGAAATTAATCTATTTACATAATTGTACTCTGTGGATAGGACCACGAAAAGAACCCAGGAGCCTTGGTGCCTTGCACTGTCTTCGGTGCATTAGGCAACTCTACTTCTGTTTACCTTGATGCTGTGGAAGGAAAAGTCTTGGATTTGTCTTAAGTACTCCAGCTAATTCAAACGGGTATGTTATCCAGGTCGGTCAGACAAGCACAGAGGCTCCATTTCATTTGACTTCAACTTCCCCCAGATTAAACGATCAAACCTACATCAATCATTGGGTGTAAAAGACATGGAGTAATTGGACTAGAAGGTTGTCAACAGACTGAAGGCTTCTGTTCAGAAAGCAGATGTCTTGGCTTTCTCTTGGTCTTGTTTATTCTTCATAAATACCAGAGCAAGACAGCATAGTCACTATTATCTTGTAACAACGTTCTGTTAATCAGGCATGTCATTTGCTTGTATGGCCCAACCTTCTGCAGATCCCAGACATTCCCCTTCCACAAGAATTAACCACAAAAATACTGCAGTGTAGCTGCTTTATGACCATGGCTAGGATCAATTTGTTTTGTGCTTTCAGGCACTGATCTTGCAACAGTGAACATACAGACACTATAGCAGGTTTTTTCTTTTTACATAAATAAGAGGTTTTGACCACCATCTTTCCTCTTTCAATGGCAGTTTGTCAAGATCTTTTGCCTAATTCCCAGCTGAGGAAAAAAAAAAAAAAACAAAAAAAAAAAAATACAGCATTCAGCTAAGGAACAGCACATCCTTCTCAAATCGCTTTGAAAAGCAATCATTGGGGTGAAAGGCTGGGTCAAAATAATAGTAATTACACTAGAAGCATAGTATTGGTGGGCTAAACTAAGGGAAGAAAAGGAAAAAAGAGAAAGAAAAAAAAAAAGGCAAAACAGAACTCAAATGTTAGAAGCAGTATCCAAAGAATTTAAGAAATAAATATGAAGTTACACGTTCCAGCCTGAGCTCACGTCCCGTCTCGCACACAACAAAAGTTGGCGAACCTGCTGCATCCTTGCCACCACTGCTGGTCCTGCAGTCCTTCCCTTCTCACTGCATGGGCTTTAGCCTTCATGGCACCCTCCCCTCAACTACAGCTTGCTATACCAGCTGAAAACTACTCATTTTGGTTCCTCAGATTAGTTTTCTGCCAGGACACTGATACACAGACTCTGTTTAGCACCAGCACTGACACAGAAGACCATGGGTTTACACAGTCAGGGACAAGAAGGGGATGAGACAGGAGGAACCAGACCTTCTTCATCCAGCAGCAGACAGCTGCCAAACTGGCTGAAGGACCCCAAAAGAGAAACGTCCCTGTAAGTCAGTACAACAGCACGGGCATCAAGGAAGCTTTGTCACAAGATCTGGCCTGAATTATGTATGCTCAAGACATCCAGAAGTAAAAAAAATTCAGCTGCATCTGTCAACATTCCCATAAAATCCCACCTTCCATATGTGGACATATTTATAGATGATCTACAAATGACAATATTCCTGCCTAGAACATGAACGATTTTTACAGCATCATCTCCTTCATCTTAACCTCAATCTGCAACATAAACTGGATTTTTCCCAAGTATTCAAAGGTTTCATCGGGAACAGCTGTTTCAAGCTTTCTCAACCCTTTGCTGAAGAGGATAGGTGGGACATCCTCTATCCCTGCCCTTTGTGCTTGAAATCATAAAGTATTAGCAGAAGCAACCAAACTCG
The DNA here is from genome assembly GCA_013400835.1 of Zapornia atra. NCBI lineage: Eukaryota > Metazoa > Chordata > Aves > Gruiformes > Rallidae > Zapornia > Zapornia atra. The sequence goes on along the minus strand of VZTU01031442.1, from coordinate 169,440 downwards.
GCATGAAAACTTTTCTAGTCTGCAGCAGAGTAATGTACCCTACAAACCACCTGCTCCTTTCATCTTAGTGGATACTTCAAAATCATGTGAGTCCAAGCAGCAGCCCAACTTTCCTACAAGTACTCAACTCTAGACAACTCTAGACCTGGAGTTCCCCAGCTGATATGCTACAAGTGCTTCCTAACATATCTCACTATTAATTAGAGTATTTTCTCTCTGACAAAATGGCTATGGACTTCAATGGAAGCAGGACTGGAGTGGTTTTTCAAGCTGCTTGCTGCTGCTTTTGGTGAATTCTACACAGTTCTGTCCAATCAATGGACCTGAACACAATACACAAAATAGTCTCAATACCTGTGTGCAAACACAAAATGCTTTGTCAAACACTATGAGTGGATAGTGAGGCAAAACCAAAACCAACCAACCAACCAAAAAAAACCCCACCCACACCAAACCCCAAACCCTAACTAGCTTTTTACACAGGTCACATTGATGCTTAGGCAAAAATAGGAGATGATAGAATAGCATTTGTGTGTGACTTTGTATGTGTAAGGGTGCACACCCCCCATATATTGTCCTCAGCTATAAGGTTGTGCTTCACGTGTCATCTGCAAAAGTGAAATGCTGGAGAGACTTGTTTAGGCAGGGAAAGGGAGAGATCCCTTTTTCTTCTCAAGGCTCTGCTGCTGACAGCACCAAGATCCACTCGCTCTCCTCCCCTCACTGTGCTGTAAGACTCATCTGGCCACTAGAACTGTGAACATTTACTCCTACATAGCAATGATAACCAAGCTTATGCACAAAGAGCATCTACATTTCAAGTTAACTTGGTTCTCCTAGGTCTTTATCTCCCCACGTAACTTCACTGCAGTTCAGCATTTTCTCCCCCTGCACAGTATGCCTTTCTGATTTAGCCTTTGTTGTTATTAAATATCAAAAATGATAAATTAAATCGCCATTGTTCCAGTTACTGAGAGCAACACCGCTCACATGGAATGCAGAAACGGGAGTGTAAGCAGGCATCAGAACACAGTTTTCTTTCAGGAGGGTGTCAGGCTTCCATGTGAACAAGTTTACCCTTGGGTTTTGCACATCAGGGTCCGGGGGAAAAGAAATGGTTTCGGGAGCCCTATAGAGGTGCTTTTGCTTCCCTGACTTCTCACACACCATTCTTTCAAATGAATTTAAAGCTTTTCTTGTCCAAATCCCCGCAAAAGTAACCACACTGCAGTTTTCCTACTATTATGCAAATAGATTAATCAGCCAACGCTCCAGTGAGAATTAATTTATATTTGAATCAAATGAGGCCTTAGATTCTTTATAACCCAACCCCCGGGCCAAGGCCTGGGCTAGGTAGCAACCTCATATTATTCATTTGACGAAATGTGAACTGACATAAATACCATGGCTAACTTTCAATCCGATTACCCCGTTACCTCACATCAATGCTCTCCCAGCCATCAGACTCTAGCGTCCCTCCTTTCACCAGCACAGCCAACAACTGACAACTCCTCCCTGATAAACAAGCACCCACGCTGCCACCTCAGACCCCGCTCTTAACCCATCATCTCTGCTCAATGGCCCTTATTCGACAAGGTATTTTATTTTGTTTGTAGGAATCGGGGGGACTAAACAGCACAGAAATACTGTTTTGCTGGGCCTGCAATTCAAAGCTGCCCTTTCAGAGCTGCGGAGCACTTGAGGCACTAACAATAAACAGCCAAAAATGTGGGAGCATCGTGTCTGCCCGAACACATGCACACATTTGATACAGCCACCAACATCTGTTATCTTTCATACTCTCCTTAACCCTTAAAAAAAAAAAAGTAAAACAATGTTTTGGGCTCCTCTGTCCAAAGGTCAATGTAAAGTGAACCCACATTTTACACAGCACCCTCATACTAAACTCATGTTGACAACCACTAAATTCTTTCCATTGCCCTGCACAGGAACTTGTTTTTTTTTAAAAAAGGTTTGGGGTTTTCTTTTTTTTTTCCTCCCCCTTTAAAACTGTAAGGATTTAAAAAGATTGCCAAAGCAATCCACCAGGTGTGAGAAAAGCATTTTCTATGCAAGCAGCTCTGTGTCAGGAAACCTACACTCTGTAATTAGATTAGCAAGCCAGGACTGAATAGCTCTGATCCAAACATCTCCCCCCACGTATCTCTAATAGCACATAACTGATAACTAAGCTTCTCTAGTCATGGTTAAAAATCTACTTAAAAATGGGAGTCCTGTGCAATCTGGAATTTAAATCCAGAGGAAAAGAAAACAAAGTACACATTCTTTAAAAGCTATGAGTAATTACTTGGCTGTCTGGTTTAAACAAAGCTTTACTTGAAAATCTAAGTCATAAAACAAACCCTATGATGTAATGGCAGCCCTTCAGGATAGCACCACGTAAAACACACCTAAGCCAGAGAGTTAAGGATGTCATTTTTGCCTTAAGTGAAGAGGTTAGGGGAGGAGTAGGGCAGTCCTCTCAGCCACGTGGCCCCAGCTCCAGGTAACATCGCCGATCCCTGGGATGAGAGCTGAAAACTCCCCAGCCCAAGAAGATGACATCGGTTGTCTTTTTCTGTGGATTTTCCCATGTGGCCAGACAGTCTGCTTCTGTACTTGAGTCAGCTTCCCCAACATAAAGGGAGGTTCTTCATAAAGATTTCATGCAAAGCTTGTATATTTTTCTTTGTAATAGTGAGGCTGTTTCACAGTCCTGCTCCATCTGCCCAGAATGCAAATGCCCCAGTTTTGAAATTTGATCTCAGCCCCATCCACACCAGAATCAGTCCGGTTTTGTACTGTGGGCCCTGAAATCAGAGGCAAACCCTTGCGTGAATCAGTTTGCCCAAAGAGGGCTGATTACTGGATCCTTCTGCTCAGATGAGTGCAGCTTATAAATCCCACGGTTATTTTATCCTTCTGGAAATAATCTTTTAAATATTAGGGATAGAACATCAGAACGGAGATCAAAGCCCCTTCTCTGTGGCTAAAGGATGCCATAGAAATAGCAGAAGACAACAAGAGGACATTCTCCATTCTTCCTTTTACAAAACAGGATATACTTGCTGTACACACCGCGAACAAAAACTTATCCATATTTCAGTAACTGTCCTACCCTCTCCTGCTTCTGCTCTAAGCACAGGAGCAGGGACTAGGTCTTCCATTTAAGATCTAGGCCAGGACTACTTAAAAGACACCAGAGGTGTACCCCTTACCACAGGGTATCCCTGTATGTGGAGAATGCAAAAGTAGCTTAGAACTATATTAACCTCCTTTCTCCTGACCTTTCTGGGTCTGAAGAGGAACCGGAGTATGGCTCCTCAGGGAGAGCACGTTCCGTCTCTGGTTCAAACTGTTGAATTTGACTAGCTAAAGTGTACTATGCTTGAGTTAATTTACCCCTTGAAAAATAAGCTAGTACAGTCTATTTTCAAAGACCTTTACAGAGGAGTAAATAGGATGGTATGGTCCTCCATCCTCACAAGGGGTACAACCCTTCTGCCAACATCATGACCAAATGTCTGCGGTTCAAGACCTGCACAATTCACAACCATGACATACTCTCCCCCATGAGCTTGTGCCCTGCCATGAAAGCAATGCTTATCACTCCCAGGACAACATGACCTTACCAGATTTCCTCAAGTTAAATGCTAAATCTGTTTAATCCCATCCAAGGCCCCTAAAGACCTTTCTGGAGACACAAGATTTGATGCTCTCTACCCTCTTACATTTTTCATAGAAAAGGAAAAAACAAAGACAGGAAAAAAAAGACAAAATTCATGTTGAGAGCCAAAAATGTGAACGTGACCACTAAAATGAGAATTTTGTTGAGTAGCTCTCATGTTAAGTGGCATGACAAGAAACCTGAGAAAACCTGTTTCAGGCTATGAAGACCCCATTCAAACATCCTGGCTGTCTAATTCTGAACTTCAGTCGTCTTTGATATTTCCTCCACAGTATCAAAACACTCCTGACAAAGTACTGAAAAGAGACAAGTACATTCAAATTCTTCCAGGGCTTAACCCCACCGCATTGAAATTAGCATGAGTTTTGCCCCTGACTTCAGCCCTGACAGAACGAGCCACGTTCTCAGGCCAAAGGCATGGGGAAAAACCTTTTCTACAGCCTTTTTTACATGCTTGCACTCTCATTAGTCCTAGAGATTTCCCTTTGCTTTCAAAAACATGAAGGCATAAATGGAAACACGTTCTGCCAAGGATCTATCCAATCTCATGGCTGGTAAGAAACTAGTAAGGCTTTTTTTTAATTTCCATTTGACAGAAAGTAACACGATTGTCTGAGAAGGAATATACTTTCTATAGGTTTAGAAAGCTCCCATGAGAAAGGTTCTGGTCTTTGCTATTTCAAGACAGTTTTACAAGTGCAAGAGGAGTTGGAACCTCATCAGCTTTTCCCAGTGATAAAACAGGAGGGTCCTTCATCTCTGAACACCGTGAAGCTGTGCTGCTTGCAAAGTGAAGCCCAGAAGGGAATTCCTGTTCTAGACTCCACACAATGAGTCAAATGTTTTCTAAAGAGAACAACTCTTTCTCACAGATGGAGATCCAGTGCAAAATCTGTTGGCTCTGCAGGAAGCAGAGTTCACATGAGTAGAGTTCCTACACACAGGTTCATGATGTGTAGGACGAAGAAATTATTAATTCCTCAGTCATTATTGCTCCATTGTCCTCGCTTTCTCTACCTGAAACACATCACTTAATTAAAAATACATCCCCAGAGGACAACAGAAATACAGGTATCTTCCTTTGATTTCCCAATTTACACAAAGTAACTGGGAACACAGACCAGTGCATGCTAATCCATTTCTCACTGGCTCGATGGGGGTAAACCCAGATGGACAGAGTTTGTCAGCTCTATTCTTCCATCAAAGCTCCGGAAATCAAACATACTCCATAGGCAACACTCACAAAAATAGTTTTGTATTTTTCTGAAACACCAAGCATTGTTCTTCTCCAAAGAGTCCTGCACATATAGTCCCTTCCTCTATGGATGCCGTACAGTTTGCTAACGACCTATAGACATGAATGTAGCTATGGTTAAGGCATGGTCTGGAAAGGAAGCATTTAACTGGCAATCCATTGCCCCAAATCCATTAGATAAGTTCATCAGTCTAATGCTCAGGATGAAATCATTAGATGCTTTAAAAAAAAACCCCCAAAACACACAACCCAGAACTCACAAATTACTTCTTTTCTTTAAAGATATTCTATGAACATCACAGTATCCCAGGGAGAAATTTTTGCAATTTTATTCTTGCTAAGTAACTGCTACAGAGTTTTTTAGTTTCCCTTCTTTCCTTTTCACGTCATTTTTGGTCCTACTAAAAGGTGTATATGTTAACCCCTGTCAACAGAACTTTCAGCACCTTCACATCGGACTCAAAGAGAGAAAACCAGTGAGTTTTGAAGAAGATACCTCCACACCTTCAAATCAGGAATATTCTTGCAACAATGAGTTTGTGCCAAGAAGTTGATACTTGCACAATCAAAAGGATGGACAGTATGACTTTCCAGACAGGGAGATAGCCACCGTGCAGGTGACCAATTAATTAAAACCTTTCTATCACCTACCTACAAAACTCCCATGACAGCTGTTTTCCCCAGTAGATCCGGGCATCTGAAGGCATTTTCTGCTAGAAGGAGCAAAGTGAACCTCCCAGCCCACTCACTATCTTTCTGACTACTCCCTACCAACATATACATCAGGGAAGACTTTCCATGGGGGGCAGTGTTTCCAACTACACGGACTCTCAGCAGTATCCTATGGGCTCTTCTGAGCCTCTTAAAACTTTCCAGAGAGGCTGAAGCCCCAAGGAGGTGCTCTACCAGTTGGTTGGCATGGTGAAAGTTGAGGCATTGAGGGCTAATTGTCTGGCCCCTTTAAGAAAAGGTGTAGAAATAAAAGAAGGTCCTAGTTTCATCCTACATGGTAGTTAAATACTGATTGTGTTCTTTCTCTGAGAGAGAGAAGTCCCTACACACTGCTCCAGCGGGCAGAGGGACAGAGAACAGCTTCTTAAAAGACTACATCTGTTCTCCTGGCAGGCATGGAGGGAGTGCATGGGCTCAGGGACCCTCAGTTTAAGGTGACAATGAACTGTCAGGTTTGCTGAAATCCACCCCAGGACACATTCATTCTCCTGTTAAATTTCCCTGGTAGATTCCTTCTCCCCAAGGAGGGTCATCCTTCCTGTCTTAGCCTGGAGAACAGGGAAGAGAACTGGGGCTTTATTAGTGAAAAAGGTAATGGGATCCTCAACTCCTAGCACTGAAAATAGCCCTCCACCCAGAGATCTCAGTGAAACCTATCACCATCATAAACAAAGGATCCCCACTCTGGTTTGTGGCGAGGTGGCAGAAGTAGATGTAGGACCTGATTTGAAAGATAAAAGGATTTTTAGTTCTTCCTGCCTACTTGAGTAAGGTGAGACAATTATGTATTGGAGAAATTAAAGGGGAAAGGATCACGCTCCCTCATCCTCCATGTTTCATCCGTGCCATCTAACATGGAAACTCCTGGGACAGAGACCACAACTGGAACAAACGGGACCATGGCCTCCAGCAGCTGGGAAACAGAACAGCCACTGCCCAGTTCCCAGCTAGTTTCTACAACCATGCTAAATAATCATGAAATTAAGGCTACAAACCAAGTTGCACTCTCCAAAACCTGCAGATCTCAGTTCATGAAAGGAGTTGTTTTTAGAGAGGTTGTGTGGCTGGTTATTGGACAGAACAACGGAGAAGAAAGAAGGAGGATTGCCCAACCCCAGATTATTATTTCTCCTTAAACAAAGGTGGAGGTTGGGGGAAAGGACGAGGTGGACAAAAATAATCAAATTCGGAAGAAAGGATGCAAATTAAACAGGCTTGGAAGGAGTCAGCAGAGCGCAAGCAAGACACAGAGACTAAACTAAAGTTAATTACTTTTGACATGATCAGATCATCTGGTTGCATTTCAGGCTGCGTGCACTCTGGGCTGGCCAGCATGAATGGCGAGGGAAAAGAAAGTAACTCTCCCCTCTAAGGTCCCTTTGCCAAGTCTGGGCTGCGCGCTCGGTCCGAGATCCCTCTTTCTTTGCGCAGAGAGAGAGAGGGGGAGAGGAGAGAGAAACACAGTTAACCACCTGTCAGGGCTGAGGACACAATAAGGCAGCCCCCAAAAGAGCTTTTCATGCATGCGTAATATATTTGTTCAGCTATTCACTTAATGAAGCTGATAAATGTGATGCGAAACAATAGTCAAGTTAATCTATTTAGTAAAATGTTTTGAGACTCTCAGGCGATGTTAAGGAGGGTAGTGTGTTCGGGGACATTTTCATTTCAATACGCTCATCTCTCCCCTCTTAGGGGGGTTTCAAGCAACCTATGTGAATATAATTTCTTATAAATGTGTCTTTAATGGGTTTAATTCACCCTTGCCAGCTGTTTTTTTAGCTATTTTGTAAGAGCAAAACAAACGTGCCAGCCTTGGAAAGCTAGTTAAAATTAGTTTCGGTCACTGGGGCCAAGCTATATTTCCTGCAAACCATCTGCTTGATTGGCACAATAGAAGGATTTTCAAGAAAAAGGGGGGGATCTAGAAGAGCTTTGAACGAACCAACAGTTACTGTTCCTTGTGCCTGAATTCTAAAGGTGAAGCCTTAGGTGTCTTAATATAGCTTCGCCCCCGCAGCCTCCATTCAAGCTCCCGACGAGGTCGATAAGCATCGTTAGGGAGCTGGGGCACGCCGGGGACGGAGCATCCCTCCCGCCGCTGCTACCCGCCTCCCCGGGAGGGGAAAAAAAGGAGAAAGGGAGAAAAAAGGGGGGAAAGAAACCGAAACGAAAGGCTCACACACGCACGCTTCCTCCGCGGCTTTGGAGAAGGGGAAGCAGCGGGGCTGCTGCGGGCCGGCAAGCGCTCTCCAAGCAGGGGTGGCGGAGCAGTGGGGCTTCTCCCCCCACCCCCCTTCCCCAGCGGAGCGGTTCCCGATTTGGGAAGGGGGCGGGGGTGCGAAGTTTGGCTTTCACCTGGCTGCGGGAAGCGCCGGGGACCGGCTCGGGAAAGGCGGGGGACGGGGCGGGGGTGTCCTGGAGGGGCAGCCGTGCCGGTGATTGAGACGTCCGTCTCCCGGGGGCGCGGGGAGCGGGACGGCGCTTCCCAAAGCGGCTCCGCGCCGCTCGGGCAGGCGCTGGCCCAGCCCGGGCCAGCTCTTTGGTCTCCGGATTTGAAGTGCTGGCTCTCCCGATTTCATGCGGATTATCAGCCTCGGACCGGGACACACGCAGGCTTCAAACCCTCCTCCCCCCGCTCCCAGAGGTTTTGGGGTCGGGTGGGTTTTGGGTTTTTTGTGGGATTTTGGTTTTTCTTTAGTTTTGTTTTTGGGATTTCTTTTACACGACAAAGAAAGTGAGTGACTTTTAAGAAATAAATTTGAAGATAACGACATTAAAATGAATGGCAGGAAGCACAAAACGGCGTGAGCATAGGTCAAACGGCATTAGTCACAGGTTTTATCCTGAGACATTAGAATTCCCTTTCTCTTAAATGATCACTGCCTTTGAAAAGAAACTTCCAAAGGAGATCACTTAAAATAAGATCCTTTCGTCTGATTTCTTGGTTTCTTACGGTCTATCTTCCCTTTCAATAGATGTCTAGTCCCTTTTGCCTTGGTGCTTAAGGAATTCTTTATGAGTGTGCTCAGACGCATCACAAGGAACCGGGTCCACGTGTGCCCCAGCATGCGTTTGACCCAACCTTCCAGAAAATGTCAGGCCCTCTTTCTTAAACCAGAGAAATTAGCAGCAGTTGGTCTATAGTGAGGCAAAATGCCCCCGATGTATATATAAAGAAAGGAGTAAATCATCTCAAAGGGAAAGTATAATGACTGTAAAAACCGGAGTGTTCTGGGGNGTCTGTTTTATTGGGAAAACCCTGTTTGCTTTTTCCATTCGCTACAGTCCCGTTCGCTTGCTAAATAACACCTCGAGTGCAGCCCTGTGTGGAAGCAGGCTTGAGATAACCCCGGAGCGCTCCGGGAGGGGTGCGGGGGGAGAGGGAAACTAAACCCGGGGCAGGACCGGGCAACCCCCGCTTCTCCCACCCGCCGCGGTGCCCGCCGGGGACGGGGGGCAGATGCCGAGGACCCGCCGCGCTGCCTGCCAGCACCCCCCGAGCCCTTCGGGCTCTGCCCGCGCCTTCCTGCCCTTTTTTATACCCATCTTTACCTGCTAATCATCAAGATTAACAAACCCTGTGCGTGTTAGGGACTCCGGCGAGGTTTTATTTCAAAGCGATGCTTTCAGACAGCCGGTCCCCCAAAGTCAGCCTTCTGCAGATGCTCATCTGCTGGAGGCCGGCGTACAGCACCGGGAAAGCTTGTCGGGATCATACAATTTCGAGGGCCGATCCCGTCCTCTCTAATAAATAACTTTTTGATTTGAATCGAGGGAGAGGTTTAACAGACTTTCTTTCTTCCTTAATGTGATATAAATCGCAGATGCACTTTTATTGAATGGTTAAAGCATCGACATGGAGATAATCAACACAAAACGTCTGGACAAAAAACCATCGAGAGAAATAAAGCTGGTTAATAAGATTTTTGAGAAAGCTTTGTGTTAAAAAGTAAAAAGGGAAAACAGCTGAAGGTGACAGTTAGTTCATGGTTAATAGGATAAAGGCTGCATGGTTGAGCTGCACACTTCTGCTTGCAAAGGTTCAGCCACACCAAAGGGCTGAATAGGGTGCTTTTAAAACATAGGACATTTAACACATCTGTTATAGTCTTTAACAGAGAAATCAGGTAAAACCACTCTCAATAGTCGCTTTCATCACCCAGCTGCAAAGGAAATTAACTACACTTGCGCCTATTTCCATATTTGCCACCACAAAGTCCCTTTGCCAGGGGGAAAAAAAACCCCCCTATTTTCTACTTTTCCGTTAGACGACGTCATTTGTCCCTCGCACCGAAGTTGAGATTCCGTCCGCCCTGCGGCACCCAGCTCCGCACAACTCCCCAAATTCCGCGCCCCCACGCAGGTAACGAGCGAGTTCAGGTGGATTTGGTGGCTCCGAGAAGACTGCGAGGCACCGATACCGACAAAACCCAGGCTAGCTCGGGCTACTTTCACCAAAATGATGCAAACGCTACAACGCCGTCTTCGTTTTCATGGTCTTGGGTGGTGGGGAGGGCTGGGCTCTGTGTGTGTGTTGGGGGGGTGGGGGGAAGTCGCGGAGGTGGTAGCGATCTCCACTCTTTTTAATATAGATGAGCCGAAGAGACGGACAGACCGAGAACCTGAGGGGGCTGCTCTGGTCCCATAAAGCTGTTCAGATCTTTAGGTCCAGCGCTCAGGTCTCGGAGCAGAGACCTTACCGGCTCACACCCCGGTCTGGAGAGGGCAAACCTCCCTCCTGAGCACACGTACACATGGCTCTTGGGATGCTCCCATGGTGAGAGCCGAGGTTAGCGCTGCAAACGCCCTTTATACCGGACCTTTGACGTGAAGGTAGAAAAATAACCCCAAACTACGCGCACAAATTTCGCTGCATACTAATAGCAAGGGGCAGAACGTGCTCCAAACACGGGAGGGATCCGCTCTCCGAATATCCCCCCCCTCCCAACCGGGCTTACATCCACGTTTTCTAATTTGTATTTTCCAACCCACAAACCCCGTGCTTTTCTGAGAGCCTGCAGATAAGTTTTATATGAATATTTATTGATTTATTTCCTAAACTCGGCAGGGGAGCGGCAAATAAATTTAGTGCTTTCTTTAAATAATTCCCTTTCGACGAGGCAAGATGTCATTCGAAACTTTTAAATAGGCATTTAATTAGCCTGTGTGTGTTGCCTCTGAACAAAACCCTGCTGGGAGCCTTTGGAGCGCTGTATTCCAAAGAGGCGGTCAATATGCAAAATTGATGACTACACTTTCTTTGTGGCGGGGCCATTGTGCCCCGGTTGCTTATGAAGTCTAATCCAATCATAAATTGCAGCCCCGGACCAATGGAGAAGCCCGGAGCTCGCCCTGAATGAAGCTCAAGTGGAGAACTTTGTTGAATCCCATTGTTGGGGCTGTCACTTTTGAAAGAGCCTCAGCGGGGCTGACCACTATAAAACCCATCGTCCAGGAGGAAGGGGCAGAGAGAACCCCGCCAGGCTCGCTAGACGGATCTTTACCAAACGAGGTTTGCAAATCAGAAAACAAAACCCAAAAGCCAAACAAACAAACGAACGAGCGGCTCCAGCCCCGCTCCGCGGACGGCCCCTGCGATGATGTTCCCCAGCCTCATCGCTCCGCCGGCCGTCTACCCCAGCCTCCT
>VZTU01031442.1:19127-156424 GCA_013400835.1 Zapornia atra | reverse complement strand
AAAAAAAAAAAAAAACAACAAACCAACCACAAACCACACACCAAACAGAAATCTAATTACACAAACAAGCTATTAATTTAAAAAGAAAACAGGGAAAGGGAGAGAGGGGAAAAAATAACCCAAGCTCTTCCATTCATCCTCCGGATAATGGAATTTGCTTCCTTTCTCCAGCATGTGAATGGCCTAACAAAAACAACTTGAGCTTTATAAATAGCTTTTCATGTCCATTTAATGAAAATGATTTGGGGAAAGAGACGATTGTGCCATCAGTATTCTCCCGAGGAGCCTGGCATGCCGTTGTGTTTAGTTTGAAAGTGTAAATCTCTTTTGTTCCAATAATATATGGCGTTAGCTGCTTGTCCTCAGTCTTTTTCTGTTAGTTCATTACTACACAATTACCATTCACGCTTCATTAGCATCTCTGTCTCTCTTGGGGAGGTTACCCCCCTCCTTTCCCTATTTTTTTTTTTTTTAAGGCGAAACCCTGACCTTTTTATCATACCAATGCTATTGGGAACCAGGCAATGTGCTAATTAGCTGTTACTTTTCATGTCTTCGGCTTGAATTCTCTAACTTTGGGGAGGGGGGAGCCGGGGTGGGAGAAGAGATTAATATAAAAAGATGAATACTGATTGATCAAAACTGCATTTGAAGAGGTTTTGTTCAGAACCAGAAAAGTCCTCATCTTCATCGTGAGCATAATAAAGCGCCTGAAATAATAAAAGCATCTGAAAAAAAAGTAATCGAATGCCTCTGAAGGGGAGGGAAAGCTTTTCTCTTCTACCTCTATCTTAGCTCATACGCCTTGCTTTGCCTTTTCAGGCTGGGGACCTTTGAATCTCCCCAACAAAAACAGCCACTATTGATCCATTTTACACGTTTGAGTTGATAGATCTAATCCCAGAGATCACTGGCTGAAAGGGGGGCGCTTAGTTAAGCCTAAAGCTCCTTTTCACAGCCTCAGGTTGATGGGTGCCCGCCCAAAGGGCAAGGAGGGGGTGGTGGGGCCTGGTCCCACTCCACGCTGTGTGTGTCCCCTGCAGCTGCCTCTGCTGTGGTCCCCATCCCTGGCACCTTCTCCTGGCCGCTGGCCGCCCGTGGCAAGCCTCGCCGTGGCATGCTGCGCCGCGCCGTCTTCTCCGACGTGCAGCGCAAGGCGCTGGAGAAGATGTTCCAGAAGCAGAAGTACATCAGCAAACCCGACAGGAAGAAGCTGGCAGCCAAGCTGGGCCTCAAGGACTCGCAGGTGAGGTGGATGCCAGGTTGGGAAGGCAGAGGGGATGCAGGGAGCCAGGGCCTCCATCTCTGGGGCAGCTTGAGGGCAGGGGAGGAAAAGGGGACCAGAGCAAGCTGTGGGGCTGCAAGCACCAAGGGAGCAGCACGATGACTAGGATGGGACAGACCACAGCCTTATTGCCACCCAACCCCTCCCCTTGGGTCCCTTAGGTCCCTTAGGTCAGATCTTGTAATTCCCATTAGCTTTGGTACAGACATCAGCAGTGTTTTCACGGGTGCAACTAAAAGGCCTCTCCTGGTCTCTGTTTTACTGAACTGTTTAATTTCTGGGTTGCTTCACCCCTGCCCAGGTGAAAATCTGGTTCCAGAACAGGAGGATGAAGTGGAGGAACTCCAAAGAAAGAGAGCTTCTCTCTTCTGGTGGCTGCAGAGAACAGACCCTACCCACCAAGTTCAATCCCCATCCTGATCTCAGCGACGTAGGCAAGAAATGTACAGGAGAGGAGGAGGAGGAGGAAGAGGAAGTTCCCACCGTGTGTCCACCTAGCCCCCGGCATCCCTTAACCTACCACCAGTCCCCAGAACATCTACACTTGAGGGACAGACTGGACTCCCAGATGTCTCCTTCTCCATCCCATTCTAGCAGCCCCAGCAAACCTTCAGACTTCTCAGACTCAGAGGAAGAGGATGAAGAAGGGGAAGAGGAAGAGGAGGAGATAACAGTCTCTTAGGTCACCCTGCCTGCCCCTACCATCACACAGGGACATTGCAAAGATGTAAATAAAAGAGTGCTATAGATTGAAGAGGTGATGTCCCATCCAAATGTCCACATGCTTCTCCAATGCAGGTTCTTTATCACATAGCTGCAAGAAGTCTTGGAGGTATTCCTTATTTTTCCACCCCACGTGGGGGTTTTCACATTCATAGCATCTGCTAACCTATTCATAACTCTGCTTAACAACCAACACTTCCCCAGTTAGGTTTCTTCCCCCAAAAGCAAGCGACAGGCAGCTCCTTGCTTTACAGCAGGAAGGAAAGTAAAACTTGCCTGGAGGAAAGGCTGTGGCCATTTTTGCTACCTTTCATGTGAATTTCAAGCTACTACTCAGATTTCAGAACCCTAAAGACTGGCCTGATCCAGCAATCCTTTCCTCCAAGCCAAGTAACATTATTGAGGGACACAGTCCAAACACTACTCACTCCAAATTGCACAATACTTGTGCAACAGACCCACTGAAAACCCTGGAATGACTTCTAAGGTATAATGCCAGTGTGCCTTGTATAATGGAGACCTTATATATTTATATGTTTTTCATTTTAACTTATACATCAATATTATATTGGAAGCACAGTCTAACCCACCTTTTTTTTTTGCCCACAGACCTGTGTTTGTTTTCCACTTTGCTTCTGCTATCCTTGCTGTGGACAGAGGAAAGTGGATGTGCCTCTTTGATTTTTGACTGAACTTTGCTGTCTTTGCACAGCTTATATGAACTGTACACTATTTTGTACACTTACTCTGTATGGATGTTTTATACCAAGGATATTGTGAATGAATATAACAATGACTCAGCAAGGTTTCTCTCCCTTTTTTAAAATTGACAGCTAAACTACAGACAAGTCTAGTGTTTAATTGTGTAACTTATAAAGAAACACTTTTATTTTGTATTTTACCATGTACAGACTTTAAATATGTGTATATATAATAAAGTGAATGACTGTCAGCTGACAAAAAAAGGTAGAGTTCCAAGTTTGATCATTCAGTAATACTTGGTTCTAGTTTACAGGTTGTTGTAGGTAGTGTCTGAGGCCAAACAGGAAGAAAACTACCTTTTTATCAACAGTACTGTGATTCAGTGAGACTTTATCAGCTTCAAATTAAATAGCCTTACAAGAGTATCTACCTGCCTTTTAACTAGGGAGCAACTCCACCAAAGGATTAGAGATTTTCTGCAGTTCAAAAGAACACAGGTTCTCCTGTGTTCAAATGCAACTTAATTTCTGCTGATGTTACCCCATGCATCCCTCTAAAGCCCTTCTGACTCTCCTTCCTTCCAGTTATTGCCCAGGTAAGTCAGGGTGGGGACACCTGCCCCACAGATCACCCTGCTAAGATACTACAAGCTTGTAGGCCTGTGTAATCAGAATATTCTTAAGGAGGGGAGAAACAGAATGGAAGAGAGAGACTTAAGACAACTCTTCAGCCTTAAGTCCAGTTAGGGATCACTTCTCCAGTGCAAGGCAAACCCATAGCTACCTGCACACCTTTAGATACACATACACGCCACAGAATTCCATGTTTTCCTTCTTCCATCCAGGCAGCAGAGTTCCACTGAAGCAGAGATTTCATTACAGACACACCTTACTTTCTGCTCTGCAGTCTCTTAGACACACCACTCCACACATCGACACAGCAGACCTCCCCTGAACACCTCTACCCCCTTACGCTCCACTCCTCAGGGCTGTGGCAGCGTGGCAAAGAGGCCTGGAAGGGAGAAGGGAGTAATTCCAGCTGGAAGGGACCTACAGCCATCACCTAGCCCAGCCGCCCAACCACCTCAGGTCTAACCAGAGGGGGTAAAGCATGTTACGCAAGACACAGTCCAAACGCCTCCTAAGCACTATCAGGCACGGGGCACCAACACCAGACTAGGAAGCCTGTGGCAGGTCTTCAGCTGCTCCTGAAGTCATTTAGGTGACTGGACACACCTAACCCCAGACACTCTGGCATTTGAATCACCTGCTACCCCTCTCACACCTTACAGCCTTTCAGGACTGAAAAGGTACACCTGAGACAGGGCAGGGAAAGAGTTACCCACCTACAGCATTTATCCCACAAACCAAAGTGAAACAGCAGGAGGGTTTGTTTGGTGTATTTTTAGGTAGGTTTTTTTTGGGGGGATAGGGAGGAAACTTTTCCAAAAATAAAAGAAACCCAAAAACCCAGCACATCACCCAAGCATTTCTGAAAGGTCACACAAATGTGCATTGAACAGCAACTGGCACCATCTAATTGAGTGCTCATCCAAGCTCAAATCAAAGAACTGTTTCATGCTCTGTAGCAACTGCATATGTGCTGGAGGATGTATTGCTATCCATCTACCAGTTCTTCAGGTGATGGAGCCCCCCATGACAAGCATTTATAACTTAAATTTTACTAATCCAGTAAGCATAAGACCATTGTTAAGCAACCTATAAAGCCATATCTAATTCAAAGCACATATTTGGTTTCACAATTCATAAGCTACTCAAGAGACCTCAGGTACTATCACACATACCACAAAACTCAAGAAAGCAGCACATTCAAAACAAAACCAGGTATTGCTTAAACATAATCTCTTCTGCTTCAGCATCCAACAACAGCTACTCACCCACCATATTACACCCTCTGCTCTTTACAGCTTGTCTGCATTTGGAATGTTACCAAAAATAATTACTTCAGACTACTTCTTTCAGCATAAGTACTATTACATCTCACTCAGGCAAATACTTTTACTAAAGGGAAAAAAGTATCCTTGAACACTTAACATGGCAAAACCCTTACCCGAAAGGTGACTTTTATTCATCTCATTCTTCCCCCACACCCTTTTTAAGGGCTACATAGCACGACCACCAAACACAAGCACTCAAGACTCAGAAATACCTTAAAATGCTTTTAAAGAATTGCTTCAGTTTTTTACTTACCAACAGCTGCCAGACCATATCTGTAGCTTGCAGGAAAGGATGCAACCTCCTTCTCCGCAGCTTTACCATCCTCTAGCTGGTGGAGCCCGAGTTCATGGCTGCAGTGTGATGGCTCACACAGAACAGCTGTGCACAGGCCAAACTCAGAAGCAGCCACCCTTTCTGAGGCCTAAAGCCATCACTTACCTCAAATGGGGAGAGATTCCAGGTGATTTGGGAGGATCTGATGAGAACAGGGCTTGTGCCCCATGCCTGATACTGGGAGTTCAGCTTGGGTGTGTTTCCAAGCACAAGGTGTTTTGTAACTTGCTTTTAACATAAAGAGAGCCTGAGGACCCTTCCCCAAGCCCCTGCAGCTAGCTAACCTTGGTGAGGCCAACACAAAACTGCTGGCCCTGTATTGATTTATTTATTTATATTTAATTTTTAAATGCATCTCTCTATATGCTATGGGAAAGGAAGCACGATGATGGTAAGAAGTCTTTCCTGCCTTCATGAGAGATGGAAAGATTTCCATATTGACTAGTAGCACCCACAGCTTTTGAAACTCTTTAACAAAGTGATCCAATGCACTCCCACAACTGCTGCTTCGTGATACTCAAGTGCTCTTTCTAAAGACCCAGTGGCCTGGAGTGGTCTTGTATGTCTGTTCTTCCTTCTCACAGTCAGGCTGGAAATACCTGACACTAGGGGAACAGGAAAGGCAGAGAGAGGGATTTATCTGTGGTGGCTGTGAGCTCAGGGCAGCAAATTCTCAATTATTTAAATTATTTTATCCCTTAAGAAACCAGCTGGTTGGACATCTGTGCCTGCTGATCTTCCCACAGCGTAGGAGAGTGGCTTTTGGTCAGGGAAGGAAAGAAATCACTTTCTCAGGGAGACTGTGCTGTTGTTACCTGCAGAGCTGTATGGCAGCATCCTCGGCCAGCAGCCCCTGAGTGCATTTCAGTACTGCCAAGCTTGAGAATGCCACAATTGAGGGGAAAAAAAAAGAAAGGCTCATTGAAGAACACCTCTTGTCCAGGAAAGTTTGAACACTATAAGTATCTTAAAGGAATAGAGTCCAAGATGCAAGGCCAGAGTTTCCAGTTTTTCCCAGCACAGGCTGAGGCTCACAACATGCAAAACCCCCACCAGCGTTAGACCCCCACCCAAAGGAAAACCAGACTTCTTTGGAGAGACTGAAGCTCAGAACTCAAAAACACTGGTGGCATTTAAAATTCTTTGTCTGGGAAGTTTAAAGTGACAACAGCAACGGGCTCTGCTATTTTCAAGAGGAAGAGGGCAGGGTCTCACCCCTGGGTATGCTTCCTCTTCACCCACAACCCATGCACACACCCTGGCACATACCTGGGCCCAAAGGGATTCGCTGGGAGAGCAGAAAAGCGACCAGTTTCCTGGGTTTGCTCTGATTTCAGCTGGTCTCACATGTGGAACCGCTTCCCGGTGCATCAGAAGCACATGCGGCAGAAATGCTCAGTGAGGGTGGGGAAGAAGTGTTGAAGAACACCCCTTGTGCCAGCCCTCGTTACTAACTGATCTTAAATGTTCATCTTTAAGGCTGTTGTGTTTTTCTACTAGAATTGAACTTGATGTAAATAAATAAAACCCTTCAAACCCCGAAAAACTTACCAGAATCCCTTTCCCAGCTCACAAGACAGGGATACAGCACCAGGGAAGCCCAGCCCAGCAGCCAGGACCTTGCAGGAATGCCTTACTGAGCATGCAGAAGTGCTAGGCGTGCTGCTTGTACCCAGCTTTACCTCCGTTGTAGTCAGCAAATGCTTCATAGGACAGCCCAGGGTGGAAGGGATCTGGAAGGATTCTCTGGTCCAACTTTTTCTGGGAAAGGGAACCTAGGTGAAAACTATTATCCTGTTCATTCACACCTTCAGCAACAAGGACTCCTGGGGAAGTTCTTGCAGTGAACAACTGTTCTTACTGTAAAAAAAAAAAGTCAAGCTATAGCCTCTCCCAGTGCAACTTGTACCCATTGCCCTTTGTCTTCTCCATGTGGCTCCTTGTGAAAAGAGTGCCCATCTGGAGTATGGGTGCCATTTAAATTCTGGAATGCTATGCTGAAATCCTCCCTGAGCCTTCTCTTTTCTGAGAGACCTAACTGCTCCAGTCTTTCCTTATAGGGCAGGGCCTCTAGCCCTCTGATTGTTCCCACAGCCCTCATTTGGACTGTTTACAGCCTGTCCACGTTATTTTTTAATTGTGGGGACCAGAATTGGACATGGTACTCCAGGTGTGGCCTGATCACATCCCTTATTTCTGCCAGTAATGATCATGTGGACACAGCCCAAGGTCCGGTTTGCCTTTGTGTTGGCTGATGTTCAGGTTGCTGCCCAGCCTCCCCCTCCCAGGTCCGTTTCAGTAAGGCTGCTTCCCAGCCACACAGCTCCTGGCCTGTACTGGGCTCTTTGGTTATGTCATCCCAGGCACAAAGCCTTGCACTAGAGCTTGTGAAACTTCAGGCTGCTCTTGCCAGCCTGCTCCTCCAGCCTGCGTGGAGTATAAGCAAACCCCAATTGTCCCAAGCAGTATAAATATCACATTAAAAATAGAGGGGAAAAAAATAAGCAACCACCCGCACAGTGCCTGTGCAGATGTGACTGACAGTGCTAATTACTGTGACATGGAATTAAGTTCTTGCCTAAGTGGTCAAGAGGTCAGAGAAAGGTTTGGGGAGGTGAGATTCCTCAAGTCCCAGTGCTGCTGCTGATTTACTGTGACCATAAGCACCTACTTTACTTCTCTACAGCTCAGCAAGATCAATCTTTTAAGGGGTGTGTGAGAAAGATTGGTAAATTCATTAAACTGGTTACTTTTGTTGGGGCTGTCATGAATCAGAATAAATCCAGTTACAAAGCAGCTGAAGAAATCACATTGCAAGGTATGTTATTCCTAGTATCAAGAACGGAGGTTAATCTAAGCTGTTGTGATTTTTAGGAGAGATGATGTTCACTTAACAGGACATTCATCACCATAGATTTATTACCAAAAAAGCTTTTTGGGGTCCTAATTTGGTCGAGGGGCCCCAGTGAAGATTAAGACACTAAACAAACTGAAATTAACGGTTTTTTTTTTCCTTAGGTCAAAAGCAATTCTAAACCAGATTATTAGTAACAAAATAACTTGAAGTGACATAATAGCACCTCAGTTATAAACAAAGCAAAAAACTTCATACAGATGATAGTTTTGCAAGAGCTGGAATATGTAAATCTCACACTTTGAAACCAAAACTTGAACACAGAGTAACTATTAGACCTTTACCAAACCATCATGAGTCTGTTGTTTTAAACCAGTATTTAAAGATCATTAATTGAGGTGGAAGCCAGGGATCAAAAAAAAGCATTTTCTTCCTAAAGTCTTCTTGCTCTCACTCACATCTGTAAAACTTCTAGCCTGAATGCCCTAAAGTACATATCTTCTTGCAGTAAGAGGAAGCAAAACTTTGTTTTCAATAATAAAAAGTAGGATTTAATGTTTTAAATACTTTTCCAACACTCTGACCTAGTCAGAGCCAACACAATCTCTGAATTCTGAAATGACAATTTTATTTTAACTTGCATACTTGTGTTTTATAAATGAATTTATCACTGTATTGCTTAGTATAATTGAGTTATCATTTGATAAATAGCATATATGTAGGAGGTGATTTTTCTAATCCTCAAATACTGGAAGAGGGGTGTTTTTGAGCTCCACTTCACAATGGTGGCTTGTGGTTTCCTGGGAGGAGGAGTTGGTTCAGATTCACATACTATGACAACTCTGTTCTTTATTAACGTCCTTGGACTATTCTTCTTCAGAAATGAACAGTTGTAGTGGTCTTGTTCAAGGAAGATTTAAACTGTAAGTGAAGAATGGCCACTATGATGCTGAAAGGCACGGAATATAGAGCTTACTAGGTTTAGCCATCAAAAGCAGAGCAGGGGTTTCACTGCTTCCAAGGCATAAGGGAAGAAGCAAGGCACAGGAACAAGTTGATAATAAAGTGGTGGCAAATACATTTACGTTCACCTACCAAATATCAGCAATATTTTTAAGAGTTTTATCCTCCTTCACTAATTTTAAGAAAGCAATCATTTTATGAAGAAGATCACAGATAATTGCCTGCAGCAGAAGGTGTATTATTCTCCACATAGCAGTCTCTGTTAGTAGGACCTCAAGCTGAAGCTCTCTTGCTCATCAGGTAATTAATGACAGCCCTATTCAGCCTCTTATTTTATGTACCTGCTTCTGAGCAGTCTCACCTCTTCTGGCAAAAGTTGTAAGAGCCAACAAGAAGGTACCTAACATTTCAGGCAAAGATTCAAAGCTAAGCTCTCATAGCCTCCTAAACCTGGGCTAGAAAATACCAGTCTCTTCTTACAGAATGACCCGAGATAGAACCCTTGAAACCATCAGGTGTTTGCCATGCTTCTGATCCAGCCCCTTCATTGAGTCTCCATGAACAACTTTTATCTACCTTCAGATAGGGCCTCTCAGACACTGGAAACGGCTTTTCAGCTTTAAATGTTTTCTTTACAAGTATTCTATAGTTGTACAATGGTTTTGTACAACTATCAGTTCTTCATGAGGCTCTACAACATTCTGACTATAACTTCAGTATATAGATTCTGTATCTTCTCTGCGTATCAACTGCCTCAGCTCCTCTAACACAAGTACTTCACTGAATTATTTACCTCCTGTGATTCTGACCTTCAAAAATAAGCAGTAAAATATAAACTATTGGAGATTTTCTTTTTTAAGGATAAACTGCAACGGCAACAGAACTTCCTCAAACAGAGGAACATTTTTTCACAGCTTAAATCTCATGGAATGGATTCATGCATATCTATTTTCTCCTTTCAGATTTCCCTATTATATATGGAGTTTAAGAGTTTATCTTGATACTGTACTAAGCATTGCAATCTTTGCCCAAAGCAGACCTTAACAAGTGACTCGTCATACATCTTATCTTGATGCATAAGCTGTATTACACCAGTATCTTTTAAAACCACAGGCTTCCTTTACATTTAGCCTGCATTCCATAGGGACGTATAAAATTAATTAACAAAGCTCTGTAGTTTATGCACACTTTTTGAATGACATCACATTTCCAAACACAAAAGACAATTAATTTTGTCTGGAATGAGAGGCAAATTTTTCCTGAAAGGTGGGACCTTGTCATAACCAAAGTGTTTGGATCCAGTCTTCCAGTTTGGAGTATTACAGAAGTTCATCAGAAATAAATGTCTGAATTTTCTTAATTTTCTGCGCTTACTCCTCCACGCTTTCAACACACATAAATTTATAAAGCTTTAGGTCAGGGTCATCATCTGTAATAATGCACAGAGCTGGTGCCCAAAGAAAAAGATGCCCTGAAACTTTATTATAATGAGGAGAAGACAATTTAAAAGATTAATCCATTTGAACAGCGAACAAAAGATTCCTCTTCAGCAACAAATGCGAACATCCACTAAACCAGCCTAGAAACATCACCATTACCTGGCTGAGGTAATAAAGGACAAGATCTCTTCTAGACTGAAAGGGATTTTAGAAAATAAATCAATCAGCAGTTACTTTTTAATTACATTAAGATTTGTACAAACAAAACAGAATACTGGAGAAATATAGGCACATATTGCCATAGAAGGTTTCTTACAGTACAGACAACAGCCATCAATTCTTTATTTTTCCACTCTGGTTTTATGAAGGCAAAGCCCAGAATCCAGTAAACCCAAACATGAACTAGCTGAACTTCTTTTTTCTTTTCAAAGAGAAGGGGTAAATTGCTTGATGCTGAAGATAGTCAGCTAGTCATTCTGCAAACGGTGTTATGAAGTTGATTGGAAGAGAATGTGTTGTAGCACAACTGCCCTATTTCAAAGCATTACCCCATAATAACAATCTGCAGCGTGGCTGTGCTTCATTGAGGAGCGCTACATCCACCACACACCTCAGTACACGTGCATTCCACTGAGAAACACTCTCCTCTGCTAATGCTGGAAGGCAGCCCATTAACCAGCTCTCTTTTAGTTCTTTCCAGGGCAGGGACAGCACGTGCTCCATTGGCTGCAGCTATCTGCAATTTCCAGTTACAATGCTTGTGATCAAACCAAGCTCTGAGCACTCAAATCCTCTTCTGAAATAAGAGATCAGCTTTTGCTCAACAACATATCAAACACTTTTTGGCATCAGACCACAGGAATGTTTAAGTGTTGGCTTTTCAAAAGCTATCTTATTAACTCAACAGAGAATATTTTTAATTTTGTTAAACCAAAAAACATGTTACATACACCAGGCTACAACTTATGAGAGCTGTAGGTAGATAATACTTCCCTTCCTCACTGCTGGAACCCACGCCTTTGAGTAGTCATTTGTTTGCAACAGCAGAAAGTTGGTCCCGGATCCTTCCCAGCCCTTCTAACATAGTGTCCAAGGTTTCTTTGCTCAGTTCCACAGTCAGTGCAGAAACAACTGGACTATTTCCACATAAGGCAACATCTTCCTGAATCTGAAAATAGGAATGCAGACATTAGCTGTAAGAAAGATTAATTCACATGTTCTTCCAGTGCCACTATGGAAGTCAGCATTTAATGAAGAAAAATGCTTTCAATTTGGCATCCAGCTCCACCCTGAAGGACCAACAGCAAAGTTTCTAAGCTTTGTGCCTTAATAATGAAGTGTGTTCCCACTGACGGAGTGCCAGTGAGCATATAAAGCCATGAGCATGGGGAAATTCAAAGGCACTCATGGCAGGAAGCCACAACCTTATAAAAAACTATCTTAGCAGATACTGCACAGGATACTTAATCCCATCCCACACACAGGAATTTAGACCTTTTGTCTCCCCGCTTCCTTTGATACCCACCCATCCCATTTTTACTGGATGGGCTAATCCAGAACTCTGCAGGACATATGCAGTAAGTGTAGCTATGCTCCCCAAATGATAGAGGTAGCCAGTGATGGAAGCCATTCATCATCAAAAAGCATATCCAAACTAATGCAGTCAATTAAATGTGCTGATGAGTGGCTTAGAATTAAAGGACAATGACTTCATAATTTATCTTCTTTCTTTCTGTAGAAAGGGGACCAGGGAACAAATATGCTGCTTTCTTGCAATCTCATGCAAAGAAAACTCTCCCTTGACACAAAAAGGACTTTCATCAGACACATAATTCCCAGGCTCTGTAGTCTTTCAAAGAAATCTCTGAGAAAGCCTGCTAATTGCCTGCCAATTAGCAAAGCACCAGATGCTCACCTGAACTGTTTCGCACTACCACTGTTAAGTCAGGTGTTGGGCTGTATCATTTTGATCCTGTGTCCCTTACAGCCACTGGCATTACCTTTAACTGAAGCAGACAAGTAGGAACTGCCATTCTGCTGATGCTGTCTGAAGATGTCTTGATGTCCACCCTCCAGTCCATGTCAACCAGTCGAGGCAGGGAGACTGCGGGATTAAAAAGTGGGTCTGTTAGGCCCAGCAGCACATGGTGACACCAGACCCTGGAACCTGTGACTACCACCACGCACATGATTCTCAACTTCTAGCCCTGGGAAGTAGACAACTTTAGTGCTACAATGTGACTTCACATCATTTTTACTCTGCAATAAGGCAATCTCTGACGGCTACCTCATGACACAAGGGAAGACAAATAGGGTTCTCCCATCGTCACGTGCAAGGCAAGCACAGGTAAATTCACAAAGCAGCTGAGAGTAGGGGAGCATTAAGATGCCTTCTCCAGCTACTCATCCCCTGCTTTGCTGCCTGCAACACTCAGCTAGGATTTCATCCCGAGTTGTTCTGGGATCTGCATGCTCTGCTGCCTGTAACCGATAAGCAAGCACAAAGGAAAGCTCTTAAAACCCAGCACTGTAAAACACGTTATTTCCAGCTACCCAACCTGTGAACCAAAGCATCCTGCAATACAGCATATGTATCTTCATATGTCCTGCCAATTTATTGAAATTACTGAAGAGATCATCCCAACTCGATGCAGGCTAAAAGAAATCATTCAGCAGTCTGGCACAATACTGACTTCAATAGTTCAGGGCTGGAGGCCCCATGAGCCTTCCAAGGGAAGGGAAACAGGTCTGACTTGGCTGTCCCACCAACGAATTTGTGCAGCTATCTCTTAGAGAGAACAGACTGGGACATTCTCTTATGATGAGAGGTACTTACTCACTGCACCATGAACCCTCCAGAGTCCTTAAGCCCCATGCAAACTAACATAAAAGCTGAGATTAAGGTTCTCCCATCAGAACTCTGGCACCAACAGGCTGGCTGCAGGTGCTCTTTGTCAGTTCTGTGACCATCATGTCTTTCAATAGTATCTTTCAGCTGCCAGCAATAAATACAAGGAGCATTTGAAGAATATATAAAGTGAAACTGAAGCAGGGATTTAGATGGGTTCCCCCCTTGAACAAAATGCTTCCTACTTTCATTAAAAATACAGATTTTAAATCAGAAAAAGAAACTGTATTGACATTTTCATCTCAGATTTACAAGTGTCTTCTCACACACACTGCAAACCAAAGGAAAGCATAATTATGACAGCAAGTGGTAAAATATGAGGCTTGAACCCTTGACTGCCCAGTGCTAACACCTAACTGCAATCTAACTCTCTGTCCATGATGCTACATTCCTTAATTACATCACAGTTTAGGAAAGAGAGGAAAAAGCACAGTTACAAGTATCTGCAGTATACTTCCTGGAGTGTGGAAGAGAAAGAATGCACAGAATTGATTAGATGTGCAAAGTTAAGGTATTTCCCAATAAATACATGTCCTTTGCAGTGCAGTTACTGAAACTCTGAATGGGGAGGTCATAGTGCTTCACTTTCAAAGGTTTTGCAAATACTTGCTCTACACTGCACCCTGCAAGGAAGCAACAGACAGCATTAAATAGAATTGCTTGAGGACTGGAAGATTTAGCAAAGCAGCACCGATGTGAATACAAGCCTGCTGGCCTCTGCTAAGCTCAGTGATGCCACAATCGTACAGCTTAATCTGAAACAAATAGGGGCATCCCTGTACTACACAACAAAACCAAGTTGCAATGCACTAACTAAGCTCAAATGATCTTGGGAAACATTACTTGCATCAAGACGAGAACTACTACTTACTCTGACTTGCTTGTGCTTCAGTTCTCCAAGCAGAGCTGTGGAAAAGTAAAGAGGAAAACCACTATCAGCAGTGCTGTGGGGGACAAAAAAAGAAAAAAAAATGGAGGGGAAAACATTCAGAGTCACTTATCCTGATAGAAGGATCACCAGGGCTTCAGTGGTAAGCAGGGGAGAGAGACTGTCTATGCTACTGAGGAAAGGCTGTCACTGGTGGGCAGTGGTAAGCAAACTAGTGACCAACTATTGGTTCTTCTATAGCTGCAGCTCACTTATGGCAGGTACTGTTCTCCCCAGTTTTATCGAAGCAACAGGCTACCAAGCAGTGAGATGTACATACATGCAGAACTGCTATCCTCTGCCACCACCTCATATGTGGTCTACCCCTAGGCACCCTTTAGGTGCCCCCACACCTACGCCAAGGGTAGTAAGTGGATGGGCATCTAGATGCTACCCAATCAGGTTTTTGTAGTGCTGAAAACCAGCCTTCTCAGTTTTATCATAATCTGTAGCATTGTTCCACCACACAGGTGAGCTGCTAGGATAAAATGGGCTTTGCACTACGTGAATGAAGCCCACAACCATTCCAAAGTTTTGGGAAAACCCTCTCATCCCATGGCTAGTTGTTAACCATTCCACTCAGGTATTTCACTCAACGCTGCTCATCCCAAACTGTGAGATTAGGCCCAAGACAGGTACAAAATTCACAGAAACAAGATTATTATGTATGCTGTCAGCTATCCACATATCAACACAGATACCCAGCCTTTAACTTCCTAGCAGAAAGCAAATAGCAGGTGGGCAGCACTCACATATTCTCCAAGATTATCTTAGTCAAAAGGTTTTTCAGGTTTTGGTGGAAGTTTTCTGGAAAAAGAGAGAGGATATCTTCTGCCCTCGTCAAGCCGCAGTACACAATGTGCCTGGTGAGACTGTGCAAAGCAGACACCAGCTGTAGGAAACGAAGAAGAAGAAAGGGCTCTGCTGGGTTGAACAGCGTTACATACAGCTCGGGACTAGCCTTCAGTAACTGCGAGCAACACAGCTTCTGCATGAGGCCGACATGGCCAGGGCCTCGGACATCCATGTACTGCCCGACAGCCTCCACAGGTAACGAGTTGCCCTCTAGCACGCACGCCTCGTGTACTCCCCTTCTGCCTCCCTGTAAGGCCCACCCGGGCTATGCCCCCGCTGCGGGCACCTCTGGTTACAGCAGCAGCCGCAGTCCTCTGGAGACCCGCGGCACCGCGTATCTTCCCGAGGGCCGGAGCCGGCCCCTGTGCTGTAGCTCCCGGCGACTCCTTCCCTCCCTGCCGCACGGAGAGGCCCAGGCGGGCAGGTCCGGTCCTCCCGCTCCCTCCGACGCGCCCCATTTCCGCGCAGCGGGAAAGGGTGCTCCTGAAGGCGCTGCGCTCGCTGCCGGGCCGGCGACTCTCCCTCCCTCCGGGACCCGGCCCTCACCTTCTCCGCTTCCTCAGGATCAGCGGCAAGGCCGGGGCAGGCGCGCTGCGCCAACAGGCCGAGGCCGGCGGGAGGGCTGGAGAAACATTCCTGGCACAGCTGCCGCACGGCGTCTTTCGAGGGTGCCTGGAGGGGAGCAAAGCAGGGAGTGCTCAGCCGCGGCCCGAGAGAGGCAGCCGCCCGACCGGGCGGCCCGTCCCCCAACAACTCAGCGGCCCCCTCACCTTCAGCAGGCTCTGCAAGGCAGCGAACTCCCCGTCCCGCAGCGTCGCCATCTTGGCCCTGTCAGCTGAGGCGGGCGGGGCGGAGCCGGGGCGGAGCCGAGGGCGGGGCGGCCGGGCAGTGGTCCTGCCTCTGGCGGGACACACACACCGCGTTACCGCTGTCTCGAACCCCGGCCCCACGGTGAAGGCTCGGTGGGGCGGCCCCCGTCCGGTGCGGAGCTTGTGGGGGTGGGTGGGTTGGTGCGTGCGCCCTGCGAGGGGCCCTGCGGCCGGAGCCCGTCAGTGGAACGGCAGCGAGGTAGCAGGGACTGGGGCAGCCCGTGAACACCCGCTCTCGCACAGCTACGCTGGTTTTCCTCCTATTGTCAGCGCAGAGCTCGGCAGGGTTATTTGCTGGCAGCAGGAACCGAAGGCAGAAGGTTCGTCGTGGTACCGCTGCAACGACCCGGACCGTTGTCTCAACAATCTGTGTCTTTTATTTCATAAAGGATGTAAATAAATTCTTTTTTTTTTTTCCTGAGAGATAAAAAGCTTTCTGTGTGTCTTTCTTGTATGCGTGTGTGTAAGCTCCTGTGTCACCGAAATTCGGGAAGGAAGAGAAGTCTTTTAACACAAATTTAACGTGAAGCAGCAGGCGTTCCCTTGACTGCTCATACCAGTTCCTCAAGGCAGGCGCGCTCAGACACGTCAGGATTTGTGTGTTCATACGTACACACCACATCCCTGGGGATTGCCATACATACTGGGTCTGTTAGTTACCATATTCGCCTGCATATTACGCATGCGCCCTGAGCCCTAAAAAAGCTTCTGTGAGGATCTTTTGATGGTCTCTGGTGGTCCCCGGTGGTTGTTGAAGAGCTGCCGCTTTGTGTCCTTTCCATGAACTCTAAGCCTTCCTTTAGGGTCTCATCTTAGCTCGTCACCTCTGCCTCAAGTTCCTTATCTGCCATCTGCACCCCTCCAGGATGTGTTGGGCATGGTTATAAAACTATCCTTGATTGCATTCCTTACCTAAGGGCCCTTGCGTTCCTTCTTAGTTTTCGGTTTGTAGATTGATGGTCCCCTTTCTGTCCTTGGTAGATAGAGCTCACTTTTCCAAGTCTATCACCTGCACATCTGGTTCCAGAACATCAGTAATCTATGAACTTCTATCACAGCACCCTCATCCTTATTTATCCTTACTTATGTTGTTCTGTAAGCAGGAAAATACACGGTAAGAAATGCAAGTAACTAAATGCTGTTTGCATTAAGCATCACGAGCTTGGCAGGGAAAAGGAGCTTCCTCTTGCAGAGGAATTGATTTCCCCCTCTCTTGCTGGGAAATCTTAAAAGGCGAAAGAATCCTAAGAGGGTTTTATTTTCCAGCGTTTTTTCATGAGCAACAGGAAACAAGGCTCTAGGGGAAGTGTTTTGGGGTAGGAAATTGCCATCTGTGGCCTCTTGAAAGCAGTTAGTATGACTGATCAGTTTGGAGAGCTGCCATGTACAGTACTGTCTTCTCTAGCACTGTCACCAATGTGTCCAACCCAGTGCAAGCAGCATGGGTAAAGGCTAAACTTCTGCCACATGGCATCATATCCATGGTGGGGCCTCCCTGGGATAGCTATTTCTTATCCAGGTGACCATATAACACAATACTTTGACAAGAAAAGGAAAATGAGCTACACAGACTACATTGTCTATTGCTACCTGAGATGAAGTGTCCGATCTCTCTTCAACTGACGCCACAGTGACCATGCAAATATGACAGTAACTGCATACTATACACTATAATAGACCAGAAGGTGAAGAGAAGGATGGTAGTTACTAACTTTTGTTTCCAAAATGAAAGGCTTGCAGAGTTAGTGGGCAAAACAGTAGCATCCCAAAGGAAAAAAAAAATGGAAAAAAATGAAGTTGTGGTTAGAGGACGGGGTTTAGGAGCTAGGAACCTGGAGTCTTGCTTTGGTCTTCAGATGAATCAAGGTAGTTCACTGTTGTCACCTGAGTGACAGGAAGGTAATGTAACATGAAGTCCTGCATTAATAAATGTGGGCATTTATTAACATCAGCAGGAAGCCTAGGCATTGTGAAAGGCTAAAGAGAATGAAGGCAGTATGAAAAAACAGCAGCATTACAATCTGGGCAAGTAAACTTAAAGGAAACAGAAGGATTGTTCACAGGATGTAACTTAATACCGTAATTGTATCATTGACCTCTTGTAGTCTACAATCAGAGGTACACAGACATTTTCCAGGCAGTAAGACTGCTGAAAAGCTGTATCCAACTGGGGAAGAGGGCTCTTTTCAGGGGTTTTCAAAAGCAATGACTTTACAAGAAAAATAAAAATCAGATTGCTTCATGCTTAGGTTAGAGACTTAGTTGTGCAGAGTAACTTTGTCAGACAGGTAGGTAGAGAGATGCAAAGGGGGCACACGTATGCCATTACTATCACAAGAGTACGTGGCTAGACAGAATATTTACCTGAATCGTATACTCAGAACAAAGATGCTG
Source organism: Zapornia atra (assembly GCA_013400835.1). NCBI lineage: Eukaryota > Metazoa > Chordata > Aves > Gruiformes > Rallidae > Zapornia > Zapornia atra. The sequence continues at coordinate 138,213 of VZTU01031442.1, read as the reverse complement.
CCTGTCAGTAAGCACAGCTGGCATCATACTGAATTAGCTCTCCAGTCCATCTCCTATTGTTGCCATTTCCTTACTCTAGGAGCATTCTAATATCAGGAAACAATGACAGATCTGATTTAAAATAAAAATTCAAGTGCTGTTTGTAGCTCATGGTCAGAAGCCAACAGCTTTGTAAAAAAAAAAACAGATTTAAGGAAGAAGGGTGAGACTGCATCATGTAAGGAAGGCTGGCCCTATGATCAGCGTGCTTATCAGGAAGTTTTGAGAAATACCAGTTCAGTTATCTGCTGTGCCAGAGGTAGTGCCATCAGAGTTTGTAAGCAAAACATTTAAATGAATGGGATTGATTGGCTGACCTCCTTAGGTCTTCCAACAGCCCTTTTTTCCATGATTTTGTGTCTGTATCACCCAGTGGGACTGGATTGTGAGCTGTGAGCCTGCAGATGTGCCCACACAGCATTAAGTGCAGGAACTGGCTTGGATCTCAAGAGCTAAGCTGCCGTTAACCCAGTCATTGAGTTTGAACATTAAACTCTGCTTTCAAGTTGGGCAGATCCACCTTCACCCAGGCCTGGGTGATACAGCTACAGCATTAATTTGTCTCCCTCTCAGTTGATCCAGCAAACTGAGATATCTCTAATTCGTCCTTCCTGGAATAGTGTAGATATGTCTCCATATAAAACGTGTGGGCAGTAATACTACAGGGGCTGGGTGAGTGAGCAGTCTCCAGACTATAACCCTTAAGTACTGTTGATAACATTATAAATTTAGGATCTTCTGGACAGGAGGGTGGGTATATGGGTATGTATACTTACTTGCTGCCTGGTGTCACTTGTTCTTCCTTGCGACCTCTATTCCCAGCCATATAAAAAGTGTCCAGAACTGGTATTTCATGTGGGGGGAGAGAGAGGATCAGGGACCCTGGCTGCGATACCCTGAGCTGAAAGATTTCCCTGTGCCTTTGATGGTAGTTCTGTTGTGCTTGCTTGAGCAACTCTGAAACTCTTGGTACAAATAGATAGAAGACGTAAGGAACCTTGTGCTATTGTTGTGTAATAGAACAGCGTATGGCTACCAAGAACAGAAGAGGGAACATCCGACTAAGAATTAACAGTGCAAGGAGCCTTAGATAAGAACTTTAACGAGGCCAGAGTATTTCACAGTCAATAGCAGAAGGGTGCAGATAAGCTCACAAGAAACTAGTCAAAACCAGATGACTGTAAAAGAATAGATAAGCCACATGGATTAACCCACACTGAACATGCTTCAGGGAGTTCATGGGAAACGACACTTTGGAAGAACCGCTAGGGACCACCAAGGGACCACCAAAGGACCACCAAAGGCCCTCACAGCAGACCCTCAGAGACTTAAAACACATGCATAATGAAGATGCAAATATTATAATTCGTTCCAGGAAATGAATATGCATGTGCTGTGAATGATACACACTTTTGTTCTCGCAACTAACAGTATGCACGTTAGGTTGGAGCGATCCCCTGAGCATCCAGCACTGCAATAAAGAATGACGGCTTTCTACAGCTCCCAAGTTGAGTCTTAGGAAGTTTCTTAACTGACTTTTTCAGTAACAGCTGGGGATCATTTGAACGAGAAGGGAGGTGAAGCAAGAAGGGTTAACTTCTGAGGGCTAGGTGGGAGGTTTCTCATGGGAGCTGGGGACCTCACAGGGCTTGCAGTAGGAAAGTAGTTCTTAATTTACCTTTTCACTTAAAATAGCAAGTTGTCCTAGTTTTCCCTATCTACTGGTACTTGGCAAAGTATAGCCAGGGGGACTTCCCTTGTTGTCAGGTATATATGCAGTGCTCTGCTGGACTCTGAGGTATTTAAACTTTTCCCTACCTGGAAAATAACAGGGGGGAAGTTGTCTGTGTGTCCTTTGCCTTTTTTGATAGAGAGGGTCTGCCAACCCTTTTTGTTTAAGAAAAAAAAAGGAGAGGGAGGTAAGGGGAAGAACTGTATGTATTTCATATACAAGGCACTGAAAGAACTGGTTGCACTTCATGTGTGAAGTATGTATCTTCAGCAGAAGTCAGCTGTCATGACAGAATCAATTCTGTAATGCCTCAAAGCAAGAATCAAAAGATGGAAAGCTGAATTGAAGAATTTCGGTAAGTCAGTGTGAAATTTCAGCCTTGCTGATCTTCATATATTCGAGGTAAAAAAAGCACATAACTTGACAAAATTACATTACTGTAATGCTTTCCAGGTAGTAGTGATTAGTTTTAAGGTTGCTAGTGAAGGCAATACAAGCAAAACAACCTAGATATAAAATAGTGTATTGGGTCTCGTTATTTATGTTATGGCTACAGCCAAGTTTTTCACAGTTCAGACACAGAACAGGAAAAAAATAATAGCCCATAGCATCTAACCTGTATGTAGTTTATGTACACGGAGGGTTGCTTATAAAAGATTGCCAGTTAGAAGTTATGAACTTTGTGTTCTCTGTCTTTTTGGTCCTTCCTAGGTAAGGTAGGGAAGATGCATATGAAGCTTGTGAGATGGTGTTACATATCCAGCACCAGAAATTCCTGCACTGGTGCTCCTACAATATATCAAGAGCTCGTTTGTGACAACCTATGGCATTAAGCCACCAGGGGACAGAGATGAGAAAATCTGGCAATTCTGAAAACAAACAAACAAAAAGGCAAGGAAATACATCTGTTCTTCTAAATTACTTTTAACCCCCACAAGAAAACTGGAAATTCTGACAAAAATTAAAGTAGCTGTTTTAAATATATACATACAGGGAAAAACCCTATCTACTTCTATAGGAATGAAGTATTCATTGTTACCAATATAACTTGCATGCAGGGATTTCTGCTAAGACACTTGGGGTATAACATAGTACCAATTCTTTACTTTTAAGTAGCTATTTACATACCCATCCCATTACTGGGAGGTGTGTGTGTATTTATTGTCTCTTTCCTGTTGGTATCTCTAAAATGGAGGGATATCTTTCACAATGGAAAGCATCAATGTTGTGGACTTGTAAACAGAATGGAAAGTCATAGCCATAGGATGAGAAATAATATGTAAATTAAAACTGATGTTATAATGCAGATAGAGAAGGAGCTCTTTTTTGAGAGCTTGGAAAATCAGCACAACATTCTTATGTTTTTTCATTGCATTGTGATTAAATAAACCATAGCATTAAATACTGGAAATAAATCCTGCCTCCTCGATGTGAGAACCATAATTGCTCAGTACCAACAATTTTAGTGTGTTGTCTTTATTTGAAATATCTACTACTATGAATTCTAAAAGCCTGTAGTGCAACAGTAATAATATGATTTTAAAATAAACTCTAAAATGTCTCTGCATTGTGAATTAAATATTTAATATCAAAGCAGATTTTTTTCCATTAAAAAGTAATAATTTGTCCTTATCCTGCATTAAAAAAGGAACAAGCAAAGTTTCCTGTTTCTTTTCTCCTTTACTTCCATGTGGTCATATCACAAGGTAAGAAGCTGATACAATGCTCATGAATGCAAATTCCTACAAGTTTACTTATTCTTTTCCAAATTGGAAGATGCAGGGCTTAGATCCTGAGTTAATATAGTAGAGATACAACATCAAGTATATGTTGATCAAACTGGGTGTCGGCTATGTGGCGGCCTAGAGAAAAGCACGGTGCCCCAGCCAGTCTGCAGGTAAGCCCTGCAGAGTTTCAGGGGGTACAGGATTTCCAAACCCCTATCTGCCTGCCAGCACTTACCAGTTCCACAGGAGAGTCAGCAGGAGAAAAAGCTTGCTTGTGCGTCCATCCAGGTGCGTCAGTTTCAAAACACCTTTGTCTTCAAAGAGTTAGGCAGGAGATGTGGCTCTGGGTTATTAGAGCATCAGGCGCACCACCCCTTCTGGCAATCCTGCTGCAGAGACAGCTGGATCCAGCAGAGGGAGAGAGAACTGGAGTTATAATTCCTCTGGGCACTACTGCAAGACTGTCAAAGCCCTTAGATTTCTCCTAGGTAAAAGGTGGGTAAGGCTATTTATACCTACTTTTGTGAAGGACTTGGAGGTTTATGGACAGAAAGCATCAGGTAAGCACTCAGTACGTTTGTGTCTCTGAAGTAAAGCACCAAGCAGTTAAAAATACTGAAAAGCTATACAAATGAGACTACTTGACAGCAACTTTTGAATGTCTGTTGATTTAGACGCCTTCGCAGGCACCAAAACAAGGCTCTTGCACTTAGCATTTTGACACATACTTCTTTTTTACTGCCATTCAGACAAATTGGTTGGTCTGCGTGATTAGGGAAAGTTACTGTATTGATCAATCACTGGGCCTGACAGGTAATCCTCACCTTAAGGACTTGTCTGTGTTAGACTCTTCTCATCTTAAAATTTCTTACATTTCTTTCTGTTGGTAAAACTTATTGATTGTGCAAAAGTGAGAGTAGGGTAGGACCATTTGTAGCACCTCATGGGCACAATTAGCAGCATTGTCCTGACTCTGAATGGCCATGCACGCTGTGTGTTGTCTGCCTTTTGCAGTGGCTAAACATGGTACAGTTAATGTAAAAATCCAGATCTTTCCTGTTTGCACTCATATGGCATTTAGCCCCAACTCTACTCACCCAACAGGCATCGTCCTGACAAGTTTTTACTGTTAGGGTTTTTCAAGAAATGGAGCAAAACCATGTGGTTAATACTTGGGTTTGTACCCAAGTTCTCAGTCACCTTTCAGATGACAGCATTCCTTCCTCCCTGGCCTCTCAGCTGAAGCAGCTAGTGCCTTTTCAGTTTGAATTGTTGATACTTGAGACTCTTGAAATGGGCCTGCCAATTAGAGGATGAGACCACTGCTGACAGATATGACCTGTAAGGCTTTGGGATAATGGGTACTCTGCGTGCTATATAAGTCTGTGGACACTTGCTGGTATTAAACCTGGAAAGTGAGCAACCTAACACTGTTGTGAAGCCACTTGCACATGAATAGTTAACAGATTAGTTCCGTAATTTCTCCACACCCCCTCCACAAGATGGTCCCTATAAAATTTGATAGGCAGGTCAAACTCTGCCAGCTCACAAGATTATGAGCATGTTCAAACTGCAGAGTGTCACCTGGACAAAAAAGAAGTTGAGTATTTTCCAGCAGAAAACATCTGGCCTAAGCATAATACCAAGTTTTCAGACCTTTCTTTATCCAACGTCTCACCAAGATGTAGCAACCATTTGATACTCACAAAACTCATGGGAAAAAAATTCTTTGTAACGTACCACAAATGAATGGAGCTGCATCTGCTTTTTTAAAGCATGCTTTGAAACATTTCCCTTGAGGTATTCACAACCCTGACACCTCAGCAGAGTTAGCTCTGGCAGGATAGAAGGAGCAAACCACTAGGAACAAAAGCAAGACATTTAATCACTCTTAGAAAAGCAAAAAAGTCAACAAGCTGTAGGGTTGGCAAAGGATAAACACAAAGTTTAAAATTCACTGAAGGAGACACTTCTTTCTCCCTGCTCTCCTTTTGAATGTCAGCATCACTCAGCATGACATAGCTGTGCTAGACAGCAAAGTAGAGGCCAGCAGCAGCATGTGCTCCCAGCTCTCACTTTCAGGCACAGAAGGTGACTGCCACACTGTGCAAGCAACTAACAGAAGGGAAAGCTGCAAAGTGAAGTTCAAATACACTGAAGCCCATTGGTTTCTTTACTCCAGCAGAGGAACTTCAGCAACATGTAGTTAGTAGGATCTGTTGCTCAACACCATTGCTGCCAGGAGAACAGTTTCTGTACATCAATGGGGCCACCTTGACAACTGGTGGCCAGTTTAGGCTTCAGAACTGCGGCTGAGCCTCACACACCACTCACTCACTCCCAGAGAAGAGGCAGACAAAGCCCCCCCAGGTTGGGATAAGGGCAGTTCACTGACAAGAACACTGTGACAGGGAAACAATAACAGCCCACAGCAAATTTCACTTACACCCTGTGATAACACAGAGTACTTACTGACCAGATGATATCACATAGCACTGTACCAATACAAGGACCACCCCAACACCCCAGCCACACTCAGCCTGCCCTGGAGGCACCCAGGAGCACCTCTTCTTGAGCAGCCCCTTTAATGGGAGAGTGATGTCAGGTGGTGTGGGAACAGCCCGGGTTGACTCAGCTCACCTGGGCTGCTGCTTGAGGAGGAGGTTGACTCTGGCCTGGCCAGAACCAGGTCAAGAACTGAGTGAAACATCAAGGATCAGCTCTGAGTGCAGCAATGCCAGTATCACCAGCCAGCTGCAGCAGCATTTCATAAGTTTAATATTCTGTATTCCTTACGAAGTCTTGCTGTGCCACAGAGTACTGCAGCCCACTGCAGGCACAATCCAAGGTTGCTGTGATACAGCCTGACATCTCTGTTTAACCATTTCTATTCTGCTGAAGTTTCTTGTTAGCCTTCCACTCTCCACAGTCCCCTGCACAGCCTGCCTTTAACCGCTGGGTACCAGGGGCCTCCCAGCATAAAGCCACTTGTGCACTGGCTGGTCCCCCTGCGATGGGAATGGTGCCTACAGATAAAGGCTTGTGAATGAAGCGATGTGACATTCTCCAAAGCAAGGTGTAGAGTGTAAGTGTGGAGAACACAGAGCTGCTGGCTTCTGTAGCAGGACTGGCTTGTAGATTTGCGGGGCACCACACAAAATGCACCAAGAGGCCAGTGTTCAACCACTGCTTGTGCTCTGTTTGCACTTGTGATGAAGGCAGATGTGTGTGATATGCTGGGCTGTCAGCTGCATCCCGGGCAGTGGCAGATGGAGCTGCACTCAGGGGCCTATGTGCTTCAAGAAACTGCATGTCTGTGTTCACCTCAGGCCACTGGTCCTGCAGCTCAGGCTGACTGCAGAGCTGTCAAGATGTGACTGTGACCCAGAGCTGCAACAGGAACCCCATCAGCTCATTTTGTATGAGAATAGGCAAGAGAACAGCCAGTGTTATTAGTTCAAATTGCATCTCAGTAAGCAAAAGGATTCATATCCCGTTATCAAGGAAATGCTGGAGTCATGCAGGCCCCTTTTGGCGCAGTTGCTGTGTTTTACTGGCTTCAAATGACAGTTACAAAGGGTGTATTTCTGCCTTACTAACTAGGATTGTCTTTTCATTCTGTGTTAATACGCTGGCTAGTTCAAGGAAGTCCGGGTTTAAGTGCTAAGAAATAGTAATAAAATCATAAAGCTTCAATTTATTCCCTGATCATGCATGTAATTGCAACAGAAAGCATTCAAGAAGCAGTTTCTTTTTCTGATTGTTTTGGGTGGCTTAAAACTCAGGAAAGGTGAGATAAAGCCCATGCACTCAGAAAAGCCTCTAGTAATGCCTCAAAACAGAAGGGCAGAATTGAAAAAGCTAAGAAATAACAGTATAAATATAGAAATAAGTATAAATTACATTCTTCTGTCAAACCTCTGTCTCATCACAACAACATGCTTACAAATTACCGAGGCATCAGAAGGGTAAATGTCAAGAGAAATGCTTTAAAAACGCCCATCCCTGTGTTATGACACCATCAAGGACTATTAAATTAAAGGACTCTTGAAAAGATAATTGATTTTTCATTATTTATCTACTATTCCCTCTTTTCCAGTCAGTGGGAACTTCACCAGACTGCCACGACTTCTCATGTATGATAGGTAGGGGTTTAGCAACTTCATCTGCTAGTTTCCTCAGGACCCACAGATGCATCTCCTCAGGTCCATGGAACCTTCTGGTTTCTGCTACCGTAGGCACTTCATCCTCCCAGTCCCTGCCTTTGCCTTCTGAGGCTTGGACAGTGGGGTTAGAGCCCTTGCTGATGAAAACTGGGACAAAACATTCATTGAGTACCTCAGCCTTCTCCATGCTGGTTGTAGCCAGATCTCCTGTTGTGCTCATTGGAGAGAGTTCTTTTGTTTTTCGTTGTTGTGCTACGTACCTGAATAAACTCTACTTGCAGTTTCTTTATGCCCCTAGCCAGGGCCCTGCACTCCTGGATCACATCCCTGTAATCTCCCTGGGATGTGTATCCCTGTCTATACATTTTAGTTTTGTGTTTGATATGATAGCCAAGGCTTCTTTTTTTCTGAGCCCACAAGGCTGGGAAGAACTATACTTCCACTAAGAAAGCCCAAATCCAGATTTGGGCAAAACTTAAATATTTTATTTCACTTCAGTCTCTGACACCCTTTGATGGTCATGTTGCCATTCTTCTATGGGAGTCAGCAGAGGTTCCCTCCTGATTAAGAAATGGAACGGACTAGGGACAATGAAGTACACTGAGATCAAAGCATAGAGGTATTTTCAGAGCTGTGGGGACCCTAATTCCGTAAGGGCGACAGTCGTGAAGTGGTCAGCATGAGAAGTTGAAAATAAACAAAGCCATTTTGCATCTGTCCCTTTTGCCCTGCTGTGCCCAGCAGCTCTGTGCCTGCAAGGGAGCAGCAGCTGTGACACTGTGGCATGAGGTGTGAAGCAAACCCTGGTGTGACAGGAGGGGGCTGTCAGTGGAGTGACTCTCAGCACTCTGGACATAAGGTTTGGCAGGTCTGGTTTGAAGGAGAGCTAACAGCCGGAGTGAGTGCCTCAGGCAAGTGGTGGCAGGTCACCGCCCTGGGCAAGGGGGGGCAGCGGCAGAGACACAGCATCCATCAGTTCCTTACTTCTGAAAGCGTGAAGTTTGTGGTGTTTACATACTAAGTACCTCATTAGTTCTTTGTAATTTAACTGTTTTTTTTTTTTTTTTTTAAAATTCAGAGCATTTTATGACTATGGTGATTTATGGTCTTTTCCTCTCAGTAAACTGCAGAACGGAACTAGCAGAAACCCCAGCCTCTTAGGTCATGCTGCGTTTCATCCTGACACCCAAGACATGTAGTTTGATGTGTTACCCCAACCTTCTGCGGTTCTGAGAAGAGCACCTAAGCACCCATGTTGTTGTTTTGTTTCCTGCTGACGGGTACATCCGGCAAACAATCTGACTTCATTCCTTGTCCCCACAATAACAGCATTGTACAACACCACAGATCGGCTTTGATGCGTGGTGCCTCATGGTACCAGAGAACGAATCAAAGGGCTTCTGAGGAGTGTTACAGCCTTTAAAATGATGTGGTTGAACCTAGAATTTTTGTTTTGGTTTGTTTTTTGTTTTGGTTTGTTTTGAGAGTTGTTGTTTAAACCAGGCTCCCCAGTATTTCTTTGTTAAAAACATCTTCTGGCATATAAAATTACCTTGTTGAAGTGTAAACCAAATGACTGTGAGTCTAACATCAATCCTAGGAAGTCATTCCTTGGCTTGTAGCTACTGATGCTTCCTTGTCACTGGGGTACTTCAACAGCGTGGTGTAAACCACAACTTAAAGGATTCTCTGCCTTCACCTGTAGCACTTGATGCAGTGTTAGACCTGAGCATTGCTGACTGGATCCTCACGCTGTGGTACCTTGCCAATACACAGGGATGTAACGTTATGCAACTTCATTATGCAGTGACACAAATACCACAGAGTTGGAGCACTACTTTGAAGAAAAATTGCTTCCACCAGTAAAAATAATGCTTAAATCAACACAAACACAGGTTTTTGGTAGTGAAGGGGCTTACTGTTGCCAACTATTCTGAATCAGCATGTCTGGAAATGAGGCACAATGAATGCCTGTATCTGCAGAGAGAACTGAAGCATCAACTGTGTGTTGTAGAGCATCTGCTCTACAGATTCTCAGTCTACTTTCCATGTAAATGTAACCTTACCTGATTTTTAAGAGGAGTAGAGAGGACCTAGTGAAAATCAGGCTCCTAGGGTTTTTCTTTCCTCTTCCCCATGTATGAAATGGACCAAGTGAAATTTTTGCTCCTCCACAGACTGTGATTGTTAGTGAATTTGTGCTTGCACTGTGTCACTGCAAGTGACACGTCGTTGCTATAGAGGTACTGGTAACTGTATGGTAAATACCTCCTTTTATTCTATACCCTCAAAAATATTTACCCAACTTGCACAACTGGTAAGCATTTCATTTGTTGCTGAAAATGCAGCTGCTCCTAGAGTAGAATGTCAGCACACAACACTGCAATATAACTACAGGAAAAGGGGTAAAAAATGGAGTTACATAAAGAACCCCATATCCTAGGTAAAAGTCAGCATATTGCAACCCAAACTGGATTTGGACTAGCATTTGCCTCTGCTTTTGTAAGATTCAATGTGGGGGGCGGGGGGGTTAAGTCCTTCAGGATCCTCCCAGCTGCATTTCAATGGGAAATATGGTCAGGAAATGCTCTGATTCAGTAAACTGAGGCAGGAACAGAAGTTCAGGAACAGAAATCCTAGAGAAAAATGGTTCTACAGTAGAGCAAAAAGAGTATTTGTAGGATCCCTGATATTTTTCCTGTCTGCGTTTCTAAAAGGAAGATACATTACAGGAGATACATTAACCAGTAATGTAAGGACTTATATTGATAAGTAACTGTTACACAGTATTTGCAGAAAGTGAGGTGTTAATTACAGAATAATATGCTGCATTTTTAACAGTTCATGCTAAAACTTTTTTCCTAAAGTAGAAATAAACAGGAAGCAGAACTCTTCCAGTATCACCACTGATTCAGATTTGATTCAACTAGGAAAGAAAAATCTGTAGTAAAAAAAAAAAGATTAAAAAAAAAATTACACACACTCTCCCCCCCCACTTTCCTTCCTGGGACAGGAAATGTAAAAATAGGAATACTCTACTTCCAAATCCTGCTAGAATAGGTGAAACTATCTAATTTCTTTGCAAAAATAAAAGGCTCTCCCTTGGTTTTGAAAAAGACAAGTATAATGACCTAACCAGTTTGATATATGAATATGCAGCATAGTAAAAAAGCTATTTTTAAAGTGACTTTGAAAACACTAAAGCACACAGAGATCTGAACTACCTTGATTTTGAAGTCTGCCATCACAAGCTCTGAAACAGTGTCAACCAATTCAATCAAATCTGTGAACTATGAACTACTATCAATCCATAAAAAGGTTAGAGTACAGGCAGTGGAATACTCGCTGCCTTCTGAGTGTTGAAAGCCAGTGGTCAGTAACAGAACTCCAGTTCACACGGCTGTGATTATAACATCACAGGCATTATAATGATTTTTTTTTTAATCTCTGCATTTTATTAGCTAGGTGTCAGATGCTTTGCTGCTGAGCTCCTAACTGACAAACATGGGCAGTCCACAAAATGTTCCAGAGACTTGGGTTGGATATTGATCCTTGGTTAGAAACTTCCTGTCCCGATTCTCTCCTGTTCAGCTTAAAGACACAGTTGGGAAAACGGGTGCCTTTTAGATTTTCATATGTTGAGGATAAGTTTCATGTTCAGAAGACTCACTCATCCAAATAAGTAAAGCCTCAAACACAGCACAGGGCAAACCCCAGGCATCTTGGTGTCGCAGCTTCAGAGTTTAAAACTCTCCTGCTACTGGAGTCATGAGAATCGCTGTGTTTGGACAACTCTTCCCATTTGTCAAGATAAAGAGGCAGGAGAGAAGGTTTTAATTTTTTAGGCTTGACACGGGGCCAGTCACTTTTTAAAGAAGTAGTCACTTTTGGGGGGACTTGAATAGATGAACCTCTCTCAAAACACTGAGGCCAATTCTCCCATCTAGAGCAGGGGGTTTTCTTCCAGAAGACTTTCTTGGTTGCATCCAGCAGCCTGCACTCACCTCCTTCTGCAAATACCATCTACATGATTAGCTGGAACGGAGTCAACACCCCCAGACTAGGGCACAGGATACAGGAGGATTTTATTACGAGCTGGGTTTCCTGGAGGGAAGTTCAGATAAAGAGGAGGCTCCATTCCCCCCAGTCTATTGTTCAGACAGACTTGGACCCTGGCCTTTTCTGTTTATTTATTCACACAGCCATCTCCTTGCATGCCGATCTGCATGTGTACAGTAAACACTGGAAGTTCACCGTAGTGGTAATAACACATTGCAGCTACAAGCATCCACATCTTTGTCAGATGCTAATCTTCATTCTTCCTGCCCTCTTCCTCCTGCTGCCAGGCTCATGGAAGGAGGTAGGCACAGACAGTCTGTCCCCTGTGCCCTGCACATTGTCACCCCCCCGAGCCCTGCTGCATGCTGCAACTTTCATCAGGCGAGAAAAATACCTTTATGTCAGCAAAATGTCTTCTTCGAGGGTAATAGGGGTGGCAGAAGATTTTATTGCCTACATTTTCATATTTATAACAGAGGAAAACTTTTTTTTTTGTTGCTGTTAATTTTTATGACCGCCATGTGTAGGAAAGGGGACAATATACAATCAGATTATGGCTAGTTATGATTGACTTGGACTTTGCAGTTCAGGCTGTGGCTACATATTTGGCAGCAACACAGCTAAACTCCTGTTAACCCACTTACTTCTCTTTGCCTCCTCCCAGGAACATGTGCCATCCTTGTGACACGGAGTTTTCCCCAGCAAGACATCTGTCATTCACAGACTTTGGAAAACATAGATGTGAAAATAAATTCAAACACACCTGCAATTGTAGAGAATGAGTGATTGAAGTGCAGGAAACATCCCTTGCTTTAACTTTGCTAATACAGGTAAAAACAGTGGTGGAGATGACTGAGATAAGTAATCTTTCCATATGGTTTCCCTGTTCCTGCGGTCCACACAAAGCATCTGCTTTTGGCTACTGCTGGAGAGAGAAAACGGAGCTAAAGGGACCTATTCTGGCCATTCCCATGTTACACTGCCTAGTAACAAAATGCTGGGGTGCCTGGCTGGCCTGCCTGAAGTGAGGTTTATGTGGACAGGTTCCCTATTCCCAGTTGCTTGTAATAGTTCTACAATTGAACTAAGCAAGTGTCTCTCAGTGGTAGAACTACTAATTTTAAAGCAGGTTGATTGTCTGAGGTGAAAATGGATCTGCCAGACAATATGCAGCTGCACTTAGTTTTACCTCTCACTTCCAAAATCAGCTGCCTAGGCCTCAGCATCACCTCTCCCTCACCAAGGAACCCCATGCATTAGGTGCATCCTCATAAAGTCCCTTTGTAAGGCACGTTCCCCCGTGGCAGGTGAATATCACTGTCTCTTGCTCTTTGCATATGTGCCTCATGTGATAGACCTCCTGGCCTGTGGTTCAATGCAGTGCAAGCCCAGGCACTGCTTTACTGAGGTCTCATTAAAGCTTTCTTTTCCCACTCTTTATTTCAGGACTGTGTCTTTCCTTAGCTGTGACCCAGCAGATGCACTTTGTGTTGCAAAGGGAGGATGTGAGAAAGGATGCTTGCCCAGGGCACGATGCGCCTGGGCCCGATGAGTAATAGTCCAGAGTCAATTCCTGCTTACTTGGAATGTTTTTGCCATTTGGATTTCACATGTGAGAAATCACAAGGCAAGAAAACAGTGGGGAACGGAGGAAGGGGGAGAGAGAAGGAAGGAAAAGAGGCAGGCTGGTTTATTTGCTTAACGTTTTTGGTTGCAAAGCTGAAGTGTTGGCCGTCTGTCTGTTCTAATGAATTGGCATTACACACATACGCATGCAAAATCTTGGATTTCCTTTATGGATGGCTGAAATTCCAGTCTTGCCTGGAAGAAGGGCAAGATCCACATGAAGAACAGTCTCTGTGGAGAGTTTTGGCGAACAAACAAAAAAACTTGAGAGATTGAGAAAAATTCTGACAACTGGAGATGTGTCAAACAGATTTCCTCAGGTTCCTGTCAGTGCAGTTGGGATAAGACTCTCCTCCACACAAAGGCAGAGCTGTAGACACAGACCCCACAGCTAGTGTTCAAATACCCATGTTAGCTCTCTGGAGGTGAGTGTGTCTGTACACACACCCATTTGACCACCATACAGTATTGCTCATAAGCAATATGAACACGTGCATATGTCATTCTCTATTTAAATACTGAATTCCACAAATGCACAGGCCCTACTGGCTTGCAAAGACTCATCCTGTGCAGAAAAGTGATACACAGTCTACATCGTCGTGTAAGCAGCACTTTTAGCATCTCATATCCCTTATGGTGCCTTTGTGGTACAAAGGCTCTATCTGATGACGATAGATGATTTGGGATCAGAAGCATCTGATAATATGGCAGAATATGCCATGAAGCTATCCTTCACCTTGCCATCCACGTTACTATCTCAAACTGGGTATATTCTGGGTATTTGCATCTTATGCTGTATATTCAAATACAGCCCACCTTTCAAATGCTCCCATTTGTCCACCAAGGCTTCTCAGACCCTCTAGTTTAACCCTCCAGGATAGACTCACTCAATGCATCACTTCAATGCCAGAAGTCACTGACACTCCCATGCCAGACGAGAGCTTCTTTTCAAGTTTAACTGGTCCAGAAAGATAGAACTCACTAATTCTGGCAGTCCCTTTTTCTGTGTAGATAAACTCTGAAGGTCTGAGGGTTTTCTTCTCCCCCCTTGACGCTCCCTAGGCTTCTCCCCCACAGCACAACTCCATTCCTGGATAGACAAAATAAGATCTTTTAGCTATTAAATGCATCTTCCAGTTTGGCTCAGCCTCTGCACTGCTACATCTGTAAGAAATAACCTTGCATTTACAGCAGGAGGCAAGAGCAGACACATGAGTAAGTAAACACCGAGATGTGAACCTGGACTATGGCACCCAGCTGTGTTCTGTCATTCCTCCCCTGTTCGAAGAAGGCAGAGTCACCCCTGGGAGGTGAGGCTATGTTGTCAGCAACTGTGCCAAATTAGTGGCATATGCCACGGGACAAGGAATGAGAAGATTGCTTTGAGGGGAAAAGGCATGTCTGTTCATCATCCCACCAACTGTGGGGTAGCTGGGAGGGTTCAAGTCTCGCCCACATTCTTTCTGGATATAAATATAGGGACTGTGATCACTTCCGGTGTGACACGTGATTCCTTCTTGGACCCTAAACTATTTCTTGTCCCAGTCGGCTCAGGAGGTGAACGTGTCGTTCTGCCTTGTCCACACAGATTTGTGGGCTTCAGCTGTCTCTGAGATCCACATCAAAGTGACTGTGAAGAAAGCACTTGGGTGTTTTCAGGAGGAAAGCCTGTTTTTGCTCACTAAGAGAGCTCTACCCCTGGTAGTGGCTTTCACTGTGTGTCAGTGCTTCTGTCCTGCAGAGCACAGTACAGAGAGAAAGTGCCGTGTAGGAAGTGACAAAAAAAGACAGCCTGAAAACCAGCGGATGAATCAGAGCAAGTCAGGGTTGAATAAAGGAAGGCACCTTAGAAACCTCCTGTAATTAGAACAGTGTGATTTGGCATCCCTTCACCA
Organism: Zapornia atra; assembly: GCA_013400835.1. Taxonomy (NCBI): domain Eukaryota; kingdom Metazoa; phylum Chordata; class Aves; order Gruiformes; family Rallidae; genus Zapornia; species Zapornia atra. The sequence goes on along the minus strand of VZTU01031442.1, from coordinate 122,969 downwards.
GTAAGAGTCATCTAACACCTAATGATTCACTTGTTTTGCCCTAAGAAAGATGTCTTACACCATGTGCATACTCCTTTGGGTGCACAGCTTTGAAAGACAATATAACCCAAAGCTGTTGCCAGCAGGCAGCTGATACATGAGATGTCAGACCCCTCTGCAGCTGGTAATTGAGACGCTGGACACCTTGCCAAAATTGCCTACTGTGGTGACCTCTTTGCTGGCACAGCCAACAGATCCTGAATGATCTGCAAGCGAGACTCACGGACCAGGCTCACAACAAGGCAGGGCATGGGGAAGAGCAGGTTGCTGTGCTGCTTTGGGGGCTTTCCTCACACTAAGGGCACACACTGTGGTTCTCCTGGGCTGCTATCTCAGTGGTTCACAGAATAATGGGTCCATTTGACTTTTTCCAATGCCATCAACAGAACAAAGTCAGGTCAAGCTCCCCATGGGGAGTGAGGGCAGTGTCATTGTTGAAACCCAGTTAATCTTTCTGGCTGTGCAGTCACACAGGTATTTGGTGGTACAAGGAAAGGGACAGTGCTGGGCAGAGCTAATGGCCAAAGCCAGAGTGAGAGCGATATGACCTTTTTCAGTGGCAATCACAACTAATTTCAGTGAAACTTTAATGAGAGAAACTCCAGTAACACAAAGACAGGCTGAGAGCTATGGTGGTAAGTAGGGGACAGGCCGAGACAGTAAAAGGGAAAGTAAAAGGTATTGCTTTAAATGAGAGAGGTGAGGGCAATGACATTTGTAGTGCTGTTCTGCATAGATGGGAGAGAAGATTGTATGTTTGAAAGCTGGAGGAAAAACTATCTCAGTAATTTTGATATGATACAATTAAGGTCAGGCTGAGACGTATTCATCTGTGGGGAAGTAAGCACACTATTTCAAAGAAGACACACAGAGAGTATCTGCAAAATTTAAACATTGTCTGCATATGAGGACCTAGAGAAATAAAGGTCTCAGAAACAATGCCCAAATAAATGTGTATAAGCAGGGGTGGGGTGGGGCATTTCTAGTTTAGTAAACTGGAAAAGGAAGAGATGGGACTAGAGAAGAGAGTACAACCATGCACTGGTAGTTAAACTGGTTTTGTGCATGTGAAGTTACCTGGGGATAAGATGAAGGAGAAGAAAAGTGCCAAAAGCTCTCCTTCAGGAAGATGAAGGATACAATACTGAAGCAATTAAGGAGGTAGAAAAAACCCACAAGAGGACCATCAGGGAAAACAAAAGGCAAAAAGACAGGCTTGTGTTTCAAAACTGGCTGATGAGTCAGAGAAGATGGGAACTGGTCTCCGGACTGAAAGAAAAAAAAAGTGTGACATACCACTGGGATGCCTAAGGTACAGAAACTGGATGGGAGAGGGTTTAGTATGGGTGTATAGGGTTCCAAGTAATGAATTTAAACATTCAGTTTACTGTCCTTGGGGATGAAAGGCAAGAGGGAGATAGAAATGCTGGAGGGACAAATGGAGTCAGGAGTGGAATGGGAAGAATTAAAGCATGAGGGTGGAAAGAAGTGTCTGTTCTGCTTGCTTGTGACCTTTGGAAATTTATATTATGGTTTCTAGCAGAGGTCACTATAAGAAAGACTGGTTGCCACTGCCTTTGCCTGGCTATGATTTGTGGTGTGACTGTAAAGTATCACACACAAACATGTTTTAGTTCCTTCATTTAGATCTTGTCTCCCTGTGGGCTAGTTTGTTTGTCTTCTCCTCGGAGGTTTGCCACTGATGTGACAAACAGTGCTCTACAGAGGAGAAAGTTTTAGAAACACAGAAATTAGAGATGGAAAATTCCTCTGTAAAAGATCAACTAGCCCACTGTGCTTGGTAGGCCAAGGATAAACACTAGCATTGTGATTATTTAAAATACTGCAAGAAGAATTCTCCCAGAGCAACTGCCACCAGGCAGCAGATCCTGCAGCCAAGCCATTGTCACACTACCCATCCTAATCCTTTTGCCCCGTTTCACCCTAGGTTCTACTTCCCCACAATAATGACACCACTCTCGCTGCTGTAAACCCACCGTGCCTCCCTTTGTAGCTGTGTCCTACATGCCACGTGCTGCTGTACTTGGCTCTCACAACCCATATGACAGTATCTCCTTTTTTTATTATTACTAAATTAATTCCTTTATGTTTGCTGATGTCTTTTTGATGAGAAGATGATCAGGACCGAATGCAGTATGCCTGGGGGTTTACACTACAGTACCTCTAACAGAGGCTTTAGTTACAGTTTCTGTTTATGAACTCCACTATCCCATTGTTCCCTTTTTTCCTTCTTCCCCTCCTCCTGTCATCTTGGATTACAGGCATGTCTAATTTACTGTCTGCTCTCCTGCTATTTTGGGTCTCTTTCAGCAGTGCAGCTTCGGAGAATCCTTCTTCCCAACGAATAGCTGTGATTTGAATTATTTTTCACCACACGTAGTATAGCTGCATTTCTCCCTGTGGAATTACATTTTGTTTCCTGAATGCCATTTGTGCCAGAATTTTGACTTGTAAAATTAATAATGTACCGTCAGCCCACAGCTAAGAGGTGTTTCCCTCCCTCCCCAAGCCTGAAACCATAAAAATGAATATTGAAAGGCTACTAAAAATATTATTTTGTCCTCTTTGCAGGACTTGTTTAAGCTCCATAGCATTGCTGACACACAGACTTTTCTCACTATAGCCCAAAGAAAAAGGTGAACTGTGTTAAATATTTGGCACAGTGTCAGTGAGGACTGAGACTTCTTGTCCTCCCAGTCAGAACTGGGATAGAAGCTCTCAGCTGATCGCCAGCTGTCTGCCACACACTCCTTGCTGGAATCCACAAGGTAACTTCAAGTGTAGCTACTGCCTAATCCTTTGCTGTCAAAATCACCCATTTTAGTTGAGGTAAATTTTTTTTCTTGCTTGCTTTTCTCTCTGTCTCCTACTCTCTCTTAGGACAGCTGGAGCAAATACATTCTATCCCAGCAGATGGAAAGGGAAAGAGATCTTTGGTGCACAGGATAAGATTAAACTGAAGGTCAGTGGCCCCTTAACCTGGTTCAGCTGCAACCCTCAGCTCTTTGAAAATTAATGCCAAATTTAGGAACACTCTTCAGAAACAGTGACTCTCCTCATTGCCCTCCTCTTAGACCACACTGTGTGTCTTTTCCCAGAAGTAATTTCTGGGAATCACATGATGCTGAAGACCTGCTGGATCAGACAGCCAAAAGCAAAGGCAATACGTTGTGGAATCAACACATCATCAAATGTATTATAAACCAAACCAATAAAAGGTCACATCTGTTAGTCACAAAGATGTGGTTTGGCTCTTACTGAACACCAGGCTGCATGAGAGGAGGACGTGTGAGCACTCAGGGCTGTCTTGCTATAGAATGTCTTACACAGAGGATGTGTGGTGTTGGGACTGAGCATCAACACAAAATTAAGGCTTGTAGCTATTTTTCATGTATGTGTTCATTATATAAATGTCTGTAGCAACATTGTTGATGTTGTCAATTTCCCTGCTTCTCAATGCTGAAGGCTTCAACAAGGCCACAGAAGTCAGTTTGTCTCACACTAAGTGCACAAGCAGTCCACCTGCACCATGTATTGGCTTCAGTGCTGAGAGCAGATGTCTGTCAGCTGCTACTTGTTTGTGGAAGGCAAGGAGCTTGCTCTTGAAACCTTATTCTCCTCTTTTTGCTCTAACTAAAGCTAAAGGGGAAAAAGAATCATAGAATGGTTTGAGTTGGAAGGAATCTCATATATCATCTAATTCAACCCCCCTGCCATGGGCAGGGACACCTTCCACTAGACCAGGTTGCCCAAAGCCCCATCCAACCTGGCCTGAACACTGCCAGGGAGGGACCATCCACAGCTTCTCTTGGCAACCTGTAGCCCTTTTAGGTACTGGACGGCTGCAGTAAGGTCTCCCCAGAGAATTCTCCAGGCTGAACAAGCCCAGCTCTCTAAGCCTGTCCTCATAGTAGAGATGCTCCAGTCCCTTATCATTTTCGTGGCACTCTCTGGACTTGCTTCAACAGATCCATACCTTTCTTGAACTGGGGACCCCAGAGATGAACACAGTACTCCGGGGGGGGTTTCGTGAGAGTGGAGTAGAGGAGGATAGTTCACTTTGACCTGCTGGTCACAGTTCTTTTGATGCAGCCCAGGGCATAGCTGGCTTTCTGGGCTGCAAGCACACATCATGTTGAGCTTCTCATCAGCCAGCACCCCCAAGTCCTTCTCCTCAGGGCTGCTCTCAGTCCATTCTCCACCCAGCCCATAGTTGTGTTTGGGGTTGCCCTGACCCCTGTGCAGGACCTTGCACTTGGCCTTGTTGCATTTCATGCGACTGACACACAGGCCCACCCCTCAAGCCTGCCAATGTGCCTCTCGATGGCATCCCCTCTCTCCAGTGTGTCGACTCCTCGGGATCTTTGCTGGCCCATGAAGAACAGCTCAACTATGATAAATCACATTCTTGCTTCTGCAGTCTATCTACCCACGGTGGCAGTCACTTCCCTGGTTTATCATGAGCTGCAGATAGAGACCACCACTCAAGCTCCACTTCACCAGTGTTGTCTCTGAACAATTAGGAACTGTTGGCTTGAAAAGCAGATGCAGAATGAGTGACAATAAGCACTTCTTATTGTTAGATTACATTTATATGTAGTAGATACACTGAAGTTTTTATGTGATACCCGGCTAAGTATCAACTCTGATCATATGCCACTTCAACATGGGACAGGAAACATAGTGTTGTTGATACAGCTTTCAGTGATGTCCTGTCTGCAAGCCCCAGGTACTGATTTCATGTTCGTAATAGTAAATCCTATTTGGATAACTAACAGTAGCAATGGGCAGGAGGTAAGGTTCACAGTACCTCATTGAGTCACTGTTTTGCACATCTAGAGACAGAAGAGAGACAGGAGAATAGCTCTCCTACAAACACGCATGGCAAATGTTCTCATCTAAATTCGCTGTGGCTACCTACAGACCAACTTAGAAGTGTTAGAGGATCCCAGGACAGACTGACAGACTGACGTAGAGGTTCCAGAGTAGCACCAGCTTTTTCCATTTTAAGACCAGGTGCAACTCGGTTATGAAGTTACGATTCGAATCCTCTTAACGTGCCGTGCACTGGGTGATGAAGCATCACCAGTACCATGCACAAAAGCCTCTTAAGCAGTTAAACACTGTGATTTTACAAATTTGGTTTCTCTCCTTTAAACACTTCAAAATCTCAGCACTTTAAATTAATGAGTAGCACTCCAAAAGCCGGTGTCACTTTTGGGGATACATGTTCCATACAATCGGTTCCTGACTGCGACGAATAGCGGCGTTTTAATAACATCCTTCAGGACTGCGAATTACATGTGGTTTTTTCCCCAGCAGTTTCTTGTCTGATACCTGCTGCAGGCTCGGCCAGCCGCACAGAGCAACCTGCACAGGGCCGCGGCTCTCAGAGGACCCTTGCACCCTGAGATCAAAATAAAATAAGCCCTAGCTTTAAACGTCTCGTTCCCTTCCCCCTCACCGCACGTTTTATTGGCTGTAACGACCTGGTTCTTTATCTGTAGCTCGGTGTGAAGGCAAATTCCGCGCCCGGGTCCAGGCCTGAGAGGAGCCGCCGGCTGATCCGGCATCTCTCGGCGAGACCCCGAGGAGCGACAGGGCTGGGGAGGCCCCGGGGGACGGTGGCGGTGGACCGCCCGCGGGGCCGGGCCGGTCGGCCGCCCTGCCCCGGGAAGGGCCTCCATAACTCCTCCATCCTTTCCCTTCCCTTTCTTTAGCTAAAGGTCATAAGAATTTAAGCTTCCTGACTCTGCCGAGGCGAGGCGGGGCGGGCTTCTTTTCACCCCGCAGCGGGGTGGGAGGCCGGGCGAGGGCGTCCCCCACTGCCTCCGCGGGGCCGGGCCGCCCCGGCCGCCTTTTGTCTCTGCTGGGAGGAGCCAGCAAGAGGCAGATTGTAAAAATAAAAGCCTGGCCGGCAGCCAGGAAGCGTAAAAATCTTGGCTAGTTGGTGGCAAATTTCGCCAGATCCCGGCGAAGAGGCGTGCAGCGCGGCCGGCCGGCCCCGGCGGAGGGGCGCGGAGCGGCGCTCCCTTCGCAGCCACCCGCTTGGTAGCCCGCCGCGGGGTGTGAGTGCCAGAGGCGCTCTCGGACGCTGGCCGCCGCTCGGAGTGGGCTGCGCGGCCGCGGGGGGTTCGGCGGCACCCGGGCACGCCTGCCCTGCCCGCGGAGGCAGCGGAGCTGGCAGCGATGCTGGCATCAAAAGGGCGGCGTTGGCGGCGCGAAGGGGACGTTTCGCAGGGGGCGGCCTTCGGCGGGCGGCGGGCTGAGCCGGCTCCCCGCGGCCGGCGGTCTCTCTGAAGGAAGGCGCTGGCATTAAACCTGGGTAAGTTCTCCGTTTAAAAATACTGAAAGTAGACCCTCCGGCTCCATAGCGCTGCCGAGTGAGTCATTTCCAAACCGAATGTCTCAGTCTAACCCTTCCCCCCAGGAGACACAATAATTCTGAAACCATGGGTGAAGGGAAAGAGATTTTTTTTCCTCCCTTCTTTCCCTTAAACAGCGAATTAGCGCGTAGCTGCTGAGCGATGATGCAAAAGCGGGGAGCAGCAGGCCGCCCGTTCGACAGAGCGCGGTGCAGCTCAGTGCCCTTCTTCCCCATGTTCTTCTCCCCAGCAGTGATGCCCTGACAGGCACCCAGAGCATCTCTGCCCTAGGAGGATTTGCAGCGCACACATAATACACCTTTTGGTTCCTTCAGCTGCCAAACCCGTCCCCCAGCCACCTTCTCTGTGGGGCATCAGCCGCAGCCGCGCATCGCTCCAGCGGTGACCCCGGTCAGCGCGGCTCCTGTGCTGAAAATAATAGCCCAGAGCATGGCTATTTTTGTTTTCTTTTTCTTCCCCTGCCTTGTTTTTTTTTTTAAGTCATATGATGATTTGTTCATGTAAGTAGGCTGCCGCGACTAGAGGGGTTTGTTTGTTTGTCAAGCAGCAAGTGCTGAGCGTGTTTATAGGCGATGCTTCAGTTCTGCGGTGCGGGGAGTTTCAGTTAGGCAGAACCCATGGGAACCTGGACCAGCGTGCAGGAGCCGGTCACATCGTGCTATTTCATCTGTGTACCCATAGATGTTACCTCATGGGGAGGCAGCAAGCACACAGCGCAGAAGCTGGTCTGTAGGCAATGGAGTTTTTTTCTTCCTAAAACACATGCCACAGTCCAACTGTGCAGTTGTTCCTAACGGTATATAAATCCACAAGAGACAAGACATTGTGCTCACCTGATAAACTGTCTTTCCTGAAGTTAGGAAACCACCTAGCTAGGGGTAGAGGCCTGCCTCAGACCCCTGTGAAGAACACTGGCAGGGAAAAGCGATGCACAGCTCTGTATATGTGCTGTATGTTATGCCAGCTATTTTACAGTCATATGAAAGATGCTGGGTTGGAGAACATGATCAGTGTTAGCAACCCAAAATTAATGGCATTTCTGCACAGGTAAGTGGAGAATCGTGGTATAAAAGAACTTGCTTTTTTTTCTGTTTAGATTAAATTTCTCCTCTTAAAGCTATTTAGATATTTTTCCAGCCAAGAGAGACCATTGTGACTGGTTGATCTATCACATAGGGCACAGAGAGCTGAGAGATTCTCACAGAAGGTTTGCGACTTTTCTTTCAGCTATAACATGTAAGGGATTTGTGAATTTAAAACTGCTACTGTAGTACTGAACTAGAAAAGAATATATGATTGTCTTGGGTTCCAGAAGACAAGTGAAGCAGACTTCACATCCCGAGTAAATGAAAATACCACAGTAATCTAAGACAATATACGCTCTTGATACATAGATAATGTATGGCATTCTTACTAAGTTTTTAGTGCTGTGGGCAGAGGGAGGAAAATTCTTGGGCTTGGGTAGAAAAATAGCTACTTTTTGGTAAAGAAACTTTATTATAGAGGTGTGTTATTCCATGATTGTCTATGGTGGGGGTGTCCTGAATCTCTGATTGAAATAGTCATCAAGTCAGGTAAGGTGCATTGCACTGGATTCTACATGGATGATACCTGCAAATTGGCAGTGCCAAAGGTAGGCAGGGAAGATCAAGTGCACTGAATCCTATATGGAAGTCTTCTTTTATGTCAGTTTAATAGCTGTATTTCCTTTTAGCAGTTCTACAGTGGAGTTAAGGTGACAGTTTCGCATTTGTCTTTAACCTTCAAGATAAAATTCTTTCTAATTATTTTTATGCAGTGTGTTTGGGCTGCGTGATGTCAGCTGAGACTCCAGTAAGACTTCCAGTGTTTGCTTTCAAAGTTCAGATAGAACACAGGTAATGTTTGCTGACTCTTCTATCTTTTTTTGGAAGATTTTAAATTCCTTAAATTCCCAGCAACCAAAGACATAGAATAGATGAGATGTTTTACCTTATATTTGAGAAATCACAGAATCATAGGGGTTGGAAGGGACCTCAAGAGATCATCGGGTCCAACCCCCTAAATAGATGTAGCTTCCATTGTTATGGGAAGAGCAGAGAAATGGGTCTTGAATGTGTCATCAAAGGATTAGAAGTAGCAGGCAAGTGAGTACTAGAATTGTATCCTTGTAACTCACTTTCAATTAGTTCAGTTTTCATCTATGACTTCTCCAGGCGCCTGTAGTATTTGTGGGGTTTTTTAGACCATAATGTATTGCCTTTTGTACTCATTGTTTCTGCTAATGTGAATTCAAGCATAAATATACATTAAATACGTGCTAGGTTCCAGGACTTATTCGGTAGGGCGTAACAACCTGTCCTTGTCCTTACTACACGAGGTGGGGCTAAGTGCAGCTCAGAGCATGGAAGGTTGTGCAAAAACCTGGTCATACTAATGCTGGCTGAGGGGTGGTGGGATGTGGTGGGATGTGATGTATCAGCAGGCTACTTAACTGCCATGTTTTGTAGTCCCAGGGTTAAATGTATGGGGTATACTTAAGGTTTTAGTAACAACAACAGGAATATGGAAACAAAAATCAAAAAGGAGTAAGTTTGAAGTGCAAGAAAGCACAAAGATGATAGATTGTCATTCTAACTGCAGCAAAATAGTTCCTAAAATATTTGTAGTTGCTGACGTTTGTTTGATTTTGATGAAGTATAGCCTGCATTTTTTCCAAATAACAGTCCTAAAAAAATTACACATATTACATTTAGACTGATATTACTTGTTTCTGAAACTCTGCCTCCATGTTCCTGCCTGGCATCTTTAAGAAAGCATCCCTGTGGCTCTCCCACGTTTGTTCCCCTCTCCTAACTTTATGTATTAGTTGGTGAATTTCCCCATATTTGATCAGGGAAGGAAAGGTTTAAAAGGATAAAGTTACTCTGAGCTTTGTGAAAATGTTCTCAGAGCTCATGCTGAAGGAAGGGCTCTTGGTGGGGGCTAGCACCTCCTTCTGAACTCCACATGTGCAGGGAGTATGATGTGGGACAGCAGGGCTGGTTTAGTTCTGCTGCTCATGTAGCTACTTAAAGTGAAGAGTTTACTTGTTGAGCATCTATGTCTTTTATTCCTTTTAAATACAAGCCAACAGCTTCTTTATATGCTAAGCAAAAACTGCTGTGATCTCTAGACTGTTCAATATACTTTGCAGCTTGTTTTGAATGAGTTAATACAAGAGGATTTCCTGAATTTTGCAGCAGATGTTAGTTGCGAGCTATTTGAAACAGGTTGAAGCTGCTAAGTTAGTTTCTGTGTCTAAAGACACATTTGTCTATTCAATCCAAAGGCCTTTCCTACAGTAAAAACTTTGCTAGTTTGCTTATACTTGTGTCATTCAAGTGACACATTCCTCACTTTTTTTGCTGCAGCAGGGGTGCACCTAATAAGTGCTATTGCCAGCAGTGGAAGGAAATAGCTATTTATGTGCATGTTATTTTTTTTTCTTGTTTTCATGCTATGGCTTGTTCCCATATAGTTGCATGGATTAGAAGTCATTCTGGTAATCAACAGAATTTTAAGTCTCTTAGGCCTGGAAATAACATAGGCCACTGAACTGGGGGCCTGAGCTCTTTTGGAGCACCACTTTTTTACTAAAGCAGTTGTGGTTTTTAGAGTGTCACAACTCCAGTTAAGCTTTTCTGTAGAATTGGTGGCAAATCAATGGTGATTTTAACTCTGCTGTCTCAAGCAATCTGTCTCTTGGGTGGGTGAAATGCAAAAGAGGGATGCAGATAAGCTTGCCACTTAAAAAGATCTGTGCTAGCTGCTGTGGACAGTACGGCACTGGGTTAATTTTTAAAAGGGATTGTTAATGTAGCTGTCATGTATTCAATTTTATATAAAAAACCACAGTACTTTCAGAAAATCAGAATATGGTGGTGTATCTCCATTTCTCCCCCTTTTATCCCTTCCTCCTCTCCATTGGATGGCCTTAATCCAATACACAAGGTAAGTGTATTTTTTCAGTCCCAATCCAGCCCATCAGTGTTATGATTCTGAAACTCCATTATGTTTTTGCTTTTGCCTTTCATAACTGGGTTTTTGATGTGGTAGTTATTTATATAGGGAATACAATTTGTTTCAACCATATTAAATCAGTTGTTAGTGCTTCTATTAAAATTTCTCTCTAGCTTCATACTGATCAACTAAGTGATTCTAGTGAGGTATTCTCTGTTCTCCAGGCATTTCAGAGTGTTTGCACATCTGGCATCTTTTACTAGCTGTAACAATTTTCCCCATGTTTGAATGATACAAGTCCAAAGAATTAAATGACGTTTTTGAATTAACACAGAAAGCCTGTGATAGAGAACAAAATAATGTCTTAGATGCTACTCCTATATGACAAAATACCTATTTCTCTGTATGTTCTTTACTATGACTTGATTTCTTTACATTGAACTGGCCTGCTCTATACCATTACTGATTTCTTACATTTTTTAATGAGGAATTGTACTATCACGTATATAGATGGGAAGTAGAAATCTTAACTTTTAACCAGCCATCATCTCCAAATGGGTTACAGAGAAGCTTCTCAGACCATGGTGGAATATAAGCACAGGTTTTTTTCTCCTCCTCATCTCATATATTTCCTCTCACTCTAAGCAGAGTTTCACTTTGAGTTTAAGGTTTGCTTTAACCTCAGGAACTCAAAGCATAACTAAATGAAAACCACTGAGTTTCTTTACAAATGTTACATGGCTCTGCTACCAAAGCCAAGTTTGATCTTTTTATGACTTGTTTGAGATATGAGTAAAGCCATGTTGTGGGTCCAATTTCAAGAGGGAATATGCAGAAGATGGAGGAGGATGGCAAGGGTGCTGGGGTCTCATTTTTGGACAAGTCTGTGTACTAGGAGTTTTGGGGAGTCAAAAAGTAGCAGTAAAATTGTTGGATATGTGGGTGCATACCAGAGTGTCAACACTTCATGTTGAGAGGGCTGTTTTCCCATAGTCTGTTGATGTAATTTCTTTTATGTACTTAATAGTAAAAATCTATCAAGTTTAGTTAAGGATAAGTGAGACCAGTAGAACACCTCCAAGGTTATTTATGGGGCACCAAGTTGCTGCCTTTATAGTGGCGTAGCCCAGAAAAAGAATAATAATAATAAAAAAAAAAAATTGACACCCTTTAGTCAGTGTTGGAAAAGGAGATATAGATCAGATGAATCCTTGTTCTCTCCAGCTCTGTGGAATGATTTGAAAAGCTTCACTGAAGGAGCTTGGAGGGGTATTTTTGTTTGGTGGAGAGGCCTGGCCTGGGAGGTAGAAAGCCTGGGTAAGTCTCCTCACTGGCTTTGCAACTTCATTTCCTCAGCCAGCAAATGGAGATAGTTATTTTTATTCTTACTCGTAATCCTCCAACTAGTAATCCTCCAGGAGCTCTTGATGAGAGGAGTGGTTGCAGGACTGAATGGCCCATCCACCTGGAGCTGAGCCTGTCTGAGGTGCCTCCAGGCCTTCCCGTGGTGCAGGGTGGGGCCCGCAGGCCAGTGGTGTGGGAAAGGCAGACTAGAGGTGTGGGGTGGGCAGGCAGGCAACCCTGTCTGACAGCACTTGGCACTGCACATGCTGGGGCCAGCCAGGGGCTGGCTGGAGGTGTGCAGTGGGGCTAAAGTCATGTGCTTTGGCTGGCTGAAGTCCTGTGTTTGCCAGCTGGCATGTAACGTGCACAGAGAGCTTGAGGGACCACCTTGCATTCTCCCATGGGGCAGCATCTGGGGCACAGCCCAGTGAGGTGCTGGTGGATAGCTGTTATTTGTCCTGTGCTGAGAAGTAGGGACATGACGCCTGAGCATGCCTACAACAGGAAATCTGTTATCTTCACTAGTTTCTGCCTTGCAAAATTTCTGAGCTGGCTGTGCTGGTGATATTACAGAAACAAGTGGTATTAATATATGGGTGGTAGATGCTGTCTTTTAAAGTCTGCTACTCGAATCAGTCCTACCAACAAGACTGTCAGACCTGAAGGCTGGTCTCGCACTCTTGCCTTCTGTCATTGGGAGTGTCACTTAGCATGGGCTGTGCTCCTGGTGCTAACATGAGCACACCTGAGGATATATTGTCCCTTATGCGGGGGAGGCTCACAAGAGAAAGTGTCTGTACTTTTCCTTGCTGTTTCAGGTCTTGTCTCAAACCATTTTAGGACCAAATCCTATTGTTTTTGATGGCCATGGATTAGGCATTAAAATTCTTGTGAGTCAAATTTCCAAAGGTTTGAAAGCATGAAAGGATGAGGGTGTGGGAAGGACCCTGCTTGGAGAGTGGGGCCCTAGACCTCCTCCAAAACTTGTGTTGCTCTTGCTTTCAATAACTTCAGACATACATCTAAGACACAGCTCCTGAGCAGTGTTAACCGGAAAGGACCACTGTTAGTTACTGAATAAATCTCAATTCGATCATCTCTTGTTCAGAAAAGCAGACCTTGTTTATTTTTAAGAAACTGAGGAATTGGGTGCTAGAAGAGGAACAGAATGTTGTAAACTTAATGGTGGCAAATGCTGTCTGTGTTTACATAGAACATAAACTTGTAAGTTCATGCATGTGCATATGTAGTTGTGACAACCTAAAAGACTTGAAGTCACAGGTTGTGGGGTGCTTTTCCATTTCTCGGTATGGCTGCATAACAAATAAATGAGAGATTTTTGTCAGAAATAGTGTCAGCTGGACTCAAATCAAGGATTTTGTCAATGACATGCATTCTTAAGAATTTACTAGGCTGAAAGTAGAATCTAGATGATTCTCTGCATATATTTTGTGTCTGAGGTAGGATGAACCTGCTCATTATGGGTCTGTGGGCCTAGTACAGTGGGGGATTTTTCTTAAGATTATGTTTCTTCCACAACCAAAATCATTACAAATAGTTTTGATGCATGTTTCAGTATCCAGTTTGTGTAATTTATGGTCACAGGTCATCAGTATCACAACTACACAGAGCATATAAAGGAGAGGAAAATGGGATATCTTTTTTCATGAAGGGGCTGGAGTTTACCACTAAAAAAACCTGAAATGGCAAAACATCACACTGGATACCACCTCATTCGCTGTTTCAGAAGAACTTGGAAATGTTTGTTTGAATGAATTGAGGATCCTTTGATTTCTCTGCTCTCCCTTTCCTTCCCTTGGGTTTAAAGTTACTTTTTGACTTGCTACCTTTTGACTTATGGCTTTTTGGTGTGAAGTAGTGCTGGTGCCAGTTTTCCTCTAAGAAACGTGAACAGTTGTAGTTTTTGCTGCCCCATCACTTTCATTAGCAGCTGTTGCTTTGACTTTCGCAGAGAAGGCATCAGAGGAATTTAAAATAGCTTGTTCTTTTGTTAAATCTCAGTTACCATGGGCTTTTTGTTCATTTGGCTCAAGATTATCATGAAGATTCATAATTTGAAGGAACTGCTGCCAACTTTTTCTTTGGGCTATTCTTTCTTTAGTACAGACGGGTCTAGGTATATTGCCTGATCTTGATTTCCCTCCAGACAGTATTATGGTCTGTTGGGAGGGAAAAGTGTTTTCATTAAATCATTTTGAAATTATTTCCCTGTTGGTTTTCATGCTTAACAGAAATCAACCAATGAAAAAACCCTAGCTTGATGACTGGAATATTTTTATAAATGCTTGTATCTATGTGTGCTGGAAAAGGATTTGTGTCTGTGCTTGATTCTTCTCTTGAAAGATTCAGAGTAATCCTAAAAGTGTTTACTCAGATGTGATGAATTACAAGTGGATGAAATGACATTGTTGTCAGATTGACTCATCATTGTGCTTTGCTCCCCCCAGTTGAGAACATTGACTTCCAGCTCTGAAGAGTTTGCTCACTCAGAGATCTGGGTTTTACACAGATGACACGTCTCCCGTGTTAGAGATCTAGAGGGTTTGGATAACTGGGTTTTTGAGATGATAACGATAAGAGAAAACAATCCAACCAGGGGGTAGGACAGCTGGAAGAGAAGGAAGAGCAATACCTATCTCTCTGACTTAGTTATGACAAGCTTCTTGCAAAAAAAGATGTGCAGGGTCATTGTGTGAGGTGGGTGGGGAACATTGTAGGATGTATCGGGATAGGCAGTTTGAGATCCCCTGATGCCATGTAAAGCATTGCCCCAGCAGCTGGAGCATGGGGCAGTGACAGATTACCTTGGTGTGGCTGTATCTCTTAAGCAGTTGCTGAACTTTAGTGTCCAAGTCTTTGTGCCTTTTGTAGTAAATGATGAGAATGTTGCTTGGTGGCTAGAACATGCTGCACCCTGCATAAAAGGAATAATTGCTTCTCCATAAAACTTTTTCGAGTTTTGTGGTCGATAAACAATAGGACTATGATTACTGCTAGCAGGTTTTATTTTGTAGTCTTACAACCCACTTTAATCTTAGGAAGAAGAGGGAATTTGAACTGAAGGCCTCGCGGAGGAGTTTCTGAATATTTCTTAGTAAGTCTATAAGAGTTTTCATGGCAAACTGAAGTGGAAAATTATTCCTTGCTATACTCAGCATTTTGCTAAATACTGTTCAGTCTCAATAGCTAAAGTAGCCTCAATACAATGAGGGCTTCTTACTAACCTATAACTATGTTAATGCCTTTCTACCACAAGAGCAGTTTCTCTCATTAAAAAGCCAAAAAATTGCACACTGCAGAATAGCACACTGGGGACATCGCCAGCAAACTGCTAATGCAATTTGCCTGCAAGAAATGAAGCAGCATTTACAAGACTGCCTAGCTTTGGGGAGAACTTTCAGTGGAAACTAGTCGCTGTGAAAGGGAAATGTGGTCTAATGGAAGTTTGGGTGCTTTGTTGTACCTTCAGGTACACAGAATCTGCAAGCTACTTGTGACAGAAGTCTGCTTTCTAGTAAATGCTCTGTTCTCTGAGCTTTATGAAACTGAAAATAGCTTAAATAGACTGTGGGCATGGGGAGAGGATAGTTCTTATCTCAGGCTTTGGCATTTCCAGTTCTGATAGCATGAGGGTCAGTTACTTTTGGATACCATTTGGTGGCTAGCCTTCTTCAGAGTAACAGTTTACTGCCCCTGCCTTTTAGCAGTTACCAGTTTAGATAAGAGAGATTTGTGTCTCTGAATCTTGAAGAAATGAAAATAAGACTCTGAATCTGGTCCTGAAGCTGAAGATGTTGTCTTAAATTCCTGATGAGACCTTACCGGTTGGACTTGATGACCTTAAAGGTATTTTCTAACCAAAATGATTCTGTGATTCTAGGGTTCTAAAGTGAAATTGACTTGCAGACTGGGGTTGGGGGATGAATGGAGAAGAGGGGTGTCTTATCTGCTCTTTGTAGACAAGAACTTGTTATTACCTGTCTGGGTGACTTTTAATAGAGATTAAGAAAAACGACATGTATGTTTCTATAAGCAGAAAAATGCACATTCCCTTGGTAAGAAGTGTTCAGGAAACTTGTCACAGGGCCCTGTGTAATGCCACAGTTCTGCTGTGGGGGAATCTGTCTCGTAAATCCATAGTCCAAGCTCAGGAGAGACCTTCCTGATCATGGTGCTCTGCTGCTCACACAGAACAGGCCAAAGAATCTCCTACACAAACTTTTAAATATATGTATATTAAGGCACAGAGTTTGTTCTGCTGATTTACCCTTCTCAATTTAAGCTTTGCTCTTGCTGCCTAATCTAACTCAAAGGGATGTAAGTCCAGTTTTATAAAATTATATATTTGCTGGGGAGAAAGATACTTGTAAACATTTACGGCACCTGGAATAGTGATAGAAGGAAGCTTGCACAGGCATCTTTACTGCTTTTTAGCCCTGCTGAATGCCTCCAACTCACCTAAATAACACTTGGATTGCGTTTTACAGCTCTGAAAGCGATGTACTGGCTTCCCTGTGTAAGAATTATTGAGCTAGGAATTTCACTGTACTGCTTGAAGAGGTGAGCTGTCACTCATTCAGCCCCTTATGCTGTCAGCTGTGGAATTTGGAGATGACAGACATTTGCTGCTGACAGACATTTGCTGATGACTTACACTTTGCCTCCAGGATAGCTTTTGATGTATTGTGAGAAAAGGCTGCCCTTGGCTCTCCAAGGTGCTGTAGCTTTTTTCCTCTGATTTGGTTACAGTTGCCAATAGAGAAATTGCTGGCAGATTGAAAATGTGTGTGCAATGTCAAATGAACTGTTAGTTCAGAAAGCTCACAGAAGACCCTGCTGATTTGGTGGTATTAATTTACATTTATTCTTAATTTTTAAAAGTGACTTTATATATTTTTTAAAAATAAAATTGGAACAGGGCAGCCACAGAATCAACAGATTACCACCCTTTCGAGCAACAGAAAAGGCTAAGCTCATGTAATGGAAGACTGTTTGGGCTTTGTCAGCTCTAAAGACAGCTAGAAGTTGTCTAAAGACAAAAGAAAGTTGTACTTGTAGCCATGTTCTAGTTCCACAAAGATCTGTGCAAACTGAATTCAGCTCATGGGGGAATAACAAACCATATTCATTTCTTGAATAGCACCAAGAATGACAGCACCACATGTTTCAGTGCCTAAAAAATGAGGTATTTTCTCTGTGTTTTCCCCTTGAACTTCCTTGGTGGCAGGGCGTGTGGTGTCTGTGGCACTGCAAAGGCTTGTGAGGGCTTCATGGTGGTTGATCAGAATCCAGCAGAGCTGTGTGGAGGTGAGGTAGCAAAGTGAGATCAGCATGAAACCAGGCTGGCTAGGTGGGAAGAAAGCTGTTCTGTTATATGTAAAAGAGTTAATTATGGTTTGGGGCGTGGGGAGAGTTTCCTGAAGCTGAGCACTAGTCAAATTAGAAGCCCTGAGCAGTTACACAACATTTTTTTGGCTGATCATCTCTCAGTTCATCTCATGCTGAAAACATAGTGGAAAAGAGAAGATTTTGCTTTACATCTTTGTGTGCAGTTCAGCTACACAACTGTTTTGCTTTGTTTTTCTTTTCTCTCCTTTCTCCCACATCTCCACTCTCCAGACTGCCAACTACATTTACTGCTTGTATTTGTCTGCAGTGGGAAGATTTAGAAGAATGGAAGCTTTGCCAAAGTTTCTTTGTGGTTTTTATCCAAGCTAACTTCTTCTATTCCTGTGGTTTATTTGGGGCTACATACTCATTTATATGGAGATGATGACCGGAGTGGAAAATACAAATTTCATATTTGGCCTGGCAATTACTTCTCATCCAGTAGAAAACAAAACAGGCATAAAAGTCCCACTTGCTCTCAAAATATGCTTGTCAGACCTCTTTTGCAGAAGCTCCTTTTTTTGCATGGACTGATAACGCAAGTGTGTTTATTCTCTTGCATAACACTCCTCAAAACCCATTGTGTTTGCTTATCTTTTCTCCCACTGCTCATCTTCTGTTCCTTTTTGGTGAAATAGTTTTCTTTTATCTTTCTCCAGTTTCCACTCTTTAATACAGGCTGAATGGCTAATGTATTTAAAAATATTTAAGTGCCTCTGGCAGAGTAGTTTAGGCACCCCTGTTCTTGCATCTATGCTAGTTGAAATGGAAAGAGAGACCATGCTTGTATTTCTGGCTGGCTGTGTTGGGTCATTATATAAAAGGCAGGAGGGGAAAGGGGGCTTCTGTTAAAGAACTCTGGGAGATTCGGTCAAGTTTGCTCTTAATGGTATGGGATATTTTCACCCCTCCCTTCTCTGTCTTGCTCCTCTCCTTACACTACATTTTGCAGGACTGCTTCAATTGCTTCATCATCTTGCAATGAGTGTCCCATGTCACAACCTGACACTGTGGGGAACTGCTAGTCCAAGGCTTACTCTTCACTTTTTCTGCAGGCTGAGTCCTTGGGTTTGAAGACTCATCGACATCACTGAGATTGGTGCTTGGACCTTCAAGAGAAGAGGCTTCCTGACATCCCTGCTCCACTCCACCTGACCCTATGACTGGAGGGTTCACCGTAGCTCCATCCTTTGTTCTCCAGTTCCACAGGATGGGTTCATTCAGAAGGCCCCGACCTCGGTTCATGAGTTCCCCAGTCCTCAGTGACCTGCCACGGTTCCAGGCAGCCCGTCAGGCTCTGCAGCTCAGCTCCAATTCTGCCTGGAACAGGTGAGCAGGACCCACTCAGGCTGAACTCTCACACTGCAGCAGCCCCATCATAAGAGCCATGCACATCTGATCTTTGTGCTTCACACCATTTATGGAGAAGCCAGCATTGAAAGCCTTCATGGAGATGAAAAAATTAGACCTAGTAGTGTTCTGTCTTGGTTTTGGCCAGTGTTCAAAGTTGTCTTGAAGTAAAATAGACTTGCTCTTTGTTAACAGCTGTATCTCTTAAGTACCATCTAAGACAACACATTCCTAGTGCTGTAATAAAGGACAGTTTCGTAATGCCCAACAAGGATTTATTTACATATTATGCAGATTTTACTACAGTCAGGTTCTTCTGACAAATGCTGAGCTTGTGGCTTTTACCAGCATTTCCTATTGACAGCCAAATCCTGCCTGCTGTGCATGTTGTGCAGCAATGGCAACTGGAAAAACAATGTGTAGGGTGAAGAGTGGGTTGCCCCAGTCTGATCTAATGGCCTGCTGCCACCCTGCACCAGCTCTGCACCCTGCAGACCCCTCTCAGCTTACTAAAGTCGCACAAAAGTAGCTCAGCAAAAGCACTGCAGCTTCATGCCGGGATAGTGAGCTGGCCCACAGAAGGGAATGCCTGCTAAGGGATGACACTGCCTCTTGTTAGCCATGGCAAGCCTTTAGACATGCTAAACCTTTTTGTATGCCGCCACTTTATGACTTCCTCTGTGCTGGAGAGAGAACTATGAGTTAGAAGATCTTCCAACAGCATTTTAGAAGCACTAACGGGGCTTAAAGTTGGGTCTGACTGAGGTGATGCTGGCTGCAGAATGTCTTCCAGAACAGCCAGGGTCCCGCCAGACACTGCAGCTTGGGTTGTTCCTGCTGGCATCACTGGATAATGCACCATGATGTGTTTGGTAGATACTGCCAGAAATCTATGTCATGTAGCAACTAGCCTGCAGCACACAGTAGAGATCACCTAAACAGTCATTTTGAAGCCACAGCTGGTGTAAGCACATCCTTTGTAAATGGTGTCCATGTAACAACTTCCCCTCGCTTACTCTAGGCACCACCTGAGACTGGTTCTGTCTCCCATGACAGATGTAGGTAAATAACAGTGATGACTTCCAGGTGAGAAAGGGTGGAAGTATTTAAGTCCAATTAACTTCCTCCACCCCATTATAACCACTCAGCTTTTGGTGGCTAGCTCACATTGTGTTCTGTGGTAAATAATACTGGAGGCTGTTACTTATGGATGTTGTACTCTTTTGTTTCTTTTCTTTGGCAGTGTACAAACAGCAGTGATAAATGTATTCAAAGGGGGAGGCTTGCAGAACAATGAACTCTACATCCTCAATGAAAATATCAGGTAGGTTGCTGAAATGGTTGAAAAGGGATTTTTTTGCTGCTTGTTTGATGTTTGCTTGGTTTTGTTCCCCTTAGGAGCCTCAGTTAGAGGATATTGGTTGGAGGAGCAGGGATTGAAGCAAATTTAAGAACATCTTTTGGGCTTCAGGCTAGCTCACTCATTTTTTGCTAGTGAGTGTATGGCATGGGGCACTTGGATAGCGTTTTTCTGACTGGTGTGGATGTGTAGCTTTGATAAGGACAGAATGTGTATTGACTTGGATTATAAGGATGTTGTCCCCTCCCAGGGAGTCTGCTGCTTCTGGCTGTGTTGTACACATTTTTATCAGGGCATTCATAATGACAGTAACGTCCCTCTTCTAAACCCAAGCTCCTCAGAACCTTGCAGTGTTTAAAATGAAAGCAAAACACAGCACTTCACTTAAAAGCTTAATATTCACATGATAATTGCAAACCAAGACCTGAAAATACAAACCTTAAAGGTAAAAAGCCTAAAAGGCTTTTTCTAACTCTGATGCTAGCGATGATGCTGATTAATTGGAAAATTTGGTTAGCAATAGAGTTGTGGAGTAGGTAAAGAACAGTTTATTCCTGCCTTGCTTCCAAGTGCTGCTAAGAGGAGCATAGTCAGAGCTTTCAGTTGTAGTTCCTACTCTCTCTTTCCCACTACATCCGTATTGATTCCTCATGAGTGCTGTGATACAAATCTCTGCTGTTCCTTTTATGTGCCCCTTTGTATCTTTCCTATTTCCTCAATAATAAGCACCAAGATCCAAATGGCAGCGTGGGCTAAGCATGCACTGAGCAGCAGTGTCAACTGCCCCTTTCCCTACTTTCAAAATGAATGCAGCTTGCAGGGCGCGGGACTGTGTCCTACTTGGGCTGGTCCCAAAGGCAAAAGTTTATAGAATTCCTTTTGAGAACTGAGTGAGGGCAGTGTCTTGTGCTTTTGCTGTATTTTAGTGTGCTCAGGTCAAAAGTCCTCAAGTTAGTTTTAAGTCCTGGGAGCAGTCTTAGTTCTCAGTGGGATTACTATTTCTGTAGGTGAAAAAGAAAAGCAAATGTCGTAAGACTTGGGAAATACCCTAAACCCACAGTGTGTTTGCAGGCTTGGTGACCAGCTTTGGGTTTTGTGACTTGCCTGCTAGGCTGTTGCCTGATGCAGCGGCTGCAGCTTTCCCTCCCCAGTGTGAGCAGGGGCTCCTTCCCACCCTTGCAGGGAGGTAGTATGCTGGGCAGAGCAGCGGTGTTGCCTGGGCTGGCTGCAGTGGCTGGACGTGCTCTCTTTACATTGGTTAATGAGGGGGATCTAGAGCTGGGCAAAGAACAGGAAATTCTTTGTGAACTGTATATACAGTGCTGATGGTGGGAGGAGAAAAGCCCTCTTCCATGGATAGGCAGGGAAGCACTCACCTTGAAATACATGATTAATGTTCCTGCAGGTGCCCTGAGCGCTGGTGACATCTCCAAATGTCATTCTCTAAATAGGCCACTCTAACATCCTAGTATGTCATTAATGGCCATCTAAGGAGTGAGAGACATGCATCTGCGGATTACTGCCACTGAGTTTTTATCTTGCTGTGATTTGATATAATCTCACTGGATACTTTAACTGTGCTGGAAATCACTTGTTACAGCAAGAGGGAATGTAAGAAACGCCATCAGGAGATGGGATCTCAGGATCACCCAGGAGGTGACCTGGCTGTGATTAGGAGGAGACTGCTTCCTTGGGTTCGGTCTAGGGTTTGAGTCTCTGGTTGCTGCTCTACCTGTGTGAGGCAAAGTCAGTCAGCTGGTGAAGAGCCCCCTGGACTCTGCTGAAGCCGGTGGAAAGCTTTCCCCAGATTCTGCTGAAGTTGGTGGAAGAAGTCCTGGCAAACAGCCCTCTAAAGACTTTATCTGATTTATCCATCTCATAGAAATAGAAGCATGCTTTGAGATAGGTGGAGTGAACATATCTGCTCTCAGAGAGAAAAGAGTTGGCATGTGAATAAATGTAGAGGTGTTACAGAACTGGTAGGGAGGAAGGTTGCTGTCAAAATCTATTTTCAGCTAAGTTTAGGAAAAAAGTGCAGTTGGTTAGTAAGAACCCAGCCTGGATCTGGATGGTTCTGTTTCAAATGCTATTTTTGATCACTCTTGCACATTGATACTTCATGTTGGTGAAAAGCAATGCCTGTAGAAAAAAACAAGTTGCCAAGTTTTGCACTGGGAAGTGTTGGGCACCTTTTAAATTTTAGGCTAAACTTACTGCTGCAGAACTTATGCTCTGTCACTGAAAGATGAAAGTGGAAATGCTCTGAGCTTCTGAACTTTGTGAGGGTTTTTAAATGCTTCTGATGTGAAACAGTCATGGGTTTTATACTGGAGTTTTGAAACACAAATGGGTGTTATAATTTAAAACTTTCATTACAGCCTGATTTAAAATCCAAGAGTTTTTGTCAGAGGTCTTATTTTAAGAGTGGTTTGTGCCTGCATGTATTTAAAATAACTCTTGGTAAGTTTCTAGAATGTCTTTCTTGAAATAGATGCCTGGGGGTTTTTTTTGTGGTAGTTGTGGTAGTCAAGCCTCTGCTTGTGTGTTTACTTCATTGTTTCTCTCCTTATCCTCCCACCTTCTGCTTCCAAGAGAAATGGAAGTACAGCATTTGATTGATATATGCTATTCTCAGTGAAACGAAAGGCATCTTGGCCTAAAGACAAAGCAGAAAAAATGATGAATTTCAAGCTTAAATAGCTTTAAATTGTCTCCCCAATCTTCTGTGCATTCAGGGAGGTAAATCTTTTGTTTGCTTGTTCTAAGTGTATGGCTTACATCAGGGAAACTGTGTAGTGCTTTCATAATTTGACAGTAGCCTTTGTGGGCACTTGTAGACTATGTACCTCATTGGAGAAGGAACATGACTGTGCCAGAAGGCCACGTTCTCATACACCGACGTGCCTTTAGTATGACTGGGAGTAAAGTGTGAATATACCTGTAAGAAATGACCAGCAATGGCTGTTACTTGATGGCTGCATTCCTTCTGTCTACAGACGGCTGCTGAGGAGTGAACTTGGATCCTTCATCACAGATTACTTTCAGGTATTACATGATTTTCTTGCTTGCCTTTGAAGTTTTCTCTCTTCAGCTTTTTAGGCTATATAAAAAAAAAAAGACCCCTTTTTACAGCACATAGGCTATAAATTTCACTTTTGTTTTGCTGCAGAAGATGGAGGTATGGGACTTTTTAATGTGGGCCATACAGCTTTGGGAGTAATCATTTGTATGTGTGTATGGATAGTCTTCCTTTGCGCTTAGAAGGCTGCTAGCAGCCTGCCAAGGTCACGAAGGAATTTACTTGAAGTTTTAAAAGAAGATGGCATACCTTTTAATAGTCTTTTTTCACCCAGTTTCTCTAATGTAGGGAGTACAGGAATAGGTTTTCTGCAGCAGGGGCCAGCAAAGGGGAAGAGAAGTGACAACGGCTGTCTGTTTTGGAGGAAGGGGCAGAGAAGGAAGTCCCTATCAGCAGGAAATCAATCTGGTACTGTTTGCCTTTTAGTCCCACAAATATAAATGCAACCTGCAAAAACATGAAAGGTGAAGGATGTGAGTAAGTGTTATTGCCCTTTACTGATACTGTCCAGATAGAGAGGTTCAAATGTAACCACATGAAAGTGTGTTGGATTCTGCTCCTATACTTTGCTCTGCTGAGACCCTGCCTGGAGTACTGCATCCAGCTCTGGGGTCTGCAGTACAAGAAAAACACTGAGGTGTTGGAGCAAGTCCAGAGGAGGTCACAAAGCTGATCAGAGGGCTGGAGCACTTGTGTGGGGACAGGCTGAGAGAGTTGGGCTTCTTCAGCCTGGAGAAGAGAAGGCTCCAGAAGACCTTACTGCAGCCTTCCAGTACCTAAATGGGCTATAGGAAAGCTGGAGAGGGACTGTTTGTGAGGGAGTTTAGTGGCAGGACAAGGGATAATGTGTTTCAACTAAAAGAGGATAGATTTAGTTTAGAAATTAGGAGGAAATTCTTCCCTTTGAGGGTGGTAAGGCTCTGGAAGAGGTTTCCCAGAGAAACTATGGCTGCCCCCTCCCTGGCAGTATTCCAGGCCAGGTTGGATGGGGCTTTGGGCAACCTGGTCTAGTGTAGGGTGTCACTGCCCATGACGGGAGAGGCGGGGGGAGGGTTGGATCTAGATGATCTTTGAGGTCCCTTCCAACCCACAGCATTCTGTGATTCTCTGATTTTGAGAGAGCACTGATAGCTTTCAGCATTTTGAGTTGTTCAGTGTAGTATTGGTTAAAAAGAAGTGGGAGGCTGCTGAAAAGAGCAGGTTCTTCCCTTTCAGTAAGAGGGAGAGATGATTTCAGTACTTTCTGAAGCGGTTGGTGCTTCTGCATACTGTGCTGACAGCTTAGCAAGGGGAAGAAGAGGAGTAGCGTTATTTCCTATCAATATTAGATTACACCACTTGATAGCCTTGTGGGGGGGACTTTAAAGTGAGAAGCAACCTCCTAACCCAGAGGTAGTTAAGTTTCACTTCTTTAGACCTTATCCACACAACTAATTTACTGGAAAGAGGTGGCTGCTGGTGCTGAAAGGTGGGATGTTTCCTAGACCATGAGTGGGGTCTGGTGGCAGCCAGGTGGAAAGGCCCATTGCACAAGTGCCTGGCTTAACTGGAAGTCTGCTGCTGCTCCTGCTGACTTAAAAACAGGAAGATGAAATTTGCAACTAAATAGATGTGGTGAATTGAAATGTCAAGAGTCTTGATGGAGTATCCAGATACTGCAGTGTTGGGCATGGTGTGCAGGGCAGGAATAAGCAGAAAATGACCAGAGGCAGCTTCAGGAACCAGTTAAGGCTGAAGGGAGAGTGGAGCTGAGCATGGTCCCATGGGATGTGACATGCTGACATATGGCTGTTACCAGGTTTTGGAAATTCAGAGTGCACTGAAAGAGGCCTGGGTGGGTTCCAGCTCTGAGTAACACACAGCTGTGTTGTGTCACTGTGTAAGAGGAGCCAATGACTGCTGGGGACTGGATAGCTCAGAGTGCTGGGGTTTGGAAATGTTGTTTTTTTCCTCCAGACTGCAAAAGACTAGGTTGGATGGGACCTGAGCACCCTTGTGTAGATCCAGGCCTGGAGGTTGGTGGCCCTGCTTGTAGCAGGGGGGTTAGAACTCTGTGATCCTTGGGGTCCCTTCCAAC
The DNA here is from genome assembly GCA_013400835.1 of Zapornia atra. Lineage (NCBI taxonomy): Eukaryota > Metazoa > Chordata > Aves > Gruiformes > Rallidae > Zapornia > Zapornia atra. The sequence continues at coordinate 97,923 of VZTU01031442.1, read as the reverse complement.
TCATACTAATCTGTGATTCTGTGATGGGGCTAGTGGCATTACCCAAGACTCCTAAGATCTCGTAGTAACAGAGCTGATGACTGAGGAGACTACTTAGACTACAGTCTGCTCACTGGTGGAGGCAGGATATCTGTGCTGCATCCTTAGCAAGCTGAGGGCATCTGATCTTGTCTTGGGAGAATGATCTGATCATCAGCAATGTTTGCTACAAAAGCAGCAGGGAAACCTGTCCTCTTGCACCCTTTCCCCAATGGTAGAGGTCTGTACAGCTTCAGCCAGGTACTCAGCACTGCTCAGTACTCAGCACGTAGTGTGAGGGCTTGGCTGTGCTCACCTCTTGAGTTTGTTTGTCTGTTCACACTGGTGCAAATATCTGCAGCTGCTGTTCCCCCACTGAAGCCACTGGGATTCAGATTTAATTTCTGGGGTATTTTTTGCTCAATGTTAAAAGGACTGACTTAGCATCTGTCAGATGACCTCATTCTCTCAGCCTGTCTTAACAGGAGAGGTGCTCCAGCCCTCTGGTTATCTGCTCTTCCCCAATTCTTGTGCTGGGACGCCCAGAGCTGAACAGAGTACTCTAGATGAGGTCTCACAAAATCAGAGAAGAGGGGGAGAATCACCTTCCTTGACCTACTGGCCACAATTCTGATGATGCAGTCCAGGATACAGTTGGCTTTCTAGGCTGCAAGCACACATTGCTGGCTCATGTTGAGATTTTTATCAGCCAGCACCCCTGAGTCCTCCTCAGGGCTGCTCTCAGTCCATTCTCCACCCAGCCTGTATTTGTGCTTGGGATTGCCCTGACCCCTGTGCAGGACCTTGCACTTGGCCTTGTTGAACTTCATTTCACATGGGCCCACCTCTCAAGGCTGCCAATGTCCCTCTGTATGGCTTCCCTTCTCGCCAGTGTGTTGACTGCCCCTCACAGCTTGGTGTTGTCAGCAGCCTTGCTGAGGGTGTACTTGATCCTGCTGTCCATACCGCCAACAAAGATGTTGAACAGCACTGGGCCAAATACCAACCCCTGAGGGATGCCACTTGTTGGTGGTCTCCACTTGGACGTCAAGCTGTTGACCACAGCTCTTTGAGTGTGACCATCCAGCCAATTCCTTATCCACCTGTCAAATCCATGTCTCTCCAATTCAGAGACAAGAATGTCATGCAGGACAGCATCAGATGCTTTGCGCAAGTCCAGGCAGATGATGTCAGCTGCTCTTGCACTATCCCCCAGTGCTGTAACCCTGTCATAGAAGGCTAGCAAATTTGTCAGGCATGATTGGCCCTTAGTGAAGCCTCGCTGGCTGTCACCGATCCCCTCCATATTTTCCATGTGCCTTAGCATAGTTTCCTGGCAGATCTGCTCCATGATCTCGCAGGACACAGAAGTGAGACTGACTGGCCTGTAGTTCCCCAGGTCTTCCTCGTTTACCTTTTTAGAAATGAGGGTTCCAGTCAGTGGGAACGTCACCAGAGTGCCATGACTTCTCATGTGATGGGTAGGGGTTTAGCAACTTCATCTGCCAGTTTCCTCAGGACACACAGATGCATCTCCTTAGGTTCCATGGACTTGTGTACCTTCTGGTGCCGTAGATGCTCTCGAACCTGATCTTCTCCAGTGGGCACTTCTTCATTCTCCCAGACCCTGCCTTTGCCTTCTGTGACTGGGACTGTTTGGCTAGAGCACTTGCTGGTGAAGACTGAGGCAAAAAATTCATTGAGTGCCTCATGCATCTCCATATCCTGGATAACCAGCTCTCCTATTTCCTCTCAGACAGGACCCACATATTACCTAGTCTTCCTTTTATTCCTCACCTACCGATAGAAACTGTTCCTACTGCCCTTGAGATCCCTGGTCAGACAATTATATCAGGGCTTTAGGTTTCCTAGCCTGGCTTCTCCAGGGATTTATCTGTGTTCTCCCAGGTTACCTGCCCTTCCTTCCACCCTCTGTAGTCTTACGTTTTCATGTCTGAGTTTGTCCAGAAGCATCTTGTTCATCCCTGCAGGCCTCCGGGCTTTTTTGCTTGACTTCCTCTTTGTTGGGATGTGATGCTCCTGAGCTTCTGCCAAGGCAGTGCTGGCAAGATTCTTTCATTTGTGGGTGCAGTTTCAGTGCTGCTGCCAGCTGATTTATAGCAATGCTGCTTCCACCAAGATGCAGAATCACACTGATTGGCTGAAAAATAGTCTTGAAAGAAAAAGTTTTCAAATACTACTTCTGACTTGTGCTCATCACCTCTAATGGGGGAGGTGGTGGATGTGGGTCATCAGGGTGGAGAGTGGAGGTGATTGTTTTGGCAGTGACTTCCTCCTCCATCCGTTGAAGCCCACTGAAAAGCTATCCTGAGAACCAAGCTTACCATTCTTAAATTGAAATGGACCCTGAAGGGTCTGCTGTCATGCATAAACCTGCCTGTTTAAGTACTGTAGCAAGAACTAGAGCGACTAACTGGTTCAGATAATAATTTAGATGTGATAAAGTGATGTAAAGGTCTCCCATTTCTTATGCACAGCACCTATACCAGGAGTCACTGAGATGACTTTAAAGATGGCATTTTCCATTGTTGTAAGCTTTTGCCTCTTTTGTTATGTATATTTTATATACCTGCACACACAATTTTTCTAACCACTGAATATTTAAGATTAAAATGGAGCAGAGCTTTTATAGTGGGACAAATCCACCTTTGTTACCAACTTGATGGCTCATAAGGCCTTTCACCAACACTCATGCAGATTACCAGTTTTCAGCTCCTGAAGCTGCTAACAAAATGTGTAGGAAATGGAGTTTAAGGAGTCTTCCTGTGTTACCAGACTGTCATCATACCAGAGTCACTCAGTCTGGTTTGTATTTGAAAGAGCAATGTAATTCCTCCTGTAAGGGTTTCAGTGGGAGCTCAGATGTCTCATTCTGAAGGAGGTTTGTGTTTATAAAGCTGCTACTTTAGCAACCTATTCTATATACAAGCCATGTTCTTGGATTGGAGTTTGAGTGTAAATGCCAAAGAGTTGGGACTCATAATATTTGCTGCAGAGCTTCATGCTCCAGGTTTTCCAGTACTGGCTTTGCCCATGAACCGATCTGGTAGTTTACTGTTCATGAAAAAGGAGCACTCTGTATCTACCCCTCTGCTCTGCAGGGCACCACTGTCTGCTCTCACTGCTGGGTGAGTTCTCTGGTGCTCAGTTGAACTGTATCAAGGAGCAGTAAGATTTGTACAAACAGGGTGTGCTGGTGATGGTGACTCTCATGGGCCAGCTGTAAGATTTTTCAGATTAGGTACCTTCATTTTCATGCTGTCTGACCTTGTGGCTGTGGAGAACAGTTTTGAATATATTATATAATGAAATACAAAACTAGTGAGTGTTGATAAATGGGTGCATTACCTTCCTGAGTCTGAAACAAAGGCTAAGCTCCTTTTCACTGAGGGCTTGTTAATCTTGAAACTCACAGGGGAAAATGGAAATGCTAGCTATATCACAGCTAACCACTTCAGCAGAACTGCCTGGTTTAGGTGTATTAACTCAAACTGTCTCCTCCTAAGGCAGAGAGACCTGATCCCTTCCCTATAACCTCTCCCAGGACCCATGGGCAGCACATGCAGAAGGTCAGATGCCCAGAGCTGATGCCTCTCTAGCCTGATGTCTGCTGCCTGCCCTGGTAGAGCTGGTAGGTGAGGGATGGCAAGTAGACTATACTACCTTGCTTAAGCCAATGAGAACTTTGATATCTTAAAACCAGAAGTGAAGCTGTTACATAATTTCCAGCCTCCTGCAGCAGAGAGCCGCGGGAGGCAACTAGTCCTGACTCAGAGTTAGGCCCAGCTTTCTGTTTGCATGTGAAACCGTAGAAACCGCAATGTGTGAGCACCCATGAGCAGAGTCAGAACAACAAGATGGTAACGGGTAGCTGTGAAAGCAAGCAGCAGCAGCAAGGCAAGTCCAGAGTGAAGCCAGAATTGCTTTTGTCCTCTCCTTTTAGTGTGGTCAGCAGTGGGACTGGTGAACCTTCCTGCAGAGAGAGTCCCTTTTGCTGTAGGTTAGTGGTTGTGTGAGGCAGCCGTATGGGGAAGAATGTACTCCTCCCTCTACTGTGGCACTGTAAAGCTCTTGCTTAAATTTCTCTGCTGCATCTTTCTCAGACCCCAGCCTATCCAGCATCACCTGTGGTGCCTGCTCTCCTTTCAAAGGCTGGTTTGTAAAGCTGTGCTAACAGCTGAACGTGCCATGTGTCCCTCTTTCCTGCTTAGACAAAGAGGGAAAAACCTGGTGTGCCTGACACTTCTTTCCTTGGTGCCAAGGTTGCTATTTCGACCTGTTTTGTAGAAGGTCAAGGGAGTAGTTGTGTGGGTTGTTAGAGTGATGGTTATTGCTGGGTAAAGGCAGTGCAAGCTCTTCTCTGACCAAGTGCTGTCCTGTGCCTGCTGCCAGGGGCTGCAGCAGCTCAGCTGCTGCACAAAGGAAGAATTCCCACTTGTGTGATTTGCAGAGCTCAGCCATATGCCTGCAATACTCTTTTGGGTCAAGCTGGTCTCTTTTTATTGTATTTCTCCCCTCGCTGGCTGGTTCATGCAGGTCTGTTAATTATTTCTGCTTCATCTGGCACTTTCTAGGCCTGAGCTTTCATGGAGCAGCTCCAGAGACTCCATAGCAACTGCCCAGCTTCTTTATCATGGACAGGGTCACCCAGCAGCTCAGTACCATTCCTGTGAGTTGAGCAGAGGCCCTAGCCCTGGGTGGCAGCAGCAGGGACACCTGCTTTCAGGGCCTTTGGCCATCAGCTCCCTAGACATGCACAGCTCACTTGAAGCGGTGCCTGGTTGCTGCTGCTGCTCAGAGCATAGCGTGGGATGGCGTGCTGTGCCCTGGCTAAGCGGGGCTCCTGCCTGGAGCAGTGACTCACCAGTGCAGAGCTGGGGGGGCCCAGCCCCAAGGTTTGCTCATAGCTGCTGATTTAATGGTGAGCTGTGTTCTAGATTCTAGCAGCGCTGCCTGGTCTGCTCTCCTCCTTACTCTCTCGGCCTCACTTTCTCTCTTGAAGTGGGCCATCTCTCTTTTTAACCCATCTGTCTCAAGAAAAGTAATTTTAAGATGTTATGTCACATTTGTCTTCCAATTTTTTCTCTACATAGGATCAAAATGATCTCTGCTTCTGTCAGTATTTCCCCTCTTTTTAGAGGAAAAAAAAGGGAGGGGGAGATGTTCCAGTTATGAGATGCTGCAGCTCACACAGATTGGCATTTGGTAAAACACTGCCAAGAGGTAGGTAGGTGTTTATGCAACTGATAACAACCTTGTAGAAAATACTTCCCAAGTAACTTTGGGTGATGCTGTTTTCTCAAATTTAATGTCAGATTATCCAAGAAACAATGGCTATGCTTTTGGGGAGCCTCTGAAAGTGTGGTTTAACACTAGAACACAAAGCCTTAGTTAGCTGCAAGAGGGGACTGCATTTAAGAAATGCTGTAATGTGTAGAAGAAAACCTGATTTTTTTTTTCACCTGGGGGTCACTTATTTTGAGTTTTCTCTGAATGAGTTTATTCCTTTTCCAAGTTTGTTTCTGTTTGATGAATCACTATTAATTTGTTAATTTTAATGTGGCTTTTTAGAGGCATACAGGCCATGTTCAGCTTGGGTCTTTGCTGAGGGAAAAAGTCATGTTTTTTCCAGAGCATTGAATCCTGTTTCCCAAAACTTGGGGTGTTTGAAAACTTACTTAAACACTTTTTCTTAGCTGCACTTCTTGGTGGTATACCTGAAATAGCTATTGTGGTTTTGTGCACTGAGGAGGAGAGGGTTTTGACCTGCAAGACTTCACAAGCACACTTCTATCTGCTGCAAAACATCTCTCTCCGGATTTCTCAACTGCTTGTGCATGTGTGTGGGGAGGGATTTGTGTCTGCAGCGCGTGCTTCACCAGCATGAGACTAATGACAGGTTTGCAGCACCTGCAGCAGGGATATAGCAACCCATCATGTCCTAGCAGCATGGTGAGGGCTTCACCCTGGGGATCCAGGGAGAGCTGATTTGGGGAGGGGAGGGAATAACTGTCTCCCCCAGGGCCTGAGAAGATGGAAGGTGGCACCTCAGCATTTCAAATAAATGCACCCTTGGAGCTCACTTGCTGCACGTCTTTACCTGGGCTTGCTTGCAGATAAAAGGGTTATTTTTCCCTTCAGCTCTGTGCCACCTCTGGCAACCAGGTATAAAGCAGTAAAATGAGACTTGGGAACTAGGCAAGGCCTGATATGCAGCTGCATTTTTCATATTGTATTGATCTGTCAGCAAACCCTGTCAGGTTTTTAGTGAGAATTTACCTGTCTGGTGTGATCTGAGTGGGTAACATTCAGATTGGTTCTATTTCTAAGCCTGTGACTTAAGCAGAAAAGACAGTTAAGTAAAATTTCCAGATTTTTTCTATAATGGGGAGAAGGGAAATTAAGTGTGGCTGGGTGGTTTTTGTTGTTGTTTTTGTCTTGGTGTCTTATTTGTTTTTAAGTCAGTCTCTTCCTCAGGAAAAGGGAAAACTCGAGAGAGTAATTGAAACATCTGCAGTTAACTATATGGAGCTAAGCCTTGTTTTTTAGAAGCCATAAGAATGAGACAATGCAATTTATTTAGCACATGGCATTACTGATAATACATCCCTAAGAGCATTATAAATTCTTTACCACAGAGTAATGATTAATATATCTCATTTTGATGCCCATGAAGCTGTACAAACGCTCATTTTGTTTGCTGACGTGTCTGTAAAATAAAAATCTCTGCAAGTAGGAAGCATCAATAATACTAACTTGCAAGCAAAGTAGCTGGAAAACTATGCACAGTGCTCATGAAGGGTATGTAAATGGAAACCTAATTTTCTAGTGCATAGAGGAGGAGTTCATATTTTTTGGGAAACACAAGAAAATAAGAAACACCCTAAAATATATATGTATATACTTTAGAATTACATAATAAAGTGACACACAAAGACTAGATGTAACTTTTTCATGCAATATGAGAGGATTACCTTGAGTTAAAGGTTGAAAAGTAAGAATTGAAGTACTTCATTAGTAAACTGAAAACATTTAGAAGGATTGAAGCACAGTATCACTCCAAACATTATCTTATTACTGTGTGAGTGGATTTCACTTTTTCCCTGTCATAATTTTTTTCATTCCAGATGTCTTCCTCCTCTTTCACATGGTTTGTTTTATATCCCCCCACCCCCAAAGTAATCTTTTGTTGTGCTCTAGAGCCTGATACGTGTAGTCACTTATTTCTGCTGAACACATCTAAAATTTGAATGGAGGTCTCAGTGTAACATTTCCCACCAAAGCCTATATTTCTCCTAGGCAATCTTGGCAAAATATTCACCTTCCCTTACTTGATAATGTTTGGAAATTTTGTGGTTTTATGTGGCATTTTTCTTTCCATCCCCCAAACACCCAGCTTGCTAATGGCTATTGTCATTGCCCAAGTAAAAAGTGCCTCTTAGGCAAAGCCCCTCTGCAGCTTACCCATCCTTTGGCACCCCTGTCCCTGCTGTGCACTGCTGGGAGCTCTGGCTTCCTCTTGACCTTAGTGCTTATTCTAACTGAGGAGAGAGCCCTAGGTGAAGCCCCCCAGCCATGAAAAATTTCTCTGTCAAGCTCCCTTTGTGCCCTGCTGTTTCCTTTGGTGGGCCTTTGTCATGTTGGTCATGAGGAATAAATCATTGCAGTGGCACCCAGCCCCAAAGGGTCTTGGAGCACACCTTGCATGAGTTGAGATTCCAAAGCAAAAAGAGCTGCTGAATTCATCCCCTGATTTTATTAATTTCAGTGTTTTCCTGCCTGGCAGCCCTTTGAATATAAATTCTCCACAAAGACAATGCATCCAGAGATGTGGAGAATGTCACAGAGGAATGTGTCCTCCTTATTATTCCCTTCCATAGTACCCCAGTTTACTGTTGCTCCTCACTGTAAGGAGGTTGCAGAGGTGTGCTGCTCTCTTTGCTTGGGGTGGCTTACACAGTTACCTGCGTGTGCTGCCATGAACAAGCCTGCCTGGTATATGGCTACAGGAGGCAGGCTGATCATCCAGAGCTGCAGTGCGAGGGTGGGTGTGTGGTGTGGCAGCTCATCACAGTGGTGTAATGGCAGTGTCTCCTAGGAGTGAAAAAAGAAGTGCCATGCTTCTCAGCTGAGGGAAGGTTGAAAAGTCCAACTTTGACCTGGTTACCCAATAAAAACAAAAGCTGGAGGATGAGTGTGAGAGTTCTGAATGTTGTGTGCTACTCTGTGACTGAATCCTTTCAGAGGGGCGGAAGGCTTTACTCTTACCAGTATCACCTCTGTGGTAGGACTGAACCTTTTTAGGATGCAGTAATAGTGTTATGTAGTGGTAGCAGCTCCTTTCTTGGGAATTCTCTAAACTTTTCAGAATAACTGATTCTCCCAGTACTTGTTGGGAGAACAGAAAGGTAGGTGGTGTAGATGTCCTGAACTGCAAACGGGCACATTAGTATTTCAGTCTGTCTGGTCTGTGATAGTTAAGATCATCTAGAATGATTTGCTTCTGCCACTTCTGCAGCTTGAGACTGTGCACTGAGATGTGCCAACTGCTCAATACAGCAAAAAAAAAAATAGCCTCACAGGAAGAGAATGGGTACCAATAGAGAAGTAAGGGTTAGGGAGGGGAATGGGCTTGCTGTGCAGTCAGGCAAGTGCTGAGGAAGTGCAAAGGAAGAGTGGGACATTTGGGTAACTCCTGGCCCTTTGGTCACCTCCATCATCTGGCTGATGTATAGCCTGTGTGGCTGTACTCTTCTGTTCAGAACCGTTTTATTTTCTCAGCTCCTTCCCTGTGACCCAGGACAGCTCTTTCTTTCCTACTTAGGACAATTTTTTCAACTATCTATTGTATCTGCTGTGTTCTCATTTCTGGCTGAGCTGAGTGGGTTAATAAATGTACAGCACTCACACAGAAACCAGGTCTGGTTGTGGTTCTGGGACAAAGTGCTATGGTATGACTAATCTTTAGATAACTGCATGAAAAGTGGATAACATCTGAAAAAAACCCTATTCTTCCATGTTTGTTTTAAATCTCAGGAAATGTAAATGCATGTCTCTTCTTTCTCTTGGCAGAACCAGCTCCTTGTCAAAGGCTTGCTGTTTGTAGAGGAGAAGGTTAAGCTGTGTGAAGGCAAGTATGGTAAGAAATCCATGTTGGAAAGGAGTTGTCCTTTGATGTTTGGTCAGACAAGATGGTTTGCATGTCTGGGAAGTGTACAGCCCTTTCTGGTACTGTCTTAGGCTGCCACACAGCCTCTCAGGAGCCAGGTTGCCCTGCAGCCCTTGTGAGGCTTAAAGGGATGGTGGGCTGTTTGAATAGCCAGGTAGCTGCAGCACTCCCACCAGTCATGTCTTCATCATGACAGCAGAAATCTGAGTCTTGTGTGGCAGTTGAACCTGGGTTCAAAGCAGTTGTGGATCCTGTAGCAAAACTACTGCCTTTCATGTCTTGGTGTGATTTGCAGCTTGATGTAAGCATGGTTTTGGCTACTGTGTCATGTTTTGAGAGCTGAACTAAGAGGCTTCGTGTAGGTTTAAAGAAACAGCCACATGGGTGGCAGTAAAATCCTTCAGGAAATAAGTTGATCACACATGAAGCTCAGATCAAACCACTGGGGTACAGATGCTCGCTACCACTGAGCCTGTGGACCAAAGCCAGACTCAGTGTTGGAAGTATGGGCACGTAGTCGTGTTTGTTAACAGCTTGCTCAGGCAGTGTGAGCTGTCTAGAGCACATGCCTTTATTCAAAACTAGGCTGCACTTTGATTTGACCCAGTTCTGTAGCCTGCAGAGAAGGTCCCTTGCTAATCATTGATGTGCTGTATCTGGGTCATTAAATGCCATTAGGTACTTCTAATCTCTCATCATAGTTGGTGCTGGACTCCTCAGCACTGGTCTTCTCCCAGTGACTTTTCCCCAGCCAGCAGACTGTAGGACTCAGCCCCTGAAAGCTCTGTGCAGTTGCCAGCCTCCTGCTTGGTGCATGTACAGGAGGAAAAAAGGCAGAATCATGCCTTTTTCTGAACAAGGGACTTAGCTTGCAGCTGTCAGCTCTTCAGAATGACTGCTGACCAGTTTAGCATAGGTATTGTTTCTGTATTGGTATAAAACTCCTCTTTTACCTGCTTTATATTATGAAGATTGACTTCTAGTCTGTAATGAGCTGAGAGCTGCCTGGGAGTAGTTTGCAGTTGCTCAGGTAGTTTGGGTAAGGTGAAGTTTCCTGGGCAGACAGCAAAACCCTCCTCATTTTTTTTTGTCCCTAGTTTGAAGTAACAATGGATCTACTTGGCTCATGCAGGCTGGCATCTCTGCAGGAGATGACTCACAGGCACCTTTCTTTCATAATGTGTAGGCCTGCTGCAGGTCTTGTGGTCACAGCAACAAGAACTTCTTGTACATGCTTCTTGGTTAGCTTTTGTCTTCCTGGAAAATTTCTACTGTCCCACAGCTCAGAGCTGGAATAATGTTTCAGTTGTAGGGCATGGCAGTGTTTTACCATGTCAGTTTTTCAAATTGCAGGCTCTTATTTTAAAGGGATTTTTTTTTTTATACTGCCTGTTAGAATCTCTGTCAATGCCTGTAGGATTTATGATTTGAAGATTTTGAAGAAACAAACCATTCCTCCTTCCCCTGCAGAAGTAGTGTTCTATGATGTTTCACTGTAGCTACACACAACAAATGGTTGCAGTCCTGGGGAGGAGGCAGAAGAGGGGAAAAAATAAACATTCAATTAGTCTGTTTCCTGTTGTGTTTTTCCTTTACTGTTGGCAGTTTCTGGTAAGAGGTAGTGTTATGGGGGTGTTGGGTAGGTGCTCATCTGCCTGCAGTTCCAGTTCTGAAGTCAGTGTTGTACCTGAATGATGAAGCCTCCCTCTGAACCCTGCTGCAGTCATCAGTGGGCGCTCTGCTCAAAAGCAAGATGTCTGCAGGATCTGGCTCTGCTGGCTCTGTGCTCTGTCCGGATTGTAAGCAGCACATCCTGTGGTGGGGAAGCACAGTGAAAGCCCTTGTGGAAGTCTCCAGATGGGGAAAGCACTTCAATACGTTGTTATAAGGCTCCTTTGAGTTGGAATTCTAGGTGTGTTCCAGTTCCTCACATAGAGCCTTTAGTCACCTTGAGGCTGAGCCTTCGAATCTGTCTTGAGCAGCTGTCTTACATTGCTGCTCCTTGAGTTGTGGCTGCTTGTGAGCCACAGCTGAGGCACTGGGGAAGGTATCCTGGAAAATCCTTTTGTCAGAAACTTCTGTTCTTAAACCTGGGTCTGTATTTGCACCTGAAATTTCTGATGAATATATCTAAAACTTGAAAAAACATTGCAAACCTTTGGCATGGGAAAAATCTCCTACAAAAACTTAGAGGATTTGGGCCCAAATACTAAAGAACACACAGCTCTAAATCTATGAGCATAATTTAAATACCTATCCAAACAATTATGTTCAGTAAAGCATTTTTTAATTAATAGTAGTCTTTTTGACCCCAGTTGTATTCCTGTTCTGGGAATCACAAGTTGCATAATTTAGTTTGCCTTCATTTTAAATACCCACTTACATTTGGGGGTGTTTGAGTTGGAGTCATGAGGGGTGGATTTCATTTAAGAACCTTCCCAAGTGCCATGGTGGCTTTGTGGCTCATCACAATGCTGTGCCTGTGCTTGGGAGTGGGGGGATGCTGGAGGGGGCTTAGGTCTTGTAAATGGTCTCCCTGACTCAGTTGCTGCAGAACAGTAGGTGTTGGCTGGGACCTGTTGGCTTTCAGCTTCAGCTGCTAAAGTGTGGCTGTGCCCCCTTACTGGCTGAGAGCTTTTTGTAGAAGTCTTTTGTTGAGAATATTTTGATGAAATTGGTCTCATATTTTGGACAGAGCAATTTATGATCACAACCTTGCATCTCTGTTGGCTAAGGTGAAGCTTAGGGAAGTGATGTCCAGTTTTGGATGGAAGCTGTAAAGGTGAAGTAGTGGGAAAATGGAACTTGATTTTAGTGTCCCTGTCACTAACACTCTTGCTCCCAATCTCTCTTTTCCTAGGTGAGGATCGTATTGATGTCCTGTCTGAAATCTGGGATCACTATTTTACAGAGACTCTCCCTACACTCCAGGCAATATTCTATCCAGTCCAGGTAATCTTCATTATAATTCAGTCTTCAGTCAGGTGAGGCACTATAGCTGCAGTGTCTGTTAACAGCACATGGAAACGTTCTTCTGTTCCAGTAGCACTGTTGGGCCAGTGGCTGACAGGCCTCAAAACCTTTGAAACAAATGCTGCCCAAGTCAGCATTGACTGAAAGGACTGCTAAAATCTACTGGGCAAGCACAGTGTTTTGGACTGCATTTAATCCCATTTGTCTGCCCTCTGTCTGTGCTTTGCGAAGCTTGAACACTGAAACTATTTGACTATACCTTGCCTAGGCTGAAGCTTTAGGCCATTTGTATTGATAGTTCTTCTGTTTTTAAGTTCCTGGGACTCCTGTGACAACACTGATCTGAACAGAGGGACAAATCCGAAGACTTGATCAGGAGCAGATGTGTTTAACTCCCCCTAACTACTTTTGGGGGGCTTATGTCCCACTTTTCCCTTTGGAAGATCCTCTGTTGGGTTTTTTGAACCTTTAGTTAAGGGGGCAAGTAAATCTGTAGGTAGAGGATGAATGAACAACTTCAACACCTATTTACATTGAGTGTTTTGAAGGCTGAGTGTCTGATCAGAAGTGAGCTGTATCATTCTTTAATGTAGCTTTAGTCAGTGTTTCCATGTGAGCAGTCTAATTACCTTGCCAGCTTATTTTGATCTTCTCTTCCATCAGAGGAAAAGAAAAATGTACCTCATGAGGAGACTGATGTTCTTGGAAATGCTAGCCTCTTCCTCTTAACTTTTGCCTCTTCCACAAGACATTCCTTCCAGAGCTTTTAAAACTACTTTTTCTTTGCATTGTTTGAAAGGCAGCAGCTAAAATTCAAAGGTTACCCCTTTTCCTCTAATTCTATTAAAGCTGGCATTTCCTAAAAGAGAAAGGACTTCTGTGAAGGCAGACACTAACTTTTCTACTCTGTTTATCTTTATTCTTTCCTTGCTGCAGATGCCTTAAAGGTAGGTGTTTGGCAGGTAAAACTGCATGATTATAATAGCCAACCCTTTTCTCCTTTTGCAGCTAATTCTCAGTCAGGGAGTGACTTAATCTAGGCAGGGGTTTGCTTGTCTTCACTGCTGCTGTCTCTGCACTGTGGAAACAGCTGAGCTGTGTGTTATGCCTGCTGGTGCTAGTAATTCTGCCATTTAGCAGAAAAATGTACTCCTGCTATTAAATAGCTCTTACAAGAAACTGAACAGAAGTTACTGCACAGTTTGTGCAACTCTGGGGAGTAACTTGGTGCTAGTGCTGAAAGTGTGACTGTGGGATGTTGAGATTCTTTGAAAACATAACTTTCTTACTGTATTTATCTTGCCACGGTATCTGAGTCACCCAGAAAAGCTTCACAGAAGCTGTGAAGTTAGGCAAGTATTTCTATTTTATGGTTAAGGAACTGAAAGGGAACAGGCAGCGTATTTAAAGCTTTGTAGGCACCTAAAGTCCTACACATGTGCTTAGATACATCCAAGAATGGGAGTAAGCTGTCTTAGGCTACAACAGAGAAAGTTGCTGGTGCAGCAAGAGATAAGAAATTGTTCTTATCCCAGACCAGTGCCCTAATAACAAGATTGGGCTCTTCCTACAAATAGGAGACTGTATGTGCCTATTTGTACAGTGTGTCACCACTTGTGAAGAGAGCTCACCTAGCCAAATCTCTTCCAGCAAGTCAGTTCTTCATGTGCCACTCTGGGAGGTGGGAAAGTCGGTTTGTTCGTTGTTGGTTCCCTGTGCTTGGCTGCAAATGTCAACGTGATTTTTTAGTTGTACTCCTCTGTGATCCCAGCAACTGCCTATTCAGAATGAAAGTCAGTCAGCCAAACGTGAGCCTGTGTTACACAAGGCAGTAACTAGAAGCAGCTCCCTATCGCTGCTGAGTTTAAACCCAAGGCTCATAGCTGTTGCAGAAACATGACCTTTAACTGCCAAGTTGGTTAAATTGCTGTACAGAGGGAAACTATGTAAACAGGTCATTGGCTTTTGTATAGCTGCAGCTGTTGATGTAACTACTTGGTGTGGAAAAAGAATAGCAAATCTTGCTTTGTTTGGCACAGCAAGATGTTTGTGTTTTGAAATGGGGTATGAAGTTAACAGGACTGAGCTGCATATCATCAATAAAAAGTGTGTTGAAGTACAGTTTAGAGAGATGTACTGGTCTTTTCCACACCTCCAAGCTTCTAAACATGCAGTGATAGTTTAAAACAGCGAAGTGCTTATTGCTATTTATTACAGCCAAGCTGCTCTAGATTAAAGACTATTGTCTTTAATTCATATTTACATATTGATGATGCTGTTAATTGTGACATTAAACCCATTATGAATTAATGATTAACTGCTGTTAATTCCTTCCAGCTAAATATTAGCCATGTTAAATGTGTTACAGAGACCATAAAACGGTTTCCAAACAGACCATGGAGCAGAGATTAACGTGCTGGGAAGAACAAGCAAAACTCTTCAGGCTGGAAAGTGCTGGGCAGAGCTGGGAGGAAAATTTCTGCTGCTAAGCTGCAGTCAGGCAAGAGAAAGTTGTGAGGATGTTGAGTGTAGCAGAGGGAAAGGTGGTAACACCAGAGAGCCAGAGGAGCCCAACTGTGTTTAAATTAAATATGCTGAAAAATAGGACAACATCTTCCTCTGCTAAGCCTGCTCACTTGTGGTGTTGATGTAAAAAAGTACCTGATAGGACACACAGCACCTTGCAGGGGACATCAAAGCTTTTGATTTCTTTCAAATGATATTTTGTGTAAACAGTCTGGCTAGCTTTCCTCAACCCTAAATCCTAAAATCTGTAGGGTACTGAATTCTGAATTTTTGTCATACCAGCAAGGTCTAAGGTGCAGATGGCAAGCGAAAAGAGGATCCAACACAGACCTGAGTTAGGCTCAGCTGAGGAATACTCTGTACCAGCCTCTTTCCCTACCAAATCTTCTCTGGTTTCTGAGCTCTTAGTAGCAAAAGCATGAGCTGCATCCATCCTGTGTTTTGGATGTTTGTGACCAAATTGGGTGGCAGTTTGGTTTTGTGACTACGTAGTCTTTTGGTGAAAGAGGCCCATTTTTGGCTTCAATCCAAACCTAGTAGCACCTCAGATGAAGTGTTACTCATTTCAGAATTTGTGTGGGACAGACTGAGAGGGAAGCAGCCAAAGAACACCATGAATCCTCAGACTGAGAAGCTGAGGGGTGCTTTGTCACAACAGCAATGGGCAGGATAGACCCTGTGTGCATACCTCTGTTGGTGTGATGTTCACGTGCCTCTTTACCAATTTTTGGCTTTTTGTCTTCTGTGTTTTTTAGGGTCAGGAGTTGACTATCCGTCAGATTGCTCTTCTTGGCTTCAGAGACTTGGTCTTGCTAAAAGTGAAGCTGGAAGAAATTCTTCCTCTTGTCCAGACAAAGCTCCCAGCTTCCATTGTCCAGATGCTGTTAATTTTGCAGGTGGGAAGCCTCTGTTCTTCTTTGTCTGACTCCACTTGGGTATGTTGACCTCACTGAACTACTACAAACCCTGGAGAGGACAGGGGGGAGAGTAGAGGGTGTGATGAGGGGGAAGTGATGTGTGCTTAGTTAGGAGCAATAAATGTAGAAATTGGAGCTGAATTTGAATGTCCTGAACTTTCCTGGGAATGGGTAAGGATATTGCTGTGAAAAGTCTGGGTTCTGCTATTGGTATTTTTCTTGGTACGTCTCCTCCTTGGCTAGGAACGGTCTCAGGACTTTTTCAGGTGAATTTTCCTCTCCCAGCTTCTCTGGATGCATCTTTGTGCCCATGTTCTCCTGGTTTCTCAGCTTTACAATGACAAGACAAATGTCCATTGCAGTGGATTGTTGAGTTTGAACAGACTGTGGCTGCTGGGTCCCTGATGCCAGCCCCTCAGCTGGCTGGGATGCTGAGCTGTGCCCATGAGAGGAGGAGTATCTTGTGGCAGCAGGAAGAAGGTTATATATCTTCCAAAGACCTCTCCCAGGAGACCCAGACCTTCTCTGAGGCCTGTCCTCTTTATCTAGACCACAAGAGTATTTTTCAAGCATGCCAAGTATACCAGCTGTTTCATATTTATATAATGCCCAACCTGACAAAACGTGTAGAATACCACATCACAGATGGCTCTTTGGGCTCCTTTCACTTTTATTTCTTATCCACCACTCAGTATAAAGTATATTGGAGAATATAACTTTCTGAAGTGCAACTGAGATGAAAAGTGGCTAAGCTGGTGTTTCTGTATGAGTTCTTACTGTTCTGATGTTCCTAGTGACCCAAACTGTCATAGCAAGAGATACTAAATTGCCAACTCAATTTCCTTGAAATATTAAAATTAAAAATAAATAAATAAAAGGGACCTCCTGGAGAGAATCTGGTGGAGGGCTACAAGGATGATTCAAGGACTGGAGCATCTCCCCTACGAGGAAATGCTGAATGAGCTGGGGCTGTTCAGCCTTGAGAAAAGAAGCCTGAGAGGGGATCTGATCAATGTTTATCAATATCTCAAGTGTAGGACACAAGGGGGAAATGGCCAGCCTCTTCTCAGTGTCTGTGGGGACAGGACAAGGGGTGGTGGCCTGAAGTTGGAGCACAGGAAGTTCTGCACCAATCTGGGGAAGAACTTTTTCCTGGTGAGGGTGACAGAGCCCTGGACAGGCTGCCCAGTGGGGTGTGGAGTCTTCTTCTCTGGAGAGATTCCAGACCTGTCTGGACACCTCCCTGTGCGACCTGTCCTAGGGACCCTGCTAGGGAAGTTGGACTCAATGATCTCTGGAGGTGCCTTCCAACCCCTACAACTCTGTGATTCTATGAAAAGACTCCTGAGAGCAAAGAGGGTCTCAAAGCAACACACTGGAGACTGTTGAGGCTTTGCAGGAAGTTGAGTCTGGGAACAGTTTCTGAAATGACTGCTTGATTGGTTAGTATTATGTACCATCTTCACAGCTGTAAGCTGAGCTACCAGGGAGTGCTTTTCCTGCAGCCTTGCCTATGAAGAGAACAGTGCTTTGTCCAAGTGTGGTAAGGCTTTTCTACAAAGAGTTGCAGAACCACCCTGGTGTAATTATATGGCTGTAGTTACACTGCACAAATCCTCCATGTGTATCTTTCCATCCCTTGGTCAGAAAAGCAGCTGTTTGATGTCCATATGGTTATGGCTATGGCTTGAGTGAGAAGATTGACCCGAATGGCACACAAACATCCACTTGGGCTTGTCAGCTGTGCCTTCCAAATGGTCTACCGGTATGGTTGGGATGTTCTAGTGCAGAGAGATTTGACAGACCCCAGGCTTTACTCAAAATCTTACTCAAAACTATGAAAGAGTAATGTTGATTATTTTTTTCTAATATTTGAATTTCAGAGTGTCCATGAGCCTGCTGGCCCCAGTGAGGGCTACCTACAGCTGGAAGAACTGGTCAAGCAGGTGGTATCACCATACTTGGGTTTGTGTGAGGATCACAACTTCTCTGGTAGCACCTGCTTGCTTGGTAAGACACGTGCATTGTACAGAAGCTCTTGCTGGGGTACACTGCTTGGTCAATGTCAGACAGTGCATATTTCTGCTAGAAAAGGGGACAGTGCGTGAATCCAAGAGACAGAAAGCAAAGGCTAAAACACTCTTGAGGAGGCCCCTGGAGAAGGTTCTGATTAATCTGTTTCTGAATGTATGTTTTACGAGGGTTTTTTTATTTTCAGTGACCAAGTGAACTATTAGTGCCCCACCACTGTACACACACACACTCAGTGTCTCCCCTCTCTGGAGATGGGCTTGGTTTTATAGTTCCCTGGTCCGTGTGTTATGTATTGCCCTCACCCCAGTGAGGGGCTGTATGTGGTCCTTGACTGCCCGCTGTGAAGGATACTGGACCAGTCCTGTGCTGCTGTGAAGCTGGATAATTCCTGTGGCTACATCAGATAAAGTTTGAGCACTTTGTCTTTTAACTTCTTTAGCTTACTTCACACCATGACTGCCTTTCTCCTCCCTCCTCTGTCCTAGCTTCTGTGAGATTCTATGGTCAGGGCTTGACACAGATAAAGATGCATGTTACCATAGGTAGACAGATACTTAAGCCGTTGGGTTTCTAAGTCCACTAGTGAAGTGCTAGCGTTGTCCTGGTTGGTGGGTAAGGCTGCCACGAGAGCTGTTGGAGGGGAGTTTTGGTTTATTTTCAGAACTGGCCTTTTCTGACACTTGGTTTAACTCTACTACAGTGTTTCATATTCAGCTGTACCTGAAACACAGTGTCTCTTTGAGCAGCACCTTTATCTCAAAAGATCACGATGGCAACAAGAGTATGGTGACATGCTGCTGTTTTTGGGAACCTGTGAAGTAGCAGGCTGACTCTAACAGAAGAGAAGAGAAAGTTTAGTACATCCAAACCGAAGCGTGCACTGGGCATAAACTGCTGTCAGTGGCTTGCATGCTTACAAAACATGCTGTGTGAATGCATGTTGTGTATGACCCATGTAAAGGTGGGTCTACTCTTAGCGTAAATATGCTCATACTGGTAACCAGCTGCATGGTTGAGGTGAACAGCCGCTGTGCTGTGTCAGCACAGGTCCCAGCACATGTGGTTTGTGTGTCTGTCCAGATTACTGGCAGCAGTGAAGTGTTGTCAGAGCTTGGCTGCTGCCAGTGATGAAGTTTTGGCTGCTCACTTGTTCCTCCCTGCAACAATATAGTTTAGTTTCTGCTTTTGTTCCTGATGCAAGCTTCCAAAACTCTTTTATAACCTTCAGAGACAAGTATTTTGCTTTACTTTTTGTTGTTCTGCAGTCTTGGTGGAAGTATTTTATATGGTTTCAAGGCATCCATCTTTATGAAATCAGACCCTGCACTTCAAGGAAGTTGCTGAGAAACAGAGATCAGGAATAGCTTTACCACCTGCTTCAGAGATAGACCACATGAGGTGTTTAACAACACATGTCAATGCTGCACGGTGGTGGAAGATTCAGCCTGCTAGGCGAGTGAATTACAGCCAGCCGAGGCACAAACTCAGACCCCTGCTTCTCTTAAACCTTTCAGTGTCAGCAAAAGTGGTGCTTCATGGTATGGAGCTGGGGACTGCACCTTGGGATTGAGTTTTAAACCAGGCATTTTCCCCCCTTAATGCTTTTGCTAGGCAGATGGTAGACCCTGCACCCATTGGTTCTGTGTCACTGCTTTTGCCCATGCTTCTCCAAGAACTGCCTTTCCCCTGGGCTGCTGTGAGCTGTTGCTGTGCACTGCCAGGTGGTTTCAGTGTCTAGCCCCAGAACCAGGCATGTTTTCATGCCGAGACAGGATTGGGGATGAAATGTGCTTTTCTTGCATGATCTTAACAAAAATACAGTGGGATAATGCTGTCAGAGCCACCTTTCTGTATGCAGCTGTCGAGGCAGTGCCATGTGAGCGACTTCATGTTGATGCCATCTAATAGCATCTCCTGAGAGAAATTTCCCAGAGAAAGGGGTGCCAACTCAGGTCCTCACTGAATGTTTCTGTGGGGGCTTGTGCCACTTGGTGTTACTGATTTTAGTGAACCAGCACATGAGAGCTCCTACATGGTCCTGATCCCCGTGGGTAAGAGAGGAGACCATGAGGGTGATGAAGAAAGTCTCTTTAGCTCTGCTACTTATGTCTTGGCTCACTTATCCCACAGTCAACAGAATCACTGCTGGTGGGAGGTGTCTCCTTACTGGGGAGAGAGGCAGACCTCCTTTCTGAACCCTGGGCAATATGAACTGATGAGTACCTTACTGTTCCCTGGTGGTAATGAGGTGGGATGCCCTGTATCTGCACACTGAGTCCTTTCTGTTTCCTGAGGCCAGCCCTAGCAGTTTCAGCCATGCTTTGTCTGTGCCCTGTTGAGCTTTCCTTCTTCCTTTGTGTCTTCCAGAGAGACGGTATTCGAGATCCCGTCCCAAGACTGGTGTGCTGAATTACTCCTCTCATGTGGTGACGAGCCGGCAGCCCAGCGAGATGGCCCTGAGCCCCCTGACAGAGCAGGAGGGGGAGGCCTACCTGGAGAAATGCGGCAGTGTCCGGCGGCACACTGTTGCCAATGCTCACTCAGACATTCAGCTCCTGGCAATGGCCTCCATGATGCACACAGGGATGGTGACCGAGGAGTCAGACAGCACAGACAAATGCCGCCTCCTGCAGCCCAGTTTTAGCCATAGGCAGTGCTCCAGCGAGCCCAGTATTGCTGATGGGCCAGAGGGAGTCATGGCAGCAGGTAGGCAAGACCCCGCAGAGCTGAACTGCACGTCGATCAGCTAGAAGAAGTCTTGCTGAGAACTGTATGCACTAAGCTGGACAGTGTCATCATCCCTGCTGGGGAAGAAAGGGAAAAATTAGATATTTTTTTTCCTCATGTTGTTGAAATGTTCCTGAGGGGTCTTAGGCCTTTTTGGGAACACTCTCTGTATTTGTTTTTTCCTGCTTGTCTGGAATCATTGTTGATGGAGGTACCAGGCTGCTTCCAGATGAGTGCTGAGGGCTGCAAAGGTTTTGCTGTTGAACAGCGCAGTCTGTGCTCTGTAAAATTTCTTCCTCTACTGGACCAAGACCTCTGGCCTCAGGGTTCTTTGGTATGACATAAATTAGCCACTGTCTGCATTTCTCCATCTTTCCCAATTTTGTGCTGCTTGTTTGCTCTGTGTTCCTGCAGCAGAGCTCTGTGCTGATGGTTCTCTTTGCTCTGGTGCTAGCCTGGGGTGGCAGAGGACTGCATTTTTCTCTTTTAAAGTTGAACTCAGGGGTGAAACCATTTCCCTCCTGCAGAAAGACCTGCTCAGGTAGCTTGTGAGAGAAAGACACCTTTCACTTTCGCCTCCCATGGGCATGGATGAAAAGTCCAAACCTGAACCATGTACCCATGGGCACCGTGGGAGGTGGGTGTAAATTGGTGCAAAGGAGGGGTGAGTGTCTAAATTGGGGGCAAAACAGGTCCTGAACATCCTGGCATCTGGCATCAATCTGCTCTCAAAAGTTTTGGAGGTGGTAGGGCAGCAATGAAAGGAGAAATCTAAATGGATTCCTGTGGGAAGGAGTCCCTGGGCAGAGTCTGCACTCATGCAAGAGACACTTAAGTGCTTCTCAGCACTGAGCCATCATTTGGGGGTTGGACTTGATCTCTTGAGGTCCCTTCCAACCCCTACAACTCTGTGATCATGATTCCAGACCAGGAGGTGACAAAACAGGATTTCATCCTTGGGCTGCTCTAGTACTTGTAGCACTTGCAGATTCTGTGACCAAAGATAACCAGTGGAGTGCAGCAAGGAGCCCTCTCTCGGTAGCATATTCACGACGTGCTCCTGACCTCCAGCGGTACCTGACTCAGTGCAGCGCTGCCTTTCAGAGGAAGTGTGTTTTGTTTTGAAGATTAGGAGTGGGTCCAATTTGCACGTGTCTGTCTCAGGCACCGTGGTGTCGGCTCTGTGGCATCACTTGGTACTAAAACGCTGCTTCCATGGGAACAGAGCTATCTGTCCGAGCAGTCCCCAGGGATCCTCCGCTGATGTCTTGCTAAGCAATTTGCAAGTGTAATTACAGACTTAGACGTGAACTGAAATGCTGCCTTAAATGTCAAATCCTATTAAAAATACAGATATAATACCACTGCCACTCGAACCTCGTCCCTGTGGTGCAGACTGAAAATAGATCTGTCCTGACAAGGAGACAGAAGGTCAGGATGAGCCTTCAGATGATGTTTTTGTTTGTTTGCACACTGTGACATTACCTGCAGAATTTGCTCTGTTTCTGCAGGGCATTAAGCATCTTCTGCTCCAGCAGCTGCACCAGAAATACAGCTCCGACCTGTTAGGATTTGGCCTTTAGTAGCATGTGCAGCAAAAAGAAAGCAGGTTGTTATTAGGTAGCAAAGCATCAGAAGCACTGGTGAGGAGCACAAGCCACACTGCCTTTGTAAAAGATGGTGCTGCTTTGTCTCCTGTGGTTTACAAATGTTGAAAGATACTTCAAAGGCCGGTGCTTCCTTGCAGTCTCCTACGACACCCTTGCTATTGGCCTCTGTAGAAGTGCTAAGGGTTTTGATCACACCAGCTGTGCTCACATGTTGAAGAACAGGGATTTAGTTGTGCTGGTTTCCTCCTCCTTGGAGCATGCACAGTGCAGTGGATGCCAGGATGATATGGCTTTAAGCAGGCTTCCCTTCAGATGGCTTCTAGGATAAATCACCCTCCTATTCATAAATTGGACTCACCAGGCCAATTTATTAGTTGTCATCTGCACCAGGATGGCCAGGGATTGTAACAGCTTCAGAATCTTTGTGGTGACAGCCAAACCTAGTAGACCATGCTGGTCTCACCTCAGCACGGTCCCTCCAGCATGGGGCAGATGATGGCATGCTCCTCAAAGGGAATTTCTTTGGCCTCTTGCAGTGATTCAAAGCTGCCTTGTAGTCAAGAAGTGGGACATGTGGGGAAGTGATCATCCTGCAGCATTTCAGTTCACTCTTATGAATGCTTTTCTTTCTTTTTCTCTAACCCATTTGCCTTCTGTACATACCTAAACCAGTTGGATTAGTAAGCAGCCTCCTCTTTTATGGCGAAAATTAGAATGATTTTTATTTATTTCCTGACATATTCTTGGATCATCTCTAGGGCTAATAGGAATCCAGTCCTGGTTTTAACTTGAATTTATTTTGGTTTACATGTATGTATAATTTGAATTGATTTTATATCTGTTACTTTGCAAAAATTTGCACCGAGCCACTCTGAATCGTGCACTTCCCCAGTCGGTTTGGTTTCTTGGGAGAATTAAAGCTGGTGGCTTTACTCTCTAAGCTGAAGTAAACAAAACTTTTTCTGTAAACCACACTGATGTTGTTGTCATGAGCACTGTTTTTAAAGCCATGTGAGAAGCACAAACCACTGCAAGCCCATACCTTTCACAGGCCGACTGGGTGAACGTGGCTGGAAAGCCAGTCTCTGTGAGTGATGTGGCTGCTCTCTGCTGAGGATGCTCTCAGCCTGCAGAAGCTCAGCACCCTGGAAGTGAAGAGCAAAGACACTGTCCCCGGGTCAGAGGCATGGTGTGAGAATCACTTGTATTTTTGACACAGGGTCCTAGTCTGGGGTTACACTTCTTCACCACTCACCATGTCACACAGCCACTACAGGCACAGGGGCATGTCTTTCCTACCCTCACAGTCATCCGCATGAGAACCTGTAAGATCTGGCAGAACAGGAAGAAGGAATTTATCTCACTGCCTCCCCAAGTCTGTTACCTTGTAACCAGATAATTACCCATCACCCTAAATCTGTCTTTGCATTCTGTCTCCTCTTCTTGGGGGAACTGGTTTATTCTCCACATCCTTACAATTCTGTCATAAACTTACCCAGTTGTTCTGGGTACAACTGGCCTTTCTCCTCACACCCTCCCCCCCACAGCCCTATAGGCATGCAGCATGTTTTTAATGTCAGCAAGCAGACACACCTCAGTGCCCAGCTGGGTGGGCAGCAACCTGCCTTATTTTGTGGGAGGGGGTTTCTATCTGAAGAAATGCAGTAGGTCTTGGTGCCAGCACTGATGGGAGCAAGGGGAGTGCTGCAAGATTTGGATTGATGCAGAGGTAAGGTATCACCCTTTCTTTTTAGATCCAAATGGTAATTTGGGTTTCCCTGGAAGGAACGGTCTTTTGATGCTTACAACCCTGAGCTAGCAGACTGAAAATGTTTGTTACAGGCAGCCTGTGTGTCCCAGAAACCCACTGTCTATTGGGGGATCGAATTGTGGTGGTCATGGTGTCCTACTTGTATGAACTTCTTAATTCTGCTGTAGACCTGGAGTAGCCAGTTTCTCTAACTGGGTTCCCTGTTACTTCCTGACCTGGCCCCTTCCCCATGCCAGCAACAGGGCTCCTGGGCTGGACACACATCTCTCTGTCCCCTGAGAGAAAGGGGAGTTGAGCAGCGTAGAGGCTCAGCCTCAGTTGATGGCCCTGCCTTGTGCTATGTTGCTAGAGCCAGCATTGCAGGCTCTGTGCTAAGAATAGAGGATGCTGCCTGTGCAGGGCCCTGCTATGAGGCTGACACGCTGTGGGGCCTTCTTGTGACTTCGGAGAGGTGGGAGAAGGGTGATTTTTATGTACCCATGCTGGAGAAGTGAAAGTGAGCTCCTCTCCTCAGTCATGGCTGAAATGCAGAGGCAGATAGCCCTTGGTTCAGCTGTGGAACTGCAGCCAGCAGAAGGGAGCGGTTGTGTTTTGGCCAGTGCCTTTAAGGCAGTTGGTCTGTGCCATGAGGTCTGGACCCTGCCTCACCAAGGCAGAGTCAGGCCCTTTCTGTAGCCCCAGGCATGTCCCTTTGGTTCAGTCAGTGGCTGTGGAGGAGGCTGGGGGGCATGTCCTCCTGCTAGCCTGCCCTTAGTGCCAAAACACTCATTCCTCAAAGAAACATGTGGGTTATAGCAAGGCATCCGAACTAGGGAAAGGGGTGGGGGGCCAGGTGGCTGGCTCCCTGACTGTCCTCTTCCCCATGTGGGGTGCATCTCCAGCTCCGCTTCCTGCATGGAGCGGCCGGGCAGGGGCGCTCAAGAAAGCATGACTTAACCTGGTATGGGAGCCCCCCCTGTGCCCAGGGAGTTCCCCAGGGAGACATGTGCTGGAAATGCAGCCTGCATTTGGGCTGTTGGTCACTCAGAAACACTCCAGCTCCGTAGGAAAGTCACTGTAAATTTTCCTTTTAATTCCGAGTGTGAAGAGCATGGCTAGTTGGTATCTCCCTGAGTAAAGAGGAGATAATTAGTCATCCTATCCATTTTCCAAAGGTGGAAGGAGGATCTGGCAGCATGACAACAGCTTAAATGGGATTTTGTTCCTTAGCCACCCATTTGGAGAGTGCTTGCTATCCCCCCTTGCTATCCTGGCGGCTCCTGGTGAGGGCTCTGAGCATTTAAATAAATAAACAAAAGCTTCAAACCAGAAATGTCAGCTTTTAAAGCGGCTCAACAAGAACATGCTGTTCCTTTGCTGCTAATATGGCACTCAAAAATTCCATGCAGTAAGATAATAGCTGCCACTTTCCACCTGAGAACTGGCTGCCTTTTGTACATTACTTACACGTGAAGGTACCTTG
Source organism: Zapornia atra (assembly GCA_013400835.1). Classification (NCBI taxonomy): domain Eukaryota; kingdom Metazoa; phylum Chordata; class Aves; order Gruiformes; family Rallidae; genus Zapornia; species Zapornia atra. The sequence continues at coordinate 72,695 of VZTU01031442.1, read as the reverse complement.
AGTACCTGTGTTATATCCACCCATCCCTCTCACCTGGGAGAGCAAGTGTGGTGTAACTGTAGTGCCAGCTTATAGATCCCCTGTGTGTAAATTCACCCCTTCCAGGGGATGAAACCTGCACCAAGCAGTTCTCCGGGCTGAGTGAAACACACAAGGTGTGGGGTGCAGTGGTGGTTTGGGCTGTATTTCTCCAGTCCAAATGATAAAGAAATAGCAATTCCAGTGAGGAAATTAGTGAACTGAAAACTCTCATTACCCAATAGCAGCTGTGTATGGCCAACATAGTCTCTGGACCACAAAGACGGGGGGGGTGTGTAGGAGGTGCATCTGAATGGGAGAGCGTATGGGAGAGGGCAATGGAGAACTCTCTGCAGGTAAAGGAAGTAGCTGAGGGTACTGGTTTTGACTGGGATGAAGTTACATTTTCTAACTAGCAGCTGGTACAGTGCTACCTTTTCGATTTAGGATGACAGCAATGTTGATGATAAACTATTTTCATTGCTGCCAAGCAGTCAAGGACTTTACAGCTTCTTATACTGGCCTGACAATGAGAAGGTGGGGGGGTCCCAAGAGGCTGGGAGGGGACACAGCCAGGACAACTGACTCCATATGTAACTGGGGAGTTGGCAAGGAGGTGGGGCAGCTTGGGAATTAGCTGAGCATCAGGCCTGGGTGGTGAGCAATTGCACTGTGTATCATTTGATTAGTATATTTTTTATTGTTGTTGCTGCTATTATTATTCCTCCCGATTCTCAGCTAGGAGAGAGTTAATTTTCACAAGACGCTGCCCAGGAGGTGGCACAGACAGGATGGCTGACCCAAGCTAGCCAAAGGGGTATTTGATACCATGATGTCATGCTCAGAACATAAGGGTGGCTGGCTGGGGAGGAGAGGCTGCTGCTCAGGGAGGGGCTGGACATGGGGTCCAGGGAGCAAATTGCAGTGTGCATCACCTGCTTTGTATATTCTTTTATTAGTATTGTTATTTTCCTTTCCCTTTGCTGTCCTGGGCTGGGACAAGGGCAGTTTACCATCAGTTTTAACTACTTCTGATTCTCTTCCCCATCTCACTTCAGGGGTGGTGGCATGGGGCAGGGGAGGGAGAGACTGAGTGGCCGCTTGGTGCTTAGCTGCCAGCTGGGCTTAAACCATGATGTTATTATTATTTTCTTCTTTTTTTGTCCTATTAAGCTGTCTTTATCTCAGCCCCTGAGTTTCATCTCTTTGATTCTCTCCCCAGCTCACTGATGGAGGGAGGGAGGGAGCAAATGGCTGTGCAGTTTTTGGCTGCCTGTTGGGTTAAACGGTGACAGTCCTCTTCCAGCACATTCTCCACCCCTAGTCCCTTTGGACCAGATCATCGGATTTAAAAGTGTAATGAACTCTTCCCCTTGCCCTTGCTCTGGCTTGGATTTCTCCCCAGCTACAGTCCCTTTGGAAGTAGGCCTGCTCCAATGCGGCCTTACCCCTGGCTGCAGTCCCTCTGGGAGCATAACCCCCTCTGTCATGGGCTTATCTGCGGCCTAGCGCTTGGAGGTGCCAGAAAGCACCGACCTGGTTTAACTGTCAGGCAACTACAAGCAGCAGCCCATCATGCACTCTGCACCCACAGTGGGGTGGGGACAGAGATGAAAAACGTAAAGCTGGTGAGGGGAGAGAAAGACAGGGATATAATCGATCAGGTAATAATAGCAACAAAAATAATAACATTGATGATAAAATAATATACAAAAGACATGCATATATATACACAATAATATACAAATAATATACAAAATAAGCCCCAGTTCTATGTAGAATATGATGTCATATGGTATGGAATATCCGGTTTGTCACTTTGGGTCAGCTCTCCTGGCTGTGCCCCCTCCCAGCTATAATATAATTAATATAATATAATACATTTTAACCACAGAGCTGACTAATCTTTTCCCACATCATTAGTATAAGAGAAGATGGGGTAGAGGCTTAGTTACAGTTCACTCATAAGACTTTTCAGTGAGCAAAAGGAAAGCAAACTCCTTACCCCCCCCCCCCCAAAAAAAAAAAAAAAGGCTTGCAGGGTCTCACCTACTCAGAACTCTTCCTGTAGTACAGAGCAGCTACGCAGTTGCTATAAATTGCAGCAATATTCAGAGGTGACTGAATATTGCTGATTGAAATACCTGTAATTAGGCTTCAGAGCTAACTCCTGCTCGTGCCAAGAGCTAGTTCGTAATTCTTGTGGCGTAACTATTACAGCCTGGGGAGTAACAGCCTCTACTGCGTTAGAATATAGATTTGAGTCACAGAATCATTCCTTCTGATCTTGAAATTTATGAACACAGCCACACTGGCTCGCAGCCAGGAGCTCTCTGTGATTGCTATCACTACTGAAAGGTTGGTTTGGTGTTTTGGGTTGGTTTTTTTTTTCTCCTCCTCTTTTTCTTTTTTAACCCCAAAGCATGAGTTCTGTGAGAGATGCCCAAAGAGCAAGCAGGCCAGCTACCCCAAGATGCGCAGGGTTCAAGTCAGCACTGCACCAGGACTACCTGGAAAATAACAGAATGGATGTATATTAAATGTCAGTGGGAAACCACTCACTGCACCACGCGTCACCTACCCTATAGGCCTCTCAGACCGATTTACACCCGTTATGGGTAAGCAGGCCCTCTTTTCCACTGTGGGTTTTTAATCCGCTTCACACTAAATGCTTAGCGACTAACCTGTAGCAACAGCTCTGGCAGCTGAAACCAGAAGTTCTCCCTTGTCTCCTGCATATCTGTCTCTAAGGGGCAGCTGCACAAGCATAAATGAACAAGACCTACTGTCTTTCTCTGGGCTTATCTCAGACCAATGAATTCTCATATATTTGACGTGTGGTTGGATATAAGAGATGAGAGGCTGGGAGAGGCTGTTCTGAAGCAGGGGACTGATGGTACGTTGGAAAAGTCCCCCTTAGGTGGCATGTGCCCAGTATTTACAAGAAACACCCTGCTCTAATCCTCTTTTCCCTCTGGTGGGGATGGGAGGGGAGCTCCAATGTACATTTGGGACTTTGAATCTCAGGGATTCAGAATTACTCTCCTTTACAAGTATGAGTGAGTGCTGGGGAAGAGAGAGAGGAGGGGGATTTCTTGTGATTTCCTCCCCATCCTCATTGTTTTCTTAGAAGATGGTGGTGGGCAGCCATTACATGCTGAGCATCTCTGCTTTTGGTAGTGCAGGTGGAGCTCCTCTGAGCTCCTCTGTTCGGTCTGGCACTGGGTATTGTCAGTCTCTTGGCTCTTAAACATTAGACATCTTTCTTCCCTGGAAGACCGGAGGCATGCTGCCCACAGCACCCACTGTCCTAGTTAAGAGCAGTGGCTCATCCTTAATAGCACTGCAGCAAAAGCATCTTCCAGCATCTTGTGGTTCTGCCATCAAGAGAGTGCCCCCATGTCTTTCAAAGTCTAGCTCTGCAAGATGAAAATAAATGCTGAAGCAGATGAGGCTGACAGCATTTGTCACAACCCCCTCCTAGCTCATTAAAATGTGTGATCTGGTGAGAACAAGACACCCACGCTTATCAGCCTGACAAACGAAAAAAGCCCATCTTCAGGAGCTCTTCGACTTTCTCCTCTGCTTAATCCAATCCATGACTAGTCTGCTCTGTTACTGCCATCCTCCTCTGCTGGGGTTTGCACTGTGGAGTGGAAATGGGTTAAGATCAGCACCCCTTCCACTTTTCTTTTTTCCCCTGACTAATTACCACGATTAGCTGATTTACCTGCAGAGCCTGATGCCTTCAGAGGGCAGCAGCATGCCTCCATTCACACCTTCTCTGGCCTGGCAGTGGTTACAGCCTGGGAGCTGGCTGCTCAGGGGAGCTTTGGAGTCCCTGTCCCTGGGAGTATTTAAAAGGTTAGATGTGGTGCTCAGGGGTGTAGTTTGGTGGAGGTCGGTGGGTTAGGGTGATGGTTTTGCTTGATGATTTAAAGGGTCCTTTCCTGCCAGGGCAATTCTGTCATATGAAGACTCAGCTCTCTAAAATAATAAGAGAGAATGTGTTTAGCAACAGGCACGTAGGTTTGTAGGGGCTGTGGAGAGGTGGGTCTAACAAAATTAGGCCTCTGAGGAGGTGGATGTTTACTTTGCAGGTGTGGTGTTCCTCTGGTGCCTGTTTGGGGTTGCCCTTAGTGAGGGAGGCTCAAATGGGCTTTTGAGAGTTTTAGGGGAAACTAAACTTGTCTTCTGTCATTTGCCCTGTGTCTCTTAGCCCATTTGCAAACCAGCTCTGAGAGCGAGTACGTTGGTTTTGGTGGTGCTGGAGAGGGTGTGCGTGCTGTTATTACTACAGAACATGGGTATTTAGGAGGAGGAGGAGTGCAGAACCCACGGGCCAGGCCTGAAAGGGACCGACGTGCTTAGCTTCACAAACAGCCTCTGGCACTGCTTGTGCTGAAAGTGAGGCCTGCGTGGAAGAGACCAGCCTTCTGGAGCAGGAACAGCTGTGCCCGTACTCAGCAATATCCCTTCAACCTGTCGCCTGTCCTCCACCTTCCTGAGGCTGCTCATAGATGACCTTTTTCTCATGGGGAGTGGGGCTAACAGAGAGAAGCTCATGGCTGCCCCAAGGGCTCGCTGCCAGCCTGCAGAATTTCTCCAACCAACGCAAGGGCGTGCAAAGCCCAAACTGGAAGATGTAACCCAGTTCAGCTCTTTTGGGTGTGCCTTTAAATCATGGCGAAATCAGGGGTATCAGACTCTACCAGCAGCTCTGCCATCCCCCCTTCATGTCAAAACGTTGCTGAGACATGCCTTCTCTAGCATCAAAGCAGGCTTGCACCTAGCAGGCAGGGTAGCCTTCAGTGAAGGGAAGTGAGACTAATGTGGTTGTGCCACTAATGCTGGATTCTTCTTTTACTTCAGAAACAGGTAATATGTACAAAAACCCACAACCACAAGCGTATATAAAAGACTTTGGCATGAAGAAACCCTAGTGTTAGCTAAGGAGCTGTTTCTAGCAGGCGAATTGCACTGGTGGCACTTACTTAGGTAAGTAAACCCCACACTGTGTGAAGTTCATGGCACCTGGCTGTGATACTGAAGCTGGGAAAACTTGTCCATGTCACTTTTCCTTGGCAGTGCCTCAGTTCCTTAACGCCCTGTTAGCAAAGACCAGTTCGTCCCTGGGCTGGGACTGCTGCTTTAAAAGGCAGCAGCAGAGGCGAAGCCAAATCTTGGAGAAGCAAGTCCGTGCGTGCACAAATCAATGCCAACATGGAAATTAAAATGCTAAGCTCAAGCATACTGTTGTAGGACTGGAAAAGCCAAGCTCCTGGACTTCCCGTGACACCTCTGCCTCACAGCTTGCCATGTAAGCAGTCGTCGAGAGGACCATCTGCTGCTGGAGACAGAAGGGAAAACCAACAAGCGACCAATGCTGGTCTGTAGCAGAGGACTCACGACTCTGAAGAAAACAATCTTCACAGATCAGGTGACATAAGGTAAGGTTTGTCTTGATGCTTCTTTTCTGTTTGTTTTTTTTTAGCCTGTCAGTTACCAGCTGAGTTTCATGGAAATCAGGTTCTGTCTGGGAGGGGTAAGAAGCCAAACCCTCACATTTTTGTACAGTTTTATCAGAGTTTTTAGCAAGCTATCTTCTGCTTTTAACAAGCTGAGAGAATGTCAGCACTGTCAGTGCCCAACTGCTAAAACACTGCTCTGTTTAATGCCTTGGCCGCTTCATGGTTGACTGGGGAAAGCCTCCTGAAGAAAATGTACCCATGGCTCATGAATTAATTCTGCTACATGCTGGCACCTGTTTGGTGTGGCTGAGCCAAGTCAAACCTGCTGGCACCTCAGTGAGAAACTATCAGCCAGCACCTTCAGCACTGAGCTGCATAAGGTTGGAAGGGACCTTTGAAGGCCAACCCCTGGCAGTAAGCAGGGACATCTTCACTACATCAGGTCGCTCAGAGCTTCATCGTTTCTTGAATAGACCAGGGCCTTCCCCACTGCTTCAGCACAGACTGACTGGCTCCACAGCCAAAATAACCGCCCACAGCTGCACAGGCGAGTACTGGAGGTGATGAAGAGCTGGTTGGGACAAAGGAACAGGATGAAATCACTGAACTCAGACACCTTCATGGGCTGTATCACCTCCAGCATCCTGAGCTGAAAGGAAAAGGAAGCTCACTGGCCCAGACTGGGACTGCAGATACCCAGGGAAACTATTTTCTGGTTTTGCAGTCTCTTCTTGCACAGCTTTGGAAATTTTCCTCTTCTGAGAGGAAAACCCCCAACCAAACCCAGCCTTTCGGGGGCTGGGAACCCCGAGCAGTTCTTTCTGTGGAACAAACAGGTTCCAAGAACATGACTGCCAAGAGACTGGGCAGTGAAGCAGGGCCCTGGGTTTTGAGCAGAAAGGGTATCTTCATGATGCCGCAACCCAGTCTTTACCTGCTCCTCCTCAGTCATTAAACAGCAATGTGAAACTCTTTTTTTTTTTAATGATATCACATATTTTTTTTTAAATGAGGGAGATTGCAGTGTTTCAGAGGGGATGGCAAGTGGTAACGGTGACGGTTCTGCTTGAAATAGAATACAAGTGAGGTGTATACAGAGTCTCTGCTAACAGAGTCTCCCCTGCATTGCAGGCAAGAGGAAATGAAAAAAGAGAATAGGAGAAACAAGGACAGTTCTGTCTCTGGGTTGGGGTTTTTTATTGTTGCTTGTGAACTGGGAAAGACTGAGAAGTAGCACCAAAACCTCACATGTTCTGAGCCCTGAGAAGCTTAAAGTAACTGTTAAATGGCTGCCACTGTGCTCAGAGACGCCTGTTTTTAGCAAGGAGGTGGTGAAGTTTAGTTGAAAAAATATAAAACCAGTAAAAGAGAAGGAAAGGAAGGCTGTGGATACTGAAATTTTGTATTCCATGTCACTAGGGCTCTCAGATCATCTAAGAGTGGTGGTGGTGGCACCAGGATCCACTTGGTCCAGCCCGGTCAAACTACCCCTTCCAGATACGTTCACCAAAGGCCCAGTGGTGTAAGGAAGATGAGGAAGGTGAAGGTGAGACAGTGGTGACAGTGAAGTTTGTTTCCTTTTGATCATTTTTCCCACTGCGTCACAGTTTCCCCTTTGAGCGGCATGGGCCTGGGTTTGGAGTTTGGGGTTGGGTTTTGTTGGTTTTTGATTTGATTTTATTTTTGAGCCAGAATGTGCAACGGGAAGAATTCATCAGCCATCTTACTCATTTCTTCCAGACAGGCTGAATTCCCCAACTTGAGGCTGCTGGCCCAGAACCCCCCCACATTATTGCCTGGCTTTGCATGGGTCAGGACTTTAGCCAGACGAAACACATTCTTCCTGTGAAGCCGCTGCAATGAACTGGTGTTTGTCCAGTAGAATACTTAGAATATCCTGGTCCACATCTAACTGAGCAGTAAAAAGCCAAGGTTTCTTTTCTGGACATGCAGGTACATAAGACATTTGTAGTTATGTGGGTGTGAACGTATCTTTATTGCTGGTATCTTCTATTTCTGCATCTGGACTTTCTGTTCATAGGTGCAGCTGCATCTACCTTCATCTGCAGGAGCATTAAAAATGGATTGACATGACAGACCCAGGTATCTAAGCATCCTTTCGTATCTGTTACTCATGGAAGCTATTAGGACCAACTTGGATGAAAGGTAAGGTCACAATAAACATGGCAAGTTGTATGAGCCCAGGTAGCCAAGAAGGCCAACAGCATCCTGGCTTGTATTAGAAACACTGTGGCCGGAGGGACTAGGGAAGTGGTTGTGCCTCTGTACTCAGCACTGGTGAGGTCACACCTCAAGTGCTGTGTTCAGTTTTGGGCCCCTCACTACAGGGACACTGAGGTGCTGGAGCGTGTCCAGAGGAGGAATGAATGAAGCTGGTGAAGGGTTCAGAGCACAAGTCTTATAAGGAGTGGCTGAGGGAACTGGGATTATTTCACCTAGAGAAAAGGAGGCTGAGGGGAGACCTTATTGCTCTCTACAGCTACCTGAAAGGATGTTATAGCCATGGGGGTGTTGATCTCTTCTCCCAAATAACAAGTGAAAGAACAAGAGGAAATGGCCTTAAGTTGCACTAGGGGAGGTTTAGGTTGGAAAGGTAGCAAATGTTTTTTCACTGAAAAGTAGTCAGGCATTGCAGCAGGCTGCCTAGAGAGGTGGTAGAAGCTGCATCCCTGCAGGCGTTTAAAAAAAGCCATGTAGGCTTTTTTACACAGGGCACTCCAGGACATGGTTTAAATTGATGTGGTGGTACTGGACAGCCAGCTAGACTTGATCTCAGAGGTCTTTTCCAACCTTTAAGATTCTATGATTCTATGGCATTAAGTGCACTGCATTAGATATCATGTCTGGTAAAAGCCACCCAGTTACCTCAGAAGAAGGGGAAGGTCTTGAATACTGTACATGCTACGGGGTGTGGAGCGTGAGACCAAGATTCCCTTCCTGCAGATGCTATTAAAAATAGATCCAGAGCGCTTCTGAGCTTGAGAGAGATTAGCAGGTTGCCACAAAGCAAACACTTGTTTCTCTTACTGAGAGAGGAACTCCGTTTGGTTTCTTATCTTAGTATCTTGCAGCAGAGCTCAAACCTGTACTTGTTTAATGAAAAATAAACAAGCAGCCGGATGTGGCCACAGAGGTAGGTAGCAGTGTGTGGTTATGTCACTCTGTCCCCATGGGGAGCAGCTCTGGAGCAGCAGTCTGCATGGGACCTGCAGCCCCCAGCCAAACAGCTGACAACCCCCCCACCAGCACATGCAGAAGGGAGAGGGGCCAATAATGCAGAAGAATGGAAGCTTGCAACACCAAGGACCGAGACCAGCCAGCTTGGAGGTGGATGTTAGGATACCGATTTGATAGCCAAGACTTAAATAGAACAAGTGAAGAAAGCTCTATCGCCCCCTGCTTTTATGAACTTTAGTCTTTGCTTCCATGCAGCCTGCAGCACATGTCCTGCACTACCCCGTAGCAGCACAGGGGCAGAGATGGTCTCACGGCAGAAGTGTTTACCAGGACTCCGGTGAGCTGTGCCTGTAACAAACTCATGGTGTCGCGTAAGGCAAACTGTGGCTCATGGTTTTTGTTTGGCAATTAAATCCCTTTTATACAAGTGCACAATTCTATAGCTCTGCATTGATTTGCAGACCCCATCCTGAGGCTAAATCTAGACCCCTATAAAAGCTGAGCTTTGGCAATTTTGACTGTTCTGCTCTTTACAGCGTTGGTCAGCAGCAAGTCCCCCTTGGAGGCAGCTGGCATTGACTTTGGTGGATGTACAGGAAACTCAACAGCTTCTTGCACCAGCCACTCCTGCAGCCCACCCCTGCTACTAAAACCTTGCCACACAAACCCTAAACACCCTTTATAAGTAAGTTTTTAATCTTGAAATATATTTTTTTGCCGCCTTGGTGCCGTATGACACAGTCTCCCTCATGAACCACCAGCAAACTATGAAACCCGCCAAAGAACTACGACGGAGGTTCTCTGCCAGTTAATCTTTCCCAACAGCCTTCCATATGAAGAAAGATGCAACATCCCGTGCACAGTTTAATTAGTTTATTTTTAAAAATCTTGTGAAACATAGGTGTGAATTACTTACAAAATATATTAGACAATCTATTGATACTTCCAAGGGAATGGGAGTCCTTTCATTCTGTTCAAATGCAAACCAATACAAACCTCTAACACTGATCCCAGAATAATCTCTTGTGAAAGTGTCTCTAAAGATGAACAGAAAGGCCACCCTGATCTTATTTCGTTAGCAAGTCGGATTCCTTGAGAGCAAACGTGACTGGGCATATCATGAGACCACTTAAAAAAAACAAGTCTATACATCTCACATTATCTGAGCTCCCACATATACATCTCATACCAACATTTTCAGTAAATAATTTTCCCTGCCCTGCAGGGGAAGATGTTCAGAGGCAAAAAGAAAACACATCTGTAATATATTATAATTGGAAAATTTGTGCCATAGCAGCTTTGCAAATACACATACTAAGAGTGGCTAACTTAAAACAGGTTCAAGAACAGAAATTTGGAAGATAAAAGAAGCCAAGCCATTTTCTAAATCACTCTTGAGATCCAGCAATGCTGCAAAGCATCAAGAGTTACAGAACTGAAAAACCCCATTCCTGAAGAAATTATACAGGAAACTGGTTAAACTCCTGTATTTCTATGTATTCCATTTAGAGAACACTCTCAACACTGCATACCCTTCTGCTTCCATTTAAGTAGCTCTAAGAATTATACATCAATCCACTATGGTAAAATGATTTCTCAAAAGAATAGAGCTGACTGAGGAAGGGGAAAAGAAGTGAGGTTGTTCCACTGAAAATGTATTTTTACAAAGAAAGTGAATCTCCTCGTGCTAAGCTTAGAAAAGTTTGAATAAAGGTAATAGTAAAAACTGTATGTTAAGATGGTAACAATGTAGACTTACAGGTTCTTCCATTAGCTGTTCTAAAGATGATGTATTTATTTGTAAGAGAAAGTTCTGAAACTGCAGTTAAAATTAAGAGTAGCTTGGAAGGCAAGGGAAAAGGAAAATGGAACAGGTAGATTAATAAACATTTCATTAATATTTAACAATTTTTCATTACAAACGTTTAACTGATACTTAGCAAATTAGCTCTGAAAGTCTCTGATGTAAAACTCTGGCATTACAGTAATTTGGCATCACTCAGAGTTCTACTTGGTAATATTAAAATACAAAACCAGTAGAATAGCAGCAGTGAATAAAGCATTTGTATTACTGTGGCCAATACAGTATTATACATGCAATAGCTTTCTATTCCTTATTGGTTTGTGCTATTGTACAATATCAACCTGAATCACTTCAGCTCCTGAACCTGCTGCCAAACAGAGTTTCCTCCCAAGGCAGGAGTGTATCAGATCCAGCAGACAAAGCAAACACTCAGTTCCTAACACAAAGCTTCAGGAGTCAAGAAAGTATTAATGCACTTTGTGGCTCTAGGGTATAAACTGTTAGAAAACAGCCTAAGGACATTCTTGTTAATATCAGTAAGAGGGAGAGAGGAATTGTGGCAGGAAGAGGCTCTGCTGTTAAAAGTGTTTCTTCTGCCCCTCCTCAAAACTGCGCGGAAAGAAAACAAGAGAACAGTAGCCTTTCAGCATCTTCGAAAAATATGGATAACTAACATAGCTTGGTAATGATTGGAGAAGTAGTGTACAGTGCCTTCTGTCTCCACTGGGGCCAGGCACTCTTACCTACAGGAAAGGTTCTTGGTTAAGAATGGTTTAACTAACTACTAGAAATGATCTAAATGAAGACACTCCAAAACAATCCAGCTAATAAGATGAGACTATTCAGTATGAAGACTAATTAAGAGGTTTAAAAAGACAGTTTTAAAGTATGGATATTTTCCTGCTTTGAGTAATATACGCTTCACCTGTCCACTCAACACACAGGATACACTAAATAAGTCAATGACTGACTGCATTTACCATTAGCCATTTCAGTAGTGACAACACTACACTGAACACAATCTGGCTGTATCTGAAAAACAGAATTTTACTCATCTGAATGCGATGAACAAAGTGGTAGGTTGGGTCTTGGAACTTTAAGTCTCGTGCCAGCAGGCAGAGTATCCTCCCCAATCAATACACTGTAGTAGTCTTTCATTAGCCTTGTATTTAATATATTAAGCATATGCACTTTCCCCACTGATAATCCCAACGGGATTTCTTCAATGAGGACAGCTACTTGGAATTCTTTTCAGTATCTTTTAAGTTGCAGTGTCTGAAGTCTTTACTTTTTTCCCCCACTAGCTTGGGGAAATCCTGTAGGTATGCTTATGCACAGCTTAGTTTCTTTCTTCTTTGTACTCAAGATACGGGGTGAGAAGACCCTTTTTTCCTTTCCTTCTTTTAAAAAGGCAAGATTCAGAACTTTATATCAGCACCACCATAAATTAAAATTTTTAGCACCAATGCACTTTAACTACTCAGTTTTGACTTTTCTAAACTAACATGTATAATGGCATACAAACTATCAGCATAGAGAACAGTAACACAGCATTAAGAAGCTCATGAACTCTTGACATCGTGAACGTAGTGTTTGGTAAATGAAGCCAGGTATTTCTTTTTTTTCCTTAAGAGCAAACAGGATTGCAATTTTTCCTCTAAAAGATTTTCTTCTTCTCTGAAGCGTTTGAGGGTGGTCCAGCTCCTACTGTCTAAAGGGACAGGAAATATCCACAGCAGCTGGATGCTGATACAGCCAGCTGTCCACTGAGAACTCGCAGAAGACAACATAGGTCACAATACCAAGAGATCACTTGAACAGACGCAGGGCACAAGTTCAGCTTTGATACTAACTCAGGTTTGGGTAACAGTAAAATAAATTCTGCATCACCTTGTCTAGTTAGTACATAGCTTCAGTTATGTATCCACTCAGCACCTGAAACTTGTCCAGCACTAGGAGGAGATCCCACCAGCACAAAGATCTCTCATTCAAACACCTCACTTCTATCTCTCTGGTGATGGCAGACTGACATTCTGGGCCTGGAGCACACACTTACAAAACAATTTATCAAAATAAAAACAATTAATGGGGCACTTTCAGCCCACATTACAAATATTTCTTCGATGAACTCAGCTCAGAGTCATTCAGCCTTCTCCATAACACTATCACATCCGTCCTTCAGAAATACCCGTATCCGCTCTACACGAACATGCAATTAACTCCACAGGAGGGAAGAGTCAAAGCATACCTCAACCCCAGGTGATGCAAGCAAAGTTTAACTCCACTTCAGATTTTGAGGGGAGCACAGCCAATCCAAAATTCTAGGTAAGTCAACACAAAAACTGTCTCATCTCCCCAAACTTTTGTGGAAAACATACAACCCCCCCTTAGCCTTTATTAATTTGGCTATTCCCCTGCTACTGTATCTACTTCAAGGCACTGAGGCAAAAAGGATTTACTGGTATTTTCTAATATGACCTAAGTTTTACCAAACTGAGATGTGCAGGTCCTTCAGCAGGATCTTCCTGTAGGTAGGCTACAGAGGCAGCTTATTACTTTAAAACAATGCTCAGCTAGGACAGGGTTCATTTTCACCAGAAGCTGGGATGGGACACAACCAGGACAGGTGACCCAAACTAACCAAAGGGGGTATTCTGAACCATAGGACATCAGGTTTGGTATAAAAGGGAGATAGCTGGGGAGAGGCAGTGTGCTTCCAGGACATGCAGCTTGGAGATGGTCCAGCTTCAGGACAGGTCTGAGCGCGCAGCTGTTGATGAGAAACTATATTGTGTATCAGCAGTTTTCTGTGTTGTATTAAAGTCTGGCTGCTGTTCTTTCCCTCTCCCTGGGCTGCCCCAGCAAACAGTCCTTACCCCAACCCACAAGGTTTGCCTTTGTTCCCCCCCATCCTCCTCCCCATCCTGCTGAGGGCAAGGAGGGGGGAGCGAGCAGCCACGCGGTGCTCAGTTGCAGCTGGGCCTAAACCACAACAAATACCAAATACTCAAACACATGACCTCATAGAGAAAAAACCCAATAAAATAATCTATCAGCAACAAAGTTCTGCTCAGGTGAAGATCACTGTGTTGGCAACTATGATCTTTTACAAAATGCAGGCTGTACGGATGACGAAGCACACTTGTAATCTGCTATGGAAGAACATGACTAGTGGCTCCATTCCTCTGGTTAAGACTTCCAGGTTACATGTTTCCATCAGTGCTGCGAGACTGAAATCCTTCCCTGCGGAGACTGTTTAAATCCAGGCGTGTCATCACCTCACAGCGCACCAGGAGGGTATCATCCTTCACGAAGGTTCTTTGTCTCAAGTTCTGCAGGTGCATGAAAGTCACATAACCAAAACCTTTTGGATTGCGGTGAATTGTTGGTCTCTGGAAGGCTAACAACTCTGGTTTGGCTTCCATTATTTCTTCACAATTCTGCCGTTCAGGGCCTTCTGACTGATCCAAAATAGAAAGTCGTATAGTGCCTTGGAAAGGCCAAGGCAGATGGCTGTCATACTCTCCTTGCATAGTGTGGACAAACAGAGATATATAATTAGCACAACGCTGAGCACTCGGTAATTGGATATGCAGGCGCAAACACAGCTTGTAGCCAGGCTTTCCAGTATAGAAGCCGGGACTGTGTATCACAACAGGTCTCTCTTCTTCCTGGGCTTTCTGAAGTCCACTGAAGTTCTCAATCTTCCAGACATAAATACCATTACATTGCTGTGCCTCCATTTCAGTGATCTTCCCCTCCAAACTTCGGATAGTGCGCTTGAGTTCTGCCACATGAGTGTTCTGAGTCTCCATCTTAGCAATGAGCTCTCTGATTTGGTGATCCTGTCTTACCAGGCGACCTTCCAACTGCTGAATAGTTTCTTTGAAGTTTTCAACTTCTGGGTTACAATCGTATGGGGCGTGTGACACGTGTAAGAGGGCAGGCTCAAAGGGTAGGCCATTGATGAAGGGTACAGGATTTGTAGCAGTAACACTAATGTTTTGAAAGCTCTGAGCCATCATTCTCATGTGAACCTGAGTGAACTCCTGCATGTGTCGTGCCAGCTCATTCCTTTGCATCTAGAATTTAAGAGATGTGGCATTAGGAACGGATCAGCAATTACCTGCGATCACATCTTAAATGCAGCTCTGAAGAAGGCCAAACAACTAATTGCTTCTCTTATGTGAGAAAAACTGACTGTGAATCAAAGGCAGGTGATGTGACAAAGCAGCACTTTACCAATGGAGGGCTCCAAATTTAAAGTCACTGTTATGACAAATGAAAAAAGAAGTTCACGTGCCACTGGGCAAATATTGTTCATCCCAAACTAGTGACAGGGTGAAACAGTGTTAAAGATAAAAATACATACAGGGTTTTTTTCTACATTTAAATCAGCACTGTATTCACTGATTTGCTCAAGTGTCCCACAGTACCAAAGATGTATGAAAACTGACACGGAAACAAGGAAGTGAAAAGATCCATTTTTCAGAGGTATTAAATGACTACAGATAAGCAGTAAGAGCCTTCATATTAAATAATTTTAGCATTCAATAAAATGTAAAGCACTGATGGGTTTTCTTTACTGACTAGTCATACCTGTATTTGTTCACAATACAGGAAGAAATGCTAGAAGCTACTTTATTGACATGAAGTTCATCAAGGAAATAATTCACAGAGATTTTAAATTTGAAAACTATTTCTGAAAGGCAATGTATCAACAAGTAGTGTTTTAAGATACCTCAAAAAAACCAAAACAAACCTCCAAACTCAAATCACTGAGGATTTGGGCTATTAAATGAGACAAGAATAGGAAAATATATATATTAAACCAACCCTGGACAAAACCATGCAGAAAGTCTGTGATCCATGGCTCTGATAAAAGGTTTACCTTTTCAGGACACCCAAAGGCACTGTAAAAACATGGCACCGGAGCAGTGGGACAATCATTGTCATAATGGTTAGGCATCTAAAACAAATCAGATTCAAAATTAATTTTTCCATCAAGAGTATTCTTTTGTAACATCCTCAAAGAACATGGCTGGATGGACTCTGAATAGGTAACTGGAATCAGATCAGTTTATACCTATATAATTTCCTTGAATACAGTGTTTTGAACAAAACTGTTAGCTGATGATAAAAGTTCCAAATCCTCCTTTTATGTACTTTAGCAATTTCCTTGTCTTTGTTCTTATGTTAGTAATCAGAAAGCATTTAGGTTTTCTTGCTAGAACCAATACTTTTTGTTTCTAGCCTATCCTCAAGCTAGAACATAGTCCATTTCCTTCCCTTCTGAGGTATTACATGCATATACAAGTTTGTCCTCCATTATCCTTTTCCTCAAAATATTCCTGTGTTTTCCAGGCCAAACTATCTCACTGGTCTGGATCCTCCTTATTCACCCCCACCTCAGAAGTTGGACAGCTTCAGCTGAGACCTTACAAGCCCTACACAGAGCAATGGATAGTTCTGGGTTTCACGGGCAAAATACCTGTTTATATAACCCACTATGTCTGCCTCATTTAAATACCATGATGAAGTAGAACACAAGCTAAATATAGTTCAGCCATTAATTCTAAAACATTACCTACTTTAGGATTCTCTATTCCCTATTTTTTGCAGTTCATTATTCTACCTAACCACAAATTTTTGCTCTTGTTACTGAACTCAATTGGTTTTTCAGTGTATTTCTCCAGTTTGACAAGGTTATTCTTTATTTTAAGCCAGGTCATCAACATAATTGCCATGGCAATCAAACAAGGATAGAATGTCTATAATTCTCCTGTCAATTAAGTAAGTTATTACTGAATTGAAAAAATACTAATGGCTATTGCACTAGAGTAATGGGCAAGGAAAAGTCCAGCCAGCATTTACAAGTTCATAGTGAATTACGTATAGGTGATGGTAGTGGGTTGACCCCCATTACAGCTGGATGGGGCGAAAATATCTACTGAAAGGCTCTGTGGGTGGAGATAAGGACAGGGAGACATTCAGCAATTACCCTCATGGGCAAGACAGACCTAACAAGGAATAAAATTACTCTAATTTATTACCCAATCAAACAGAGTAGGATAATGAGAAATAAAACCAAATCTTAAATCACCTCCCCTCCACCCTTCCCTTCTTCCCAGGCTCAATGTTATTCACAATTTCTCTACCTCCTCCCCCGCTGCAAATCGGCACAAGGAGGGATGGGGAGTGGGGATTGTGGGCAGTTCATCACACACTGTCTCTGCCACTCCTTCCTCCTCAGGGGGAGGAACTCCTCACTCTTCCCCTGCTCCAGCATAGGGTCCCTCTCATGGAAGAGTCTCCTCCGTGAACTTCTCCAAAGTGAGTTCTTCCCACAGGGGCTTCAGTTCTTCATCAACTGCTCCAGTGTCAGTCTCTTCCACGGAGCGCAGACCTTCAGGAACAGACTGCTCCAGCACGCTTCCCCCATGGCGTCACAAGTCCTGCCAGCAAACCTGCTCTGGCGTAGGCTCCTCTCTCCATGGGCTACAGCTCCTTCCAGGAGCTTGCTCCAGCACAGGCTTCCTACAGGGTCACAGCATCCTTCACCTGCTCTATCATGGGGTCCTCCACGGGCTTCAGGTGGAATCTCTGCTCCCCATTTATCTTCCATGGGGTGCAGGGGACAGCCTGATTCACCGTAGTCTTCTGCACCGGCTGCTGCTCCGGTGCCTGGAACACCTCCCCTCCCCCTTCTTCATTGACCTTGGTGTCTGCAGAGTTTCTCACATCTTCTCAGTTCTTTCTCTGGTGTCAAAAAAGCTGCTGCATGCAGTTTTTGTTCCTTCTAACATGCTATCACAGAGGCACTACCGTCGTCACTGATTGGCTTGGCTTTGGTCAGCAGCAGGTCCATCTTGGAGCTGGCTGGTATTGGCTCTGTTGGACGCAGGGGAAGCTTCTAGCCGCTTCTTACAGAAGTCCCCTCCACTACCAAAACCTTGCCATGCCATCCCAAGATACTACTTTTCAGCAGTGGCTGTCCAAATGCATATACTCTCTCCCTCTCTGCCCAAATGAAAGCTTTGTCCTCTAATGTCAGCCACAACCACCAGCAGCTGTTTGGTATTCTTTAACCTTAGTTCAAGATCAAAAACATGCAGGATGACCCCTGTCAAGAAACATTATACCTAAACAATGTGATTTAGAGCCAAAAATCCTACAGAGGTTTACCAGTCTGCAGTTGCAAGCTGGTGCAGCATTTAAGAGTATTACACCCATATAGGATGCAACACTTCCAGACCAAGAAAGGTAAACATTTATTAGCTAGTAGACAAACTGTTTCTTCAAGTTTAATTTCAGATTAAAGCAGCAATGTGAATACCAAACACCTGATCAAGATTAAACACAGAGAAAGGTGGTCCCTTACCTGCTCTCTGATGAGGACTGTGTTGCAATATTCACAACATACATTGGCAAGTGGGCAGGTTTGGTCATGAAGCTTAGATATTAAACAGAGAAAAAGAGAGGAAAGAAAGAATCAATAAAGTTTCACAATTTAAAATAGCGCAGATCACCTCAACTTTTGCATTTAGCTGTATGCAAGCATGAAACAGGCTTACCCTTACCCTGAATTGTATGTTTCTTATAATGACTGTTTTTTCCTGGACTCATACAAGAGACACAAACAGTTACACATAATTTTATTCCCTAAAGCTTTTATGCGCCAAAGGAATTTTCCCAAAAGTTTCTGAAATTCCCATTCAATTGTAGTGGAACTATATAAAAAAGTCTTTTGTATTGTTGGACTATATGGAGTATTTTTGTTTCACAAATCACAATATGATACCATAAAATTAATAGCCCTTGAGATAAAACATCCATATACAGATAAAGAAATAAAAGCTCAACAAGGAATGGACTATCCTTAGTCTCACCCAAGTAAAAATGCAGAGCCAAGAGAAGAATTCAGAAGTGATCTTGGCCTTGTGCATTAGCAGATAATGCCAAAAGATGCTTCTTCTGAACCATCCTGTCTGCCAGGCATAAAAACTGTAAGCATAAATACTGCTCTGTGTGTTACTTCAGCAGCGGATCCCAGCCTCTCTGACAGCAAGGCAAAAAATGCACAAGCCTATTCACTCCACAGGGTTCCCAAGAAGTTTGTATTTAAGCACAATCCTCTCCCCAGCTTTTACCTGCTCTTCACTAATGTCCTGAGTTTGCTGCTTCTCACCTGTGCACCACAGACAGCTCTCCTAGATGAAAACGACTTTTTTTTTTAATAAAATGATTTAAACTTATGTTCCATTTACAAGTGAACCAGTGTGAATGAAGACTGCAAATATGGGACTCCCACTAAGTACCTCTTTATCTTCATAGGCCATAGATGTGGCACAGTTTGGACAACAGACTTGACGCCTCGGACACCCCTGCGTCATGTGCTCTTTTAGATGGTTCTTCTGGAAGGTTCCTTGGCACTGGGGGCATTCCACAGTGGAAAAATCACACTGCAACTGGTGGTCCTGAACATGAACAAAAGAGGAAGTTGATACTACAAACAGGTACTATGGCCTTCATCTGTTGTCAATGAAAAACACAGTGCAGGAGAACAAATGGCAATCTTTCTTTCACTGCAGCATCTCCTTATACACTTATGCTGAGTTTACCAAGGGCCTGTTCCTGTCCCATTACTAAGCTCAGGACTTCAGGCATTCAGAGCTTTAAAAATGCAGGTAAAAATGCAGCTTTATGTTTATCCTTCTAACTTTCTATATTATTTCCCAAAGTAATTATTTCAACTAGTAGATGTAGCTGCTTTCGAGGGAATATTAAACTGACTTTAGGGAACTTGTGTAAAGCTCTCAGGCTGATCAAAAGACAAGCAGGAATGATTGTAAAGACAAAACTGAGTTAGTACAATTTTTATGCATTATGATACTGACTTGGGAATCGCTTAATTAAAGACTCATCAAACACCAAACACGTGTAGCTACAGTCTTGAACGAACAATGCCCTGAATCAACATAAATTTTTACTTGTCCATGAAAACAAGGTTCCCTACTTTCCAAACTTATTCTCACCTCTAAATGTCTCAGTTCCATCTTCATACTGCAGCCCTTGTTGGGACACTTGACCGTCAAGGAGAGAATTTCCCGTTTAGCAAAGTTGTCAGGAAAAAGCTGATTTTCAAGCAGAATTTCATTGTCTACTGGACATTTGTGACCTGCGTCTCTACAATGCAGAAAAGAATGCAAAATGAAGATTCCAAGCTTCCTTTGCTCTTCAGTTACAATATTTTGGCACTAGCAAAGACATTAGTGGCCAAATTATACCATATTAAGGAGGTCTTTGAAAACAATGGCATTTACATGGCAATCACCAGAAAGTATGCAATATACATCAGAGAAATTAATAGTAAAGCAAATTTCACTAGAGGTGGCACAACTGGGACCACAGCTCTTTTCTAACTCAGTAGCTTTTATTTGGACAAATGCCATGATAGACACTCTGAAAATAAACTTGAGGAGGATGCAAACAAACTAAGAATTTACAGTCCTGGCTTCTGTAAGTACTTCACATAGCTCAAACATAAAAAAAAAATATTTCACATACTATTTCAAAACAATCTTTAAAGATTCTTGGACCTTCTTTCTTTCTCACTTTATAATTGCCAAGGTGACCACAGCTGAGAGAAGCAGCAAAAACATGTGCTGGTTTTTTTTCCCCAGAATCATTTAGTCTATTTGTCATTACTTTTCATATAGCCCATTATGCTGGTTTTGCTGTACAACCATTTGATCAGTTGGTTATCCTTCAATGTGTTTATTTATATAAAGGATACAAAATTACAGACACAAAAATTACTGCTAAGTAGGAAAAGTACACTGGGTTTGGAACTGGGGGTTGCATCTGAAGCCATTTTAACAGCAAACAGACTGGAAGTCAGTGATAACTGTAAAAATTTTGGAGTCTGATGGTGGAACATGGGCACATGCAACTTGCTGAAGAGACATAACAGCCTGTTCCACTTCAACAGGTTCTGTCTACCTGCATTTAAAGACAAGAAACGGTGTAACAAAGGGTTCACCTCCACCAAATTTTCCTTAAAAAAATATCCAGTATCAACTCATTTCTTAAAGAAGTTGGTCAACATACCTATTGACAATTAATACAGTTAGAAGCATGAGGGATCAAAGCTTCTGAACCAGAGTGCTAATGGAAATGGCAATGAAATGGAAATAAAATGGGTTGGAAAAATGTCAGGGAGTACTTGTGGTGCAGAGATCAAAAGGCCAGATCACTGACACTGGTTGCAAGCATGAGGGGAAGTAGAACCTAGTGGGCTGTGGAGACCAGGAGGGTATTTATGTACTTTTTTGGAAAAGGAATTAATTGCTCAGCAACTCCTTCATCAGCAAGGCAGCTAGAGGAAGTGGGGGTAAAGCTGAGACTTCAGAAAGAGACAATGAACTTCCTGTCCTAGGTTTGGTTTACAAGAGCTCGCTCGCCACAAGTCTGATAGACACACTCCTAAACAAGTGGAAAAAAGAAAATACCTAGCGTGCTGTTTTGTTTCATAGTTCCCTGAGCTATGATCAGCAAGCTGATCTTTCTCACAAGGCAGAAATGTTTCTTCACTTTACAGGCAACCTACAGGAAATCAGTCTTCACAGGTCTAAGGTGGTTACAAGCAGCCTGTTCACTGGAGTGTAACACAGTTGGCTAGGCCTGCTGATAAGACAGCAGCCTTATTTCTACACAGAAAAGCTAACAAAGTATAGCAACAAATTAATTTAAAATAATGATTAGCAGATCCCCAGTTTAAATAACTAATAAAGGGTTTAATAATGAATATAGTGATCATAGTAAGTAAAGAGCAGTAACTTACTGTTGTATATTAGACTTCAAACACCGTTTACAAGTATTTGAATTGTGTTTAAAAGGCTTGGATTCCTCTACAGACAAAGATACTGCCATACACTTCCTATCACAGAAGTGAGTTTTGCACTTCACTTCTAATTTACATTAATTACAGTGGATGCCTTCTGACGCTGGCATTAGTTATCACATTGAACTGTGGTGCCCACAATCATCTGCAATGAATATTCTTATAATCTCCCTTGAAATCAAAATATAGGTATGAAAAGCAAAGCCAGAAAAAAGTTGTTTGAAGAGAAAAACCAGCTCTTTGACTTCAATAATCGAGTAGTTTCACTCAGAATGTAAAACAATTGGTATACACTTCAACTGCAGCCTTGCTGACTGCTTGATGAACTGCTAGCACCCAAAGCTTTCCTTGCTGCCCCTTGTCAGCTCATAGTTCTGTTTCTCTGATAAACAGAGGTTCTGATATTTGGCAGGCTCTACTATAAGCCCTAAATCAGCTTTGACCTAAGATACAGAGAGTGAAATTTAATTAGCTACTGCATCTGAACTTGGTTCTCCTAAAATTCCTAATCAAGTACTCTGTAGGCAGCAACATTTGCAAATTATTATTTGTAGTTGCTTTGGCAGATAAGCTTCTTCACTACTGTGACTCACAAAGCACTTCAGACAGCTTCATTTCAAATGATGCCAAGACTTTCTGGGAGGCAAACCTTTACTGTGATCCATCTGGTCCCTCACACCATAAGATCTAAGGCTCCAGGCTTTAAAGGCTTTAAAAAAAAAAATAAATCTTTCTAGTTGCAGCCACAACTTCAACATGGACAAGTACAATTGTTTGTGTAAGTCACAAGAAGCAATTACTCAAGAACTGCTCATCCATGCTTTATCACTTAAAATCCTTAATTTCTGCGTTCACTTGTGCTGCACAGTGGGGAAGTAAGGAACAAACAGAAGCATTTCTGTCCTGACAGATAAAGGCTGTGACAATCACTTAATGAAAAAAACCCAGTTATTAGAGAATGTAGAAGTCACTTTCCATTTTCTTAGTTCTGTATAAGCTTCTCAATGATACCAATCAATATGGTGCTACAGACACTACGTACATATCAACAGCTTGATCCACGGAACCCAATCATGCATGAAATTCAGCCCTTCAGGGATCCAGACAGCCTGGCACTTTCAGTCCTCTGCTCTGCTTTCATAAGCACTCAAACTCAGATTGCAGTGGGGAATGAGGGAGAACGCTGCGTATCAATGAAACATCTGTTATGATCTATAACCTCCAAGATGAAAAGTGCTTTCTACCCCTGTTAATATTAAACTAAAGCAGTCGACACATCTACAGAAATGAAGTAAAATAAGGAAAGGGTGTAAAAGCAGCAAAAGCTTCTGGTCACAGAAACTACTTGCAGACCTAAAACTTTGAGTAGAGCAAATGCTCTGTTAATTTAAAAAGGAAGAGAAACCATTTCCCATGCCTGGGGTTTAAGAAGGAAGTTTCTCTACCTGCTATGTGATGTTGCATTATGAGCATGCGTTCACTGCAGTTCCTCACTCAGTCTTGTGGTAAACTCTAACTGTGCAGCTCATCAGCAGAAGGATGAGAAAACGAGACCACCCTAGGTGGTAAGGATCCGGAGGAATGGAAACGAGACACCCGGTTTTTGTAATCTTTAAGTTTAGTCATTTTCCCCTCAGTTTTCACCCTAGGAATTCTGTTGTCTTTGAAATTATTGATGAGTAGACATTTCTAAAGCTCAGCACCAACTAATTTACCTTCAGGATTTATAGACACCATATTCCCATGAGAAGGTTTAATGATTTCTTTCTTCCAGAAACACCAAGTTAAAGAGGAACATAAAAACTGCTACGGCCAACAAACAGAGCAAGCTCAGAGACACCAAGTATGGAATTCCAAAATGTAATGGCCTTTATTAGTACAAACATCTAACTCAATACTTACAAGCATGCATAAAATTATGTACATTAACCTCCTGAAAGAATTTAGGTTGGAATGTGCAAAGGCCAGAGAGTGAAGCCAAGTGCTTGTGCCTGGGGAACTACATGACAGTCAAAGCTGACAGGTTCAGGTTTGGGTTTCTTTGCTGCCTTCTGTGCACCTGGCTGATGTGGATAACTGGTATGGGAAACCAATCAAGAGAGCACTGTCCATTTTGCATGCTAAAACTAAATATCTGGGGAAAACAACATTTTATGGTAACAGCAAAGACAGTTTGATGATCTTTACACAAAAGGTGTGCAAAGTAAGGTTGGAAGCAAATCAATTCCATGTGTAGGTCACAAAGAATTAATATTTAGATTCCTAGCTCAAATGTTATAATACTTTGGTGAGCCATTGACAAGAAAATAACCTGGCTTGTGCTGATTAGGAAAAACCCTACAGCATAACATCTAGTCTTCTATCAATGCGTTTCAATAATTGCTGACACTAACAAATGTATTCCAGGTTTGAGCGAAAGACACCCTTCCAATGTAGTCTGCCCTTCCCTGCTCTTTCAATCATCAGTTTTTATGAGCCCAGCCTATGCTTGTGTTCATATCTCATTCCCACTCCCCTAAATGCCACCTAGTTTCCTCTCTCAACACTTTGTCCAAGACTATTCCCTCATTGCATTCTCTCTTCTAGTTCAGCAACGAAGCAGCTGACTTCAAGGGAAGAACTGATAGCACAAATTGCCATGCACCAAGAAATCATGTTGTCTGTAGTTACCAAGAGAAACAGTCATAGAGAAGAGACAGGTTTTACAATCCTGGGAATTTATTTGGAAGCTTTGGCTACTTCTAAAAAATATTAAGTTTCCTCAATCTAATCTCTAGGTCCATAACCTGGGTAAACTTGTATAAAAGGCAAAATATCCACAGGTCATGCAACCTCCACACCCTGACATTCTGGCCATACACTGTGTTTATTAGAAAACATCTCTAATGAATTATCAATTCTCAGGTTTCTATTAGCACTCATTGGTAATGCACCTTACAGAGTTCTATTCAGTTTACACTGCCTGTAAACTGTCCTGAAACTGAAGAAAGTTAATTTCTTCTTACAAGCCACTTCCATAAATTCTCCTTTACCTTATTGATTTGACAATGCAGCCTTTGCAGAAACGGTGTCCACAGGGTGTCTGCACAGCTTCCCGAAGAGCCATCAAACAGATGGGACATTCATATTTGCTTTCCAAGGGTGGATCAAACTCCACATCGTATCCTTGCGTTTCTTCTGTGAAGGAACTCGCCGGGTTTCCGGTCCCACTGCTGACGCTCACGCTGTCTTCTTTAGCTCCCACACTGCAGGCACTGGCCATGGCTGCACAGCAGCCTCTGTCCCCGTCTCGGGCTCCACAGCCGTTATCACTGTATAGTAAGCTCATAGTAGCTAATCAAATGCTACACAGAAACGCTCTGCAAGATGACAAAAAGATGTGTTAATTTAAAACATTCCAAGACCTTCCCTTCCAGTCAAGGGCAGATTTTATTTCTGACCTGAAACACGGAAACGGTGGTGCAGATTTGGTTCTACTCAGAATCAATTTGGCTTTGTTTTGGCACAGTTTGTTATCTTTCGCTATGTGTTATTTTTTAATTATCTTGTGATCTATAGGAAAGAGCACTGCCTCCTATCAGCCTACCTCAAACACAAACACCTTTCTGTAATCTTTCATCTGACAACCCAATTTCTGTAAAGAGGAATACTCTTTCTGCTTGCTACGTTTACTGAAAATGCCTCCTTACCCCTTCAGTATTATTTACTTCTAAAGCATTCAAGTATCATTTGTGTGAAAAAAGCTGTACAAAATCAAGTTTTATTGGATGACAATAGCTCAATTCTGTATTTCCCTGGCAGTTTTCTGTATCCAGCCATTCACAGTATAGATTTCAGATCAGTTTAGGCACATGTCCCCAAACAAAATGCAAGTCTAAGTACCCAAACTAAGCAGATGCTGGGCTGCAAATGAAATTCACACACTCAGCACTGCTGAGAACATTTTAAAACTGCCAACAGGACTTCAAATTGAGTAAGAAGCTACACATAAGATAAGGCTAATACTCCCACAGCTCAAAAGCTATCTATGACCTGCTCTTACTCAAGAGTTCTTGCTGTCTTTTCACTCTTCCAGTCTAGCTGGCAGGGAGGACAAGGGATGTGACTGTAAGAACAGAAGATAAAAGTCCCATTTCCCTGCAGAGCAGTGAATGGCATTGTAAAGCCTGCTCAAAGTACTGCTCCCAGAGTTGAACTCACAGGCATGAGATTAAAAAAATGCTGGTATCCCCAAACTGATTGCCAATGTTTCTACACCGAGTGAGGGAACTTTCTTTAAAGCTCTAAACAACAAATATAGATTATAAACATCCAAGTCCTTTTCTTCTCCCTTGATTTTGTAGTGGTTACAATTTTCTTAGAATCCTATTGCAGTTATTTTTTTTATAAATGAGATTTCTTTGAAACACAGAGGTTATCACCAGGTGCAAGACAGTAGGAGTAGGCTGAGGGTTAGAGCCAGGCATGTAAAACAAGCCCACTAAGGCCAGATTTTATCTTTTTTACACAGCAGTACAGGCAAAGGTCTCCTGCAATGTTCACCTACTGCATTCACTGCAATACCACTACATAACTTAAAATATGTTAAAAGGATGGAAATCTAAGGATTAATCACGAGGTGTAACCGCAAGGACCACTGATACTACGGACTCTGGGGGCAGTGAGGGATGCAGAATGAACAGGGTTACCCTGACCAAACTCACAGAACCAACCTTTTCCTTCCTTCCTTTGTCAGGATGTTAATGTCACAAGTCACTTCAGCAGAAGCGCTCATGGATAGGAGGAGGACATGCACGTAGTTTGATACAGGTAATCAAGAGACACCCAAAGATTACATGAGCAGAAATGCTAATCACACAAAGCATCAGCTAGCATTTACTGGAAATATTTTTTCAACACATGCAAGGTTGTAGGCCACATATGGGATAAACAATCAGCAACGCTGCCTATGCTAATGGAGAATCAGCATTTCCCACCCCTAGTTATCCCAAAAAAGAAAAGAAGAAGATGGAGGGAAAGAAAAGAAGGAGGAGGGAAAAAGAGAGGAAAAAAAAAAAAAAAAAAAGCCAGATCTACCAAACAAATCCAAACTAGGCAGTTTCCATATTTAGGTCAGTTACAGTTAGAATCCAAACAGAACTTTTGTGTAAATATGCAACTTTCTGTTTTGTTGAGGAAGGCAGAGGCATAAGAAATATCTGAAGAGCAGAATTCCTCACATTTTCCAAAGACTGCTGAGGTTGGAGAGTCTCATCGCACAGTTTGGGAGATGTATGGAACTGGGCAGCAACGCTCACTTTGTGCAGAAGCAACTGTATGGCAGAACTGTCTGAACTGCATCCGCCTCCATGTATTATCCCCACATTATCTACCACAACAGGCTTTTTAATCAAGGCTCCTAAACACAACAACAATACAAGTTAAACACCAAGTAAATTCTCAGTAGTTGCTTCAGGCACAGTACAATCAATTTTATCCCATGGAACTGAGCAGTTCCCTCAATGACAAAAAAGAAGAATAATCAATGTTTAGAAAGATGCTCTGTGACAGGAAGTTTGTTCTTTTTTTTTTTTTTTTAGTCCCATCAGCAGGTGTCTCTTCTCTGGAGAAAAAACCCACCAAAACACACAACTTGCTTCCACTGTAAAACTAACATAACTTTTATTTAACAGCCACTGCAGAGGATGATTAATCCACAAGCTGTATTTCAAGAAAAATCAAAAGTTGGGCCAGTGGACTGGGAATGTCGGGAAGCACGACATCAGGATCCACAGATTAGCCTAGGACTCAAAAATTCACATTATTCTAAGCCACAAAGGTATATTTAGTGAGACTAAGAAAGGGAAGAGGAAGATATATCCCTTTAGCAATGTCATAAAGGAATTAAAGAAGTCACAAGGAAGAGAATATAATGGCTTTACCTAAATTCAGTTGTCATGTTAATTGCAAAGAAGAGTACAACTCTTCCTCTTCCTAGGAAAAAAGCATACTACTTGAAATACTGTTCTTGTACTGAAGAAGACAGGATCTGAGTCAGTATAATCTCAATAGCTGAATGCTTTGTAGATTCAACTGCTGTGCAAGGGTCCTCTCTTTCCCTGTTTAAATTGTTTCTACGGACATAGCAGGTATGCACATGCAGTTCAGAGAAACAAAAATTCTCTATCAGAATCACAGTATCAAATGAGTCACTGCAACCAGTGAGCATCCCAGTCTCACACAAAAAATCCCCTTACTCCATGAGACACTCCACTCCCACATGGAGCTTTTTTGTCTGCATATGACCAAAGAGTTCATAAAAGAAAAAGTGGAAGCATCATTGGCTCCTCTTTTTAAATAAGCAAATTCAAGCACAAATAGGCAACTTTAGGTGATTACAAGCCAGATTTTTAATTTCATTCATGTAAAACAGCATTCCTCCTACTTCGCTTATCCATTTCATCTTACCTGTGAGGAAAATCCTCCTGTCTCCACACATAGGTGTGGAACAAGGCACTGTTTTCCAAATCAAAACCCATACTGCTGTTACTCAGACCATTACTCCAGACCGATTACTCCATCAAAGGTTAAAACAATTCCTCTACAAGTTGTAGCTACTGTAGTAGGAATTAGTTCTGTTTCTCATGGCAGTTATTTTACCTTCAAAGAGTAGGAACACAGATTCAATCATCCTGGACAGAGCAAAACCAGTTAGAGTATACTTAGAATGATGAATGCAGGTCTTTCCCTTGATGAAGGTGGAGCTGATAGTTTGTGAGTCTACTATAGCAGTTTTGCAAACAATTTCAGGCTAGAAGAGAATGGATTTAAAAGCCCAAACCAGTATATATCCCAAATTTCATATCAAACTGATACTCCTTCTTTATAGATTACCAGTGAAGTAAAAGCTAACAAACATGCCCCCGAAACACATCAGTCTTTCTTCCTCTTGATAAAACTGTTATTCTTCCCCTGTGCTGAGTAATACTGAGTCAAATACAATATGCAAATACTAATTTATGATACCTTATCTACACCACAGCCTTTAGATTCTATATATGTATGTATTTTAAACTGTTGGTTAGTTTAACTCATTAAACACTTTGGTAACCTGCTCTATGACCTTTTTTGTTTGGACAACATCCAGCCTTCAGATCAAGGATCAACTGAAATTAAACTGGGTCATTACATGCTTGTTCTTGGTTTTGCTAGCATGAAGCTTCTCAGGCAGAGAAAGCCTTAAACTGTGTTTGGCAATGCACCTGAAATGCCCTTTTCTAGGGTTAGGAAGTCCTATCAAGCTCACTGATTAGACAGGCAATAGGTTTTAGCTTGCACACACTGGTATCCAAAGTCCTTGGGCCAGCAAAGGTTGATTTCTCTCACCAAGGCAACAGCTGTATTGCTTGACAACAGAAAGGAAGGTGCTTTCCAGGCCAAATAATAATGGACAGAATTAGTTTGATCATTATTTGTGCAGCAGAAATTTGGAATACCCTAAGGATTAAATCTTTATGCACCAGAAAAGACATAGTTAAGACTACAGGGAACCCCCATACTACTCTTGCAACTGAAAGATTAAACCATAATGCAACCTTTCTTCATTAAGTAACCCGTGCTATGTTGCTATTTACACCACTGCATTACAGAGAGGCTAGGCTGATCTGAGATAGCACAGTCAGACCAGAAGAGCAAACTCCTGCAAGAATAATGTACCTTATGACTGACAAAAACAATTTCAAAACTGGATTAAAACCCACCCGTATTTTAAATTAACACACAGAACAAAACTCTGTACTCTGAGTTGCAAAGCCCTGTAGTTTAATAGAGTTCAGGCAGGATTTCTACCAATATTCATGTTCCAATGAGCCAACAGGATTAATTCAGAAACTTCTCTAAATCAAACAATATTACTGGTGCCAAGAGATACCTTCAGACTGCCTGGAAAGTTACACTATAATTAGAGAAATAGGGAGCAAACAAAACCAGACATTATATTTTATTTACACTGAAATGTGAAACGATACCTTTGAACATTTGGCAAAGGTAAAGAAACACTGTACAGGTAGTGTATAAAAAATTTTTGAATATTAATCAATACGTACTGAATACAATTAATTTCCACATGTCCTTTCCTAGAAATTCACACTGAGCAGCTGTATAAATAAGGAAACCAATACAGAACTCTATCCCATAATCCCTTTTCTTTCTTGAAGTTCACAAACATCATCGATCTGATTGCAGCCTGGCCAGCACACAGCCAGGAGGAGAAACGCCTTCAGCCCTGCACTAACAGAAAGACACAGCCAGACCTTTGTCTTATTCTGCCTCACTGGGAACACTTTTATACATACAGATTTTTTGGGTCATGAGACTGATAGACAGGTGGGGTGACTCTGGATAATTTGCTTATGAAGCAATACTTGCAACACTTATTCCCAGGCATATCAGCCCATGGTCTACTAACAACTGATAAGCGCTGTGTGTTTGCATTATGAGGTTTGTAACCATCAGCGCCGCAGCCTCATCCAGGCAGAATACACAAAATTATGCAAGTTCTTTTTAATTAATACCTATAATCCACTTTAACTTCAAAGCTATCAAATGATTAGACAAGCCAAAACAATAGGAAGATTGGGCAGAACTTGAAACTGCAAGAGCCAAATTCTGGCTTCTTGTAAAAGCCCGCAAGCATTTTGTTGAGTTACTGACTTCTTTCCCTAACAACAGTGACAGTTAAGACTTCCAGGCCTTTTGGATAACTACAAAATGAGAATTCTTGCAAATACAACTGGACAACAATATTAAAAGCTCATCAGACTCTGTCAAGGCTTATGCTGCTGGAGTACAGCGGCCTTTGGGAGTTTCTGAAGCTTTCAAGGTGATTTATCTTTGCTTGGAGAGAACTGAGGTTAAGCATAAAGATACAAATGAAATTAAAGCCTACGTGTTACTTTGGAGACTAGATGGTAGCATATCCCCAGTTATGCTCATATTTTATCCCACTGAATTCTGTCAAAACAAGCTTAATTTCAGCAAGCAGTGGACGTGCGCTATACTGTATTTAGCAGCAAAATATTCCATAGGATTTCCATAATCAAAAAAACAAACCAAACTAAAAACCCCAAACCTTTTTTCAACTTATTAACTCCTAGAGACATTTCTCTGAGAATTGTTCAGATTAAGAAATGCAAGGAAAGCACTGTTAGTGAGAAGCAGGATACTGTTTCATTCTTTACTGTGGCAGAGACTCTGCTCCCTTTGGCCTCTGTTCTCCCTTTGCACAGAGAACACTTCAAGATATGCATCGTTCCTTTCTACATCCCTCAGCCGATCTACAGGGGATTTAAGATGCTGCCATAATGGGAACAGAGTAAACAGGACAGGAAGAAAAAGAGGCAGGCAGAAGTATGGCTATGAACAAACGTCATTTCCACAAGGCACAGTCCCCAGGCTAGATTTAACTACCATCTACCTCAACAAGCCTCAAGTCTGTATCTGGCATTAGAAAAAAATTTAAGTCCCTGTTAAAAAAAACCCAGTGAATTAAGCACACATTCTAAAACAATTCAAATATTTCTCCTTTTCACTCTGCCTTTTCACATGCTTTATACTCAAGAGTCTTTTAGCATTAGCTTTCACAGTTTGGATATAAATCTTTTCTATATGTGCTTAAGCAGTCTGTGCTACTGAGATACCAAAGTTACTCTTCTTCATATATTAAATTCGTGGAAGTTTCAACAAGTGGGGAAAAAAAAAAAAGCAGCATCTTGACCTCACATTTCTTCATTCTGAAGTTCTAACAGCATAAGTATCTTATTGTGTGCAATCTTCTTAGTTAATAGTAGCACATTTTAAAAATAGAAAACAGTATGGCAGTGATGCAGAACTACAAAACTTAAAAAGTAATTTATGTCTTGATGACTTCTCATTCAGCAGAGCCTGAGCTCCCCGATACTTTAGCCACTGGGAAAAGCTGAAGCTGATGTGGAACATGCAGAGGAATTATGCCCAAAGTGGTACCTGCCATAAAAATAATCCAGGTGCTTTTATCACCATACTTCTGAGACCCCTTCTGACACCAGTGGGACTAGATTTATGTCCCTTTCATACTATGGAGAGGCAAAGGAGTTTGCTTGCAAAAGTTAACACAACAGGTGAACCCAGGATAAAATGCACCAGACACGTTAAACAAACTGTTAGTTCAGCCAGTGGCTTTGCCTCTCCCCCTGTTTCTTTTCCCAGTTCTCTCTCTCACCAAAAAGCTTCAAATCGATACTTTCTTAATCATTTCTCTCAGTGGTACCTAAGACACAGCAAGATCCACACGGCTCATGGGTAGTTCTGCAGCACGCAGAACCTGTCAAGAGGCAAACACAGAGAAACACTTCTGGCTAGCTTTAACCACCGGGTGTAAGACATATAATTAGAACACTTTCCTCCCACCTACAGCTGAGATTTCCGTTTAAGTGTGAAAAGACTTGGTGTGACCTACCTAAACCAGATGAAATCAATGGAAAGCGCTATTGGCCACACCGTATTACTCAGGCTAGAAAGTTTACCATGAACATAAAGTACCACCAGTCCCTACCAAAAAATAGAGCCGTGGGTTTTGGAAACTGCAATATCTCTGGCAAGTTATCCTTTGACACGTTTCCCGTGAATTTATTTCCATTTCACAGCGGGAAGCACAGAGCCCGCTTTCCAAGTGACGTGCTGCCAGCTGCAGAGGAACTAACAATTCGGGCAACTCGGGAACGACCTGTTGCTGCCGCGGCTACTTCTGCCCGGTGGCACAGGCCAGACAGTTAAGAGGCGAAAGGTCGCTGGCAGCCGCCTTCCCACGCCCGGGCGAACCGGCGAGGCTCTGCGCCGACGGGCACGGCTGGGCTGGCAGCTGCCCGGCCCGCCGAACGCACCGCGCCGCGGTTTCAATTCCCGAGCTGCGCGGGCTGGCGTGCCTCGGCCCCGGGTACCCACCCTCTCCCCTCACGCAGCCCGCTGCGCCGGCCAGTCCCCGGACCGACTCAGGCGCGGGCCGGGACGCCTTCGCTTCTCGGGGAAGAGGCCGCAGGGCTAGGCGACGCGGCGGGAACCGCGCTCCGCTCCCGAACCTGCAGCCCCGGCCCGGGTGAGGAAACGCTCTGAGCCACACACCGGCGGAGTCCCAGCCGGCCCCGTTCCGCCCGGTCCCTCACTTACCGGAGCTCGTCGAGCCCGGTCCGCCACCGCCACCCATGCCACTGGCAAGCCCCGCCGTAGCCTCCGCCCGCAGGCCCCGGCGGCTCAGCGTCCGCCCCAGCCGCCCCTCGCGGCCCGCCCAGCCGCCCGTACTCACCGCAGCACCGCCTGCCGCTCCGCGCCGGGCACCATTTCCTCCTTCTCCCGACGGAAGACACCGGGAGGTACCGGGACGCCACATCCGCTGCAGCGCCCCCTGTCGTGGCGGAGGGGGTAGGGCGGTGCGGTGGGCCCGGGGCGGTGCGGGGGCGGGAAAGGCCGGGCCGGGACGGGCGGCTGTGTCTCTTCCCCGGAGCTGCGGAAGGCCGAGCTTAGCGGCCATCCCCTTCGTAAAAAGCAGCTAAGGCCGCCACCGATTCCGGTGTGGGCGATGGATTTTTACGGGCGGCGCAGCGCTGGCTGTGCGCTGCTGCCGTTTGTGCGAGCGGCCGTCAGGGTTCGCTCGGTTTTCTGCCGGGCTGTGAGCTGCCCCGAGGGACTCCCGCGGGGCTGCGGCGGGGTGCCGCGGGGCCGGCGAGCGCTGGCCCTTTCCCGGTAGCTTGCCGCAGCGTGCGGGTTTGAGGAAGTGAGAAACGGGGACAGTGCAAGCGCGAAAGGCGGCTTCATTTCCTTAAAAACGAACACGGGGAATTTGCTTGTTTGCACCAGTGAGTTTTCCCGGCAGGGATGTCTGACTAAGGCGTATGTAAATCCAGCGCGCCTCTCCATTTTCGGCCTGCGGTGCGATACAGACCGGGGCAGGGGGATTGTGGGGGGCAGAGTTTTCTAGTGATTCTCTGGCTGCGTTACCCCTCTGCGAGCTGGAGACCGGGGGCTTAGTGCCAGTCGCTGAACTGCCTGTCTCCCTCTGAGCGCTGGGCAGGGTCCTGCTGCTGGAGCAAAGGCACACACTGGACCCTAAGGCACCCTAACACACCCCTGCAAGCACTGCTTCTGTCCAAAACATACTCAGGCTTTTCTGTTAGGACCTGGTATAAAAAAGACAGGGATGTCCTGGAAAGAGTCCAGAGGAGGCTACAAAGATGATTTAAGGGCCTGGAGCATCTCCCCTACGAGGAAAGGCTGAGTGAGCTGGGGCTGTTCAGCCTAGAGAAGACTAAGGGGGGACCTTATTAATGGTTATAAATGTCTCAAGTGTGGGACACAGGAGGAAATGGCCAGCTTCTTTTCAGTGGTCTGTGGGGGCAGGACAAGTGGCAATGGCTGCAAGTTAGAGCATAGGAAGTTCTGCACCAACATGCCGAAGAACTTTTACACAGTGAGGGTGACAGAGCCCTGGGACAGGCTGCCCAGGGGGGTTGTGGAGTCTCTGGAGTACTAGCCTACTCCCATAAGCTAGGGACCCTGCTTTCGCAGGGGGGTTGGACCCGATGATCTCTCGAGGTCCCTTCCAATCCCTATGATTCTGTGACCTGCCAGGAAGCTATGAGTCAGAGGAGAGAGGTATCTGGGTCATCAGATAGGGTCCCGAAGCACCACAATAAATAAACTGTTATATTAAGAATAAATAAAAAAGTGAAAACTTTCTGGACACTTTCCTGGATGACTGGCTGAATTTCAGAGCTGTCTTTTCTCCCCTGCCAACTGAACAAACTGTTTGTTACTTTGATTAGCTGTCAAAGCACAGAGTTTATCATTATGCAGCTTTGTAAAACAGGTATCTTAAGATCAAGAGTTTTCTAAGGCTGAAAAACACAGTATTATTTTTAGTAATCCGTGAGGTACCTACAGCACTGATGCCCAGCCTATTTTAACTGAGAGTTCAAGGGACTCATCTGGAGTTTCTATGACAAGCGTAAAGGAAACGCCTTTATTCGGAGGAGTTTCCCAATCCTCGCAGCTCCCGGGACGCGCAGGCCCGCAGCGGTGCTCTGACGCCCATGCTGGAGCCGAAACCCAGGCAAAAACGCTTTCCTCCGCTCGGTGGAGCCAGTGGCACAGGGAAAAGGTTTCCCAGCTCTGGGCTGGTGCTCCTCGAGCTGTTGCTCAGTTCGGCTCATCGAGACATAAACCGCACCCAAAGCTGTAGCGATTCCAGATCAATTAAACCTCAAATTAGGGTGCCTGCAATATGCCTACATGGCAATGTTGGTTTTTTTCCAAGGTGATTTCCTGGGTACTTTGGGCTCGTCTGGGCTCACATGTGTCCTAAAGCTCTTTTGATAACCGAGCTGCTGGCTCTACATGCCGCTTGTGTGGGAACTCGGGCTCCTAGGGAAATGGCGGGGGGTAGCCAGCTACCTGGGTGAAGTTTTAAGTAAGGACCACAGAGGGAGGGATTTGCTAAACTACTTCTCCAAGAGCCCTGAGTCCCTCGATACTTAGAGTGCACAGTGTCAGGGAGCTGCATCTGCCAGGTCCGGGTAAGGAAGGAAACTAGTATATTACTGCAGAGAGTGAGTCAGAATCTGAGCAAGGATATCAGGGTTTGGCCCCGAATTTTGTTTACTTTCTTCATGCATTACATGCTCCATACACATTCTGTTTATCTCCCCATGCATTACTTGCTCTGGCATGAATCATTACACTTGGTTACTGCAGAACTCTTGGCCTCCCATGTGGCACGGAGGGTTATGACTGATGTCTTCAAAAACCATCGTACAAGAATGGTTTGGGGAAAGTGGCTGGAAAGCTGCCTGGTGGTAAAGGACCCTGGGGGTAATAGTGTGGCAAGCAAGACCAGGGAAATGATCACCCCCCCGGTACTCAGCACTGGTGAGGTTGCACCATGAGTACTGTGGTCTGTTTTGGGTCCTTCACTACAAGAAATACATTGAGATGCTGTAATGTGTCCAAACCTGCAGAAGGATCTGGAGGCCAAGTCTTATGAGGAGTGGCTGAGGGAACTGGGGTTGTTTAGCCTGGAGAAAAGGATGCTGAGCAGATGCAGACCTTACTGCTCTCTACAGCTACCTGAAAGGAGGTCGTAATGAGGTGGGCGTTCTCTTCTCCCAAGTAACAAGCAATAGGACAAGAGGAAATGGCCTCAGGTGGCACCATGGGAGGTTTAGATTGGATATTAAGCAAAATTTCTTCATCGAAAGGGTTGTCAAGCACTGGAACAGGCTGCCCAGGGAAGTGGTGAAGTCACCATCCCTGGAAGTATTTAAATGATGTGTAGATATGGTGCTTAAGAACATAGTTTAGTGGTGGACTTGGCAGTGCTAGGTTTGCTGTTGGACTTATTATCTTAACGGTCTTTTCCAACCTAAATGCTTCTGTGATTCTAAGAACTGGAAGCACTGTAAGATCAGAGTGGATAATGGAGAGGGAATCCTCTCACTGGTTTTAGGTATAGCAAATGCCAAATATGACAACTTTTGCTGATTTTTCCTCTGTCTGCTATCAGTGTTGTGTAAGATGCTGTCAGGTGGGAACTGCATTAACTGGGAGATCCTGAGCTGCAGTGAAAGCATAGTGGCCTCCCTCATAGCCGCCTTGTCAGGGAGGAGTGTGCAAGCTGGAAATTAATTTTAATCCCATAGGATCACAAGGTCTTCTGAGAAAGGGAAATGCTTGGGTAGGTGTTTATGTTGTTATGCTGCTATTGCAAATTCCTACTTCTGGAGTGTGAACTTATGTTCACATTTGGAAGAACTTGATGGATCGCTAGTATTTTTGCACAATGTTATATGTGGAGACTGAAAACTTCCAGGGTGCTGTTGTGTGACAGAATTGGATTTCTTTCCACTTTCAGTCAGTCTTTTAGACAGTTGCTGTGTGGCTAATCACGGGTGTTCAACTGGGCTTTTCCAGAAAAGAAACTCTACTTTCTGCTGTTTGTGGCCATGTGTGGCCTATACCTGGTGTAGTATCTACCAGTTACTCAATATATATGTAGTTAGCTTTTATATTGTTGATTTGTCCTCCCTGTCCAGGGCCTTCAAGACCCTAGGTGTACATCATGAAAGAGGTAATATCCTTAAAACTTAAATAGTGGTATCAGAAGAAAGGACATGTTGTGATCCCTGTTGTCAATTCAACCAAACCCCAGAAGCTTGGCTGCTGTTGATTAGAGAAAGCGGGTCATTGGCCTTCAGTGAAATAGCTTCGATGTGAGACAGTGATGCAACCAGACACCAGGTTCTCCTCTCTGAGAAGAGAAAATAAAGAAGAAAAAAGGGCTATTAAAAAGAAAACAAAATGCAAAACTTTGTCTTAAAAAACACCGCAGGTGCTCCTCAGAGAGAGTCTGCATACTTATCTCAGAGCCCAGGAGTCTCACACAAGACCTTGTTTATATGAATTTTGTGGTTAAGCCTCATAAATTGCCAGGTGCCACCTGGACTTGAGAGTTCTGTATTGTGTTCAGTTGAAGTAACCTGTGGTTAGCACCAGGGCGATACTGGGAGCTCAGAGGGACAGGGATAAGTGAGATAAACAGCACTGCAGCATCTTTAAAAAGCAGAGGGAACACAGAAAGAACGAGAGCATGCAGGAGAGGGGCAAGCAAGCTTGACATCTGGAGCAAGCTGGACAGACATCGCAGCAACTCCACGAACTGACAGTGAGCTAAAGGTAGGCTGGCAGTACCAATGACAACATCCCAGATACCTGTAGAACATCTGAATGTCGGTTCCTTTTCCTGATTTCATGTGCAGGGCAATGATTTTATTTTATATATGCTTTCTCAGCTCAGAGGTTGTTCTGTTCATTTTGGTGAGGCTGTCTGTAAAGCAAGGTCTTCCTTGATGTGAGTAAAAGTATTGCCATCTTGCTCATCTGCCAAAATGTATGAAATACTGCGATCTGTGAAGAAAAGGGATTTCTTTTCCCTTTTTGAGATAAAAAGCGGCGATACTGAACACGGCTGTCAGAGCTGATTAAATAACCACGGCTGAGGGTTCATGCCTGGGGTTCACACCATAAGAATTGGAGTGGGGTAGGCAGGGAGAAGAAAGATCGTTCAGTGTGACCCCCAACTACAATAACAGAATGCAGGCAATTTTAGCTTGAGCATCAGGAAATATTACTAGCACTCATAATTTTTCTAGCCCTCCCAAGAGAGCTGCTGAAATCTCCACTGTCTAGGAGCTAGACAGTTCAAAGCATTTGATGAGTAGCCTGTCAGCAACAATTATCTACTGCAGAAGGCAAAGGTCGGATGACCTCAGTGGGCTGCTTTGTCATTCATTTCTTTCCAGGGCATGTTCAATGAAAGAGAAAGAAAGAAAAGAGAGCTTGAATTTTGCTTTAGCAAGGGTCAACCCTGTCTGATTCCATGTCTGGAGTTGACGATTAATAGCAAGAGTTAGGTCATGGGTTTGGAGATGAGCATGGCACTACAGTGGCACTTAGTCAAAGGGTTAGAAGAGTAAAGTATTAAATATTTTGCTCTAAATGTACTCAGTGCTAGCTGTTTCTTTACAGTGACTCAGACACCACCCTTGAAGAGGCATTGCTCATGGCTTAAAGAGATTCTGGAGGTGCTGCTGGAAATGGTGAAATTACACAAAGTTGCGTGGGGTGTTAGGTAGAAGGAAAGGGTCTATGCACAGTGTAGGGCAAATAGCTATTCTGTGACTCCACGAGTAGTAGGAGCACAGGACTATTCAGGGGCAAACGGGTTATTGCTCAGTCTGTCACAGGATGCAGCCAAGAAAGCGAGACAGTCGTAATGCTCTGAATACATCTGGGCACAGCTGCACATCACGGATCTGTGAGCAGCAGAATGCAAGCAAGCATGTTGCCAGGCTGGGTTGGCAGTGGACAGCAGGGAACTGCAGTGCAGACAGACACTCAGCAGTATGGGCAGCTGGATGGAGTGATGAAGGCACATCGGTGGGGACTGTGGTATGGGCAACGTGTTCTCAGTGGGACAAAATGAAGAGGAGCTGGGAAGGAAACAAACCTAAATTTTACTTGCCAAGGCCTAAATAACAATGTTGAAGTTAAACACAGCTCTTAAGGAAATTACTGAGCAGACTGGTATGCCATTCTGGATCTAGAGCTTAAAGCATGCAGTCCTTTTTGGGCTCTGAAATACTGTACTGAAATGATGCTCTATCGAAAAGTTATAAATGAAATAATCTTAGAGACAACCTGGGCATCATCACTTCAGAGAGTGACTTGGGTGTGTTTCTTATGAAGGATACTTTCCGAATAGACACTGAACTGAGATTTGTAGCAAGTTATGTGAATTGCTAAGTGGTGTGAGAACCAGTTAAAAAAACCACAGCCATACCCACCTCATTTCTAGTTCTAATATATACTCTTAATGTATAGTTTTCCTCATTTTTATTGCTCACACCAACCAAAGCAGTAAAAAACAAAATAAATCAGAAAAAAGTAACTGAACACTGTTTGCTTTGTGCACTTCTCATTGCCAGGTAATGAAAAATAGGTTAGTCACTTTTGTTGTTGTTTCTACACAATTTTGTTTTCCAAGTCTGATGCAGTAGCAAAAAGTTTCAGCATTTGAGGTGAAAGTCTTGTATTTATTTTTCTACAACACCACATTTCCATGGCAACCACATTGTTATTAGTTTTGGCTGCATCTCTATGAAAGCTAAAATTGGGGTCAAATCTGAACATACATTTTCAGATTTCCACTACTTGCAATCCTTGCAGGGAGAGTTCTCAGCAGGGTACTTAAACAGATGACTAACTTACAATGTATAAATATTCTCTCTAGAGTGAATCTGCAGCCATATCTCCTTTATAGTCCAGGGCACTGTACTGCTTTGAGTCACGAGAGGATACACTCCTCCCGCTTTAATGGAGCTACTCACATTCATTAAGCACATGCTAAAGTATGTTACAAAACCGGGGCCTGAATAAAGTCTACACCGGGATTGAGTAGTACGTGCTGCTCTGCCCACGTGGAATGGTGGGTATTAGACACTTCAGATCAGATCAAGGGCTAACAAGCGGTGTGAGAGCTGTGGTCCTGCTGATTCAGACAATATACCATGGAGCAGACAAAATTGTATCTCCCAGCCATTGAGTTTGGTTTCCTACAAAAAAGCCACCAAACTTTCAGAATATAGTTCTCTTGCCTATAGTATTTTTACTTATGGTAAGCTCAGTCAAGTGTAAGGAGGAAGAGGAAGATTTGCATATCCATACCGGGTGGCTAATGGCTTTTTGTAAGGTGCATTACTGTTCTAACAGGCATGTGGATGCCTCAGGATCAAATTCAGAACACATTTGGGTACCTATTTGAGATGCTGAGTGGATAGCCACATCTGGGCCTCTCAGACCAGTAGGTGTCTTGAACAAATAATTAACTTTCAAAGCATTTCTCAGTTACAGTGATTAGAACTATTCTACTGAAAACCAGCATTATTATTAATTTTGGAAGATAAGATAGCTTACAGTTTCCTTCTTTTTCTCAGGTGATCTGGTTTCTGTCAAATTAGAGATGTCAGTAGCATCGCAAATGGACCTGCCTGAAGAAATTCAGCATCCATATACAAAATTTTCTGAATGGAAATTCAAGCTGTTTAAGGTGAGATCATTTGAAAAAAAACCTGATGACAGCCAACACATTAACAAAGATCAGGTAGAAGAGGTTGCTTCTCCAAACAAAGAAATCGTGCTGCATAAAGATGAAGCAGCGCCAAGAAGAGAAAAAGAAAAGGTGGACTTAATGGACAATAGGCAGGCACTTGAGAAAGACAACAACACACAAGACAATAAAGCTCATCAGGACAATCTGAAGCAACTTTGCCGCATCTGTGGAATTTCATTTAAAACTGATTGCTACAAAAGAACTCATCCAGTGCATGGACCGGTAGATGATGAAACTCTGTGCCTTCTGAGAAAGAAAGAGAAAAAAGCAACCTCTTGGCCAGATCTTATTGCTAAGGTTTTTAAGATTGATGTGCGGGGGGATGTGGATACTATCCATCCCACTCAATTTTGTCACAACTGCTGGAGTATCATCCATAGAAAATTCAGTAATACTCCATGTGAAGTGTATTTTCCTAGGAACAGCACAATGGAGTGGCAGCCCCACTCCCCAAACTGCGAGGTGTGCCACGCTACCAGTCGGGGAGTGAAGAGAAAAAGCCATGCACCCAATGCACAACATGGCAAACGTGTAAAGACCATTGCAGAACATGCTCGAATAAACAGAGGTGTAAAGAACCAAGTGCAGATAAACAACAAAAATTTAATGAAGGAGATTGTCAGTTGCAAGAATATCCATCTTAGCACCAAGCTGCTTGCAGTTGATTACCCAGTGGATTTCATTAAATCCATCTCTTGCCAGATCTGTGAGCATATTTTGGCAGATCCAGTGGAAACAACGTGTCGACACTTGTTTTGCAGAACTTGCATCCTTAAATGTCTTAAGGTTATGGGCAGCTATTGCCCTTCCTGCTGGTATCCTTGCTTCCCCACTGATCTGGTAACCCCAGTGAAATCCTTCCTGAACATCCTTGATAACCTCGGTATAAGATGCCCTGTAAAGGAATGCGATGAAGAGATCTCACATGGAAAATATGGCCACCACCTCTCCAGCCACAAGGAGATGAAAGGTCAAGAGCTCTACAGCCACATAAATAAAGGTGGCCGACCGAGGCAGCATCTCCTGTCTTTGACCAGGAGAGCTCAGAAACATCGTCTGAGAGAACTGAAACGTCAGGTCAAGGCTTTTGCTGAGAAAGAAGAGGGTGGTGATATAAAGGCTGTATGTATGACCCTGTTCCTGCTAGCTTTAAGAGCAAAAAATGAACACAAACAAGCAGATGAATTGGAGGCTATAATGCAAGGGAGGGGATCTGGACTTCACCCTGCTGTCTGCTTGGCAATCCGAATCAACACATTTCTCAGCTGCAGCCAATATCATAAAATGTATAGAACGGTAAAAGCCGTCACTGGGAGGCAGATCTTCCAGCCTCTGCATGCTCTTCGCACTGCTGAGAAGGCCCTCCTGCCAGGTTATCATCCGTTTGAGTGGAAACCTCCCTTGAAAAACGTATCCACTAACACAGAAGTGGGAATTATAGATGGACTCTCAGGATTGCAGCTCTCAATTGACGACTACCCAGTAGACACAATTGCAAAGAGGTTTCGATATGATGCGGCCTTGGTTTGTGCCTTAAAGGACATGGAGGAGGAGATCTTGGAAGGCATGAAAGCAAAAAATCTAGATGACTATTTGAATGGTCCCTTCACTGTGGTAATAAAAG
Source organism: Zapornia atra (assembly GCA_013400835.1). NCBI lineage: Eukaryota > Metazoa > Chordata > Aves > Gruiformes > Rallidae > Zapornia > Zapornia atra. The sequence continues at coordinate 30,944 of VZTU01031442.1, read as the reverse complement.
AGTCCTGTGATGGAATGGGAGATGTCAGTGAGAAGCATGGAAGTGGTCCTGCTGTCCCAGAGAAAGCTGTTCGCTTTTCTTTCACAGTCATGAACATTAGTATAGCACATGGGAGTGAAAGCAAGAGGATCTTTGAAGAAGTAAAGCCCAACTCAGAGTTGTGTTGCAAGCCTTTGTGCCTTATGTTGGCCGATGAATCGGATCACGAAACTCTGACGGCAATCCTGAGCCCCCTCATAGCAGAAAGAGAGGCTATGAAGAACAGTGAACTGCTCCTTGAAATAGGGGGCATCTTGAGAACATTCAAATTCGTATTTAGGGGTACAGGATATGATGAGAAACTTGTGCGGGAAGTGGAAGGGCTGGAGGCCTCAGGTTCCACTTACATTTGTACCCTGTGTGATGCAACTCGCCTGGAGGCATCCCAGAATTTGGTCTTCCACTCCATAACTAGGAGCCATGCTGAAAATCTGGAGCGATATGAAATATGGAGATCCAACCCTTATCACGAATCTGTTGATGAGCTCCGTGACAGAGTGAAGGGTGTTTCAGCCAAACCTTTTATTGAGACCGTTCCTTCCATAGATGCTTTACACTGTGACATTGGCAATGCAACAGAATTCTACAGGATTTTCCAGATGGAGATCGGCGAAGTTTATAAGAATCCCGATGTGTCTAAAGAGGAGAGGAAGAGGTGGCAGCTGACTCTTGACAAACACCTCAGGAAAAAGATGAACTTGAAGCCGATGATGAGGATGAGTGGAAATTTTGCTAGAAAGCTCATGTCCAAAGAGACAGTAGAGGCAGTATGTGAATTAATAAAGTGTGAGGAAAGGCATGAAGCCCTAAAAGAGCTAATGGACCTTTATCTGAAGATGAAGCCAGTGTGGCGATCTTCATGCCCTTCCAAGGAGTGTCCAGAATTGCTGTGCCAGTACAGTTACAATTCACAGCGTTTTGCTGAGCTCCTCTCTACAAAGTTCAAGTATCGATATGAAGGCAAGATTACAAATTATTTCCACAAAACCCTTGCTCATGTTCCTGAAATCATTGAAAGAGATGGGTCCATTGGGGCCTGGGCAAGTGAAGGAAATGAGTCTGGAAACAAACTGTTTAGGAGGTTCCGAAAAATGAATGCTAGGCAGTCCAAATGTTATGAGATGGAGGATGTCTTGAAGCATCATTGGCTGTATACCTCTAAGTACCTCCAGAAGTTCATGGATGCTCATAAAACATTAAAAAGCCAGGGCTTTGCTGTTGATCCAGAGGATACCTTAGGTGACTCCTTGTCACAGGGGGTCTTGGAAAGCAGTGGTTCAGCAGAAGTCTAAATGTAAAGCACATTTGGTGTTAGGTTTGCAATGGTGTCTTCCTCCAAGGAGGCAGCTTCTTGTATCAGGCTTGTGGAGGTACAGGGAAGTCTGAAACAATAATTTTTATGCTCCCTGTTACAAGCGCTGAGTCAAGTTTAATAAACATTGTCTCTGTTGGGAGTTTGAGAGGCAATGCAGTGGTGCATTTGCCAGTTGTTATGTGAGATGAAAGCAGGAACAAATCACAAAGAAGGTTCTTCAGTTTACTTTGGTTGCAGGGTGTTGTTTATAAATGAGGAAGCCCAAAGTAAGCAAGGTCTTGTATAAAGTAGTATTTTCGAGTGAGTATGACTCCGGAGAGTTATGGCAGTTGCTAAAGAAGGGAGCATGGCTGCATGTTTAAAACTTTTTTGCCATCTACTTTTTAAGAGGGTTTGATCATATTATTGATGGTCCTTTGGGCTTTATAAGTACAGATTCATTGGTGAGACACTTCGGTCATTGTTTTGGGATAAAGTTCAGTTATTTTTATATAAAATACCGACTGAAGGTGCAAACTTTGCTCTCAGAGATTTTAAAAAATATTATGATTTAACATTTATATTGTAGTAGTGCTTAGGAGCAGATGGTGGTTATCACCATACTAATTTACTGTATGAAGATATAGGAAAGGTAGGTGGAATTTTTAAAAGATTTTTTTGTCATAGCCTCTATACTCTGAAATGCAAACTTGTGCTCCTAAATCAGGATTTACAGTGCCTTGTAGTTCTCTCATTATACAAAGTACATTCAAGCTCTGCTGAGTAGCTTGTGGCTTCGTGAGCATTTTAGATTTCTATGGTTACTTCAGTATGTAGTATAATTTGTATTAGTGGAGTTTTATTGGGTGAATTCCTGGCCTCACTGAAGTCACCAGTAAATTGTCACTAATAGCAGCAGCCCCACAATTTCACCAAGAGACTTTAACTACCGCAGAGCCGTTTCTCAGGAGATGGATATTACCTTGATCAGACACATGCCAGTGTTCTGATCTTCTCTATTAGGATATTTTACTGGCTGCTGCTGCTGGATCTGATGCCAAGTTTTTTTCACACCTGGGATACACTGCATGGTCTAATTTTCCAAATCTGTGAGAGAGGAATGACAGCTGGCATACAAGTTTAGTTAAAAAGCAATGAACTGCCCTGAAATTACTACATGCTACTCTTTACGGCAAGGTTTAGTTGGTGTTGCTCTGTATTATACTAGATGAACCATTTTGTTGGTGGCATTTGCCTTTCTGAAGTGGCATTTAGTATATTTCTACACTAAAATTGTATGAATTTAATTCAGTGACATACTCATGAAATGTACTGGAAAGTACCTGAGATGCCCTGGAATCATCTAGCCTTTCAGGTTTGCCCCTGTAGCTGGGGATTACTGTGTTTGGAGCAGCATCTCTGAAACAAGATTAAATGCAGAAACAATCAAAGCATGGATCTAAAACAATCCACTTTGTGTTTCTGTTTTGATGTGGCAGAAGTTGGTTTGTAAGTGAACAACAAACTTAAGGTTTGAGGTTTGTGGAGTAGTATCTTGATCATTTATTTACTCTGTATTGAGGGTCTGGTATTTACCTTTTATGGAGAATGAATAAATAGAGTTAAGTGTTAGAAATAAGTACAAATATTAGTGTTATTCTGATTATGTCTTTCTTTTGATTTTATTAATTAAAGTAATTTTTTAAGTATTCTATAATTTAGGATTTTAATATGGCTTTGTTAAATACAGTTTATGTCAAAATTTTCAGTTGGAACTCATGCCTTTGACCTACATTTACTTTTCTAAACAGTCACAAGGACTACAGCATCTTTTGCATGATGTATCATGTACATCTACACTTACTGAGCGTTCATTTCTAGACAAATTTATTTCTTAAATTCTTTGAATAAAAGAATAATTTCCCATAGGGTATAAATACCAGGGTTTCATAAGTATAATTCTTTACCAATAAATGCAGACAACACGTTTTCAGGGAGTATAAATATGAGGTATGAAGACCACCCTTTAGCAGTAAATGAAGACATAGTGTTTGCATTTTTGGTAGGCGTATGTTTCATTATGCAAACAGTTGCACACTTTTTCCTCTGTATATATATTTTAGGCAACTGTATTGCCTTATGTTTTATCCTTGACTCTGCTCGAATAAGCTAGGGCCCAGTTTAACAATCTCGACTGACCTCATGGTGTTTTTCACTCAGTTTAAGCAGTATATACATCTTTTGCTGCCTTTTGCACAGGAGTGAATTTCACCCTCAAGTAAGCTCTGGACCCATCCGTTGCAATACCTATGTGCTGCCTTAGTGACAGACCAGACCTTGTTCGTTTGGTACCTGTAATTTCAGTGACTCTGATGACATTTTCGAATTCCAAACTCACTTTAACAAGCTGCTGGGGTAACGCAAGTGATTCATCTCACTGCCTTCAAAAGGGTTGAGTGAGCCTTAGCCGTATATGTACGATTTCTCAAGATGAGGCTTGTATTGAAGGGTAACTCATCAGGCTGAACAGAACCCAGACAAGGACAGAGGGATGCAGCAGCATGTAAAAGTATTCGTTTGTGAAATATTATTAAGCCATCTAGACACTTTGTGCATTCTATCAGCTCTGGGCAGGATAGCTGATACAGAGAACTACTACTATTATTTTTCCTCTTTTTTTTTCACCCACTCTAGATTTGAATCTAGTTTAATCTTTTTTTTTTTTTCCCCATTGTTGACACCTGTAAATCAAGAGACTGTCCTTGAGAGTTTTGAAATCATTAGAGCAAGCATCACTGAAAGAGTAGGTACCTGCAAGTGAAGTTTTTGTGAGCAGGGGTAACACTGCTGCGTGCACAGGTGTGAAGAGGCAAACAAATTCTGACTGCAAACAAGTTTCACTTGGTTATGTGGGCTATTGAGCTTTTTGCTTTCAGAGAGGATTTAGAACAATGGAGACACTTCTATTTATGGTACTCTTTCAAAGCTTCACAATTTTTTTTGTGTTGGTACAAATCCTTTAGTAATTCGTGGTAAAATTTTCTTGTTCTGAAATTGTATTGGCTGTAGCTTGTATACAATCACATTATGTATCTTGGGTTATATGGTTTTATTAAAGGGCTTCGTATTGTGATTGTTGCAAAAGGATATGACCTATGTTGTAAGCCATGATTGCAGTCCCACGTATTGTTTTTCCTCACAGGAATAATTCTATTGACTTTAAGCAATCGGCTTTGACTTTTAGTCAGGTAGCACAGAAACCAATAGTAGATATTTACAGCATCCTGATTTCTGAGTGCACCGAGTTCTGTGCCTCGTCTCAATGCACAGCTTTGTGTTTTTACTTTTCCTTACTGTACTACAGATTTTTAATTCATGAAACCTGTTTAAAATAAAGATCTTATTAATATTTAAGTTTCCAGCTTTGTATTTCTCACCATCTTTCAACTATGTGTATAATTTCATGGTAGCTGTCTTCCTTTTCATTCATATTGTGAATGATTTTCGTATTTCTAAAGAAAAGGCTGCTCTAATACCTAGAGACAGCTGTGACTCCAGCCCTGTTTTGGAAGTCACTGAACTAATAGAAATGAAGGTTACAGCGTGAGTCTCCACAGTCCTTGCAGCACCTTTCCTTTCAGGTAACTGGCAGAAAACTAATATAAAACCAGTTTTATTTAGTCCATAAAGGGCTTTTGCTTCATTTACAAACACCACCCTGGTGTTTGTTTAAAAATCAGCCTTGCACTCTCACATCCACACTAGCATGTTAACCCTTCTGTGCATCTTCTGCATCTAAGTTTGTCTCCTCATTGTCACGGCTTAGCCCCACCCGGCAGCAGAGCACCACATGGGATGGGGAGGAGGATGGGGAGATGAAAACAAACCTCTTGCATTGGGATGAGGGCAGTTCACTGGGACAGCAAAGGGTGTGAGAAATAACAACAGGATTTACAACAGATTATACACCCAACTGTACACCTCAGACCCGTCCTGAAGCTGGACCCTTCCCGAGCCACGCACCCCTCCCTAACTAGCCCCCTTTTATATTGAGCATGTCATCATATGGTATGAAATACCCCGTTTGATTAGTTTGGGTCACCTGGGCTGGCTATGTCCCATCCCAGCTTCTGGTGAAAATGAACCCTGTCCTAGCTGAAACCAGGACACTGGTCATAGACCGAGCTGCAAAGATTAGTTCCAGTCTACCTTTCACTTCATGATTTGTAGCTTCCCTTTGTTCCACTACAGAAAATCTTTCTGCAATGACACCTCAGGGTCAAAAGACTTATGTAAACCAACTGGCTTGGATGGAATTAATGTTGAGCAAATTAAGCTACCCGATTTCCTTTTGCAATCAGGTAATTCAACATCTAATTGCTGGACTTCATATCACTAACTTAGTTCTTTCAGCTGACCTTGAATAAAAAATGTTGGATGGAAAAAACCAGAACACATATAAAACAAACTATAAAACCTTACAGAGTTTCCTGGAAAATTAGGATTAGATTTAACTCCTTTATTCCTAAACCTGTAATAATTAACTGAATTTTACTTTCCATTTTACTTTCCATTCCTATTAGAATCGGGATCTGATGAAGAATAATGAGGCCTGTCACCGCTCTTCTTCAGTGTACTGTTTCAGGTGACTGAATAGGGTGTAACTTTCAAACAGCTGACTGCCTGCAACTCCTAAGTGTGGGACCTTGTCTACTTCTTGCATCAAGTTTAATATTGTCCATAATACAAAAAGACACATCAGAAAGGATTTAATTAGCCCCGTTTATAGCAGAATTGGGAGGGAAATAAAGAAGAGTACTTTTAATGCCCATCTCTTCCTCCCAAGGTGGGCATTCTGAGCTGGTGTACGAGGAAGTATATGGTGAGTGCCACCTGAAGGAGGTCCTGCACACCAGTGGCTGATGTCCTGCTCTTCCTGAATATGTGAATGCATTGAGGAGTTGGAAGGTTTATAAGGTTATTGGCTTGCTTTTTTTTTAAAGAAAAAATAGGCTTTGGTGTCACAATTTTCAAAGGTTAAGTAGAGACAACAAACTGGAGCGTGGATTTCAGATGCTATTGCTCAAGCCCTTCTCAAAAGTTAGTCTTCTTTGAAATGGGATAGGGTAGGAAATCAAGCATGGAGGGAGATACAGCAACCAATCATGAAAAAAAAGAAGTAACCCAGTCCTTCTTTCTTTAATACATTGACTCTAGTGGTAAATAACTACAGATTCCTTCTTAATCTGAATTAAATCCTTTCCTTTTGCCTTGGGCTCCCAGTTGCATTATTTCCACTCCTTTCAATGGTCTATTAGTACTACGAGTCACACTGAACTAGGACACATGCTTTAGTGCTACCACTAAAGTTTGTGCTGTGCCTTTCCCGTAGATTAATCAGGTATTTCAGGGTCCGAGCACCTTTCAATAGCAGTAAAATCCATATATTATTTTTGTAAAAGCTGATAATAACAACTTCATGTTACTGAAATGTGTCTGGGAACAATGACGCTGCTTTTTGTAGTTACGAAACACAGGGGTCAGTCGGATGCAGATACAATAGAGATGTACTTCTGCTCTCAAATCTACTTCATTTTATCTTCTAATTCTAACCTGCATGAGGAAAAAACATCTTGTATCGATTAGCTGGTTTTGAAGATAATCAATACTCTAACAAGTACATGACTTAAAAGTGTCATCAGAATTATCCAGGAATTAAGCACTTTCTGCAGTCTTGAACGCCATGTCAAGTGTCTTCTTTACTGGCTGATGTTCATAGATGTCTTTATGTTGGAGTCTTTTGGAATATCCTATTTTACTTTGACTTCCTCTTCCTGCAGTTACTACAGTCTCTGAGCTGTGATCTAATGCTGCTTCTACTGTCCGGCTGGGACATGGTTTGACCAATTTCTCCCTCCTACTCAAATAAACCATATGTTTAAAAAAATCACAGCTCAAACATGCAATTCGCTAACATTATGGGCCTGATGAGGAATATTGTGAAGCCTGACTATGAATGGGTTTTTTTCACAGTCACAGCCCTAAAATACAGGACAAGAATTCAGGTAAGAATTGGAAGGGGCCACAATGTGTGCTTGTGCTTGCCACATGCTGACTGTACCTGTTCTCGGCTTTTAGGGGCTCAGGGAGTCACTGCAGCTGCAGGAGTCAGGTCCGGAAACTCAAGAGATGCCCTCAACATACTGCAGCCACATCACTGGTGCCTGAGCCACCAGGCTTTATCTCAGTCTGAACGTCGCTTCTGCTAGGCCTGTGTTGAGTTTTTCCTTTGGAAAATGCTTCCATTCTTTTTATCTGCACTAGCAGACAAATTTGTCACACGGTATGGGGTCAGAGGAATTTGAGAGGCTCACAGTAATTGGGAGAGGTAAGGAAATAACTAAGACTAGGTTGTTTCCAGAGTTCAAGAACTCTGGGAAGTCTTTTGTGTTGTAAAATGGTGAAGGAAGGAGGGGTAGAGTTTTTTTGAGTGAGCATATTGTCCCCCTTTGTTGGTGTTGGGATGAAGTGGCTTTAATTTTGGGGTGGATTGTTTTTTTCATTGTTTTAGGTTTTGGGGTTTTTTTGTTGTTGATGTAAATGAAGCCTATGAAAAATGCACATTGAATGTTTATTTTACTGACAATTAAGCTGAGGCCTCTAATTAAAAGGGCGTGGTGACTATTGGATTTCACTGGTTTGAAGGGACTTTACATGGGCTTTACATGGACTTTACATGATGATATTTATTCCTTGTGGAAACATATAGCACTGTATACACAGAACTTCAGTAAAGGAGCGTGACAAAGGAAAGGGGAAGCTGGCATTGAAATGTATGAATTTATACCAGTATCCAGCTGGTGACAGGGGAGTCAGAGTGATACCTATCCAAACTATAACCTCCCTCAGCACACGAAAAGGCTGGAAATGGAAACTCTGTATAGCTGCCCTTTACTTCTTTCTGCTGTTGCCTTGTGAAGGTTTTTAAGTGGAACACAGTGCACACACAGCTGTTTTGACAGAAATACCTTGCTACACTTGCTGCTTCACAAAGGAGAGGCTACTTGGGGTCTGGAAAGGGATCCAGTGGCTGACAGATGCTCCTGGTTTGTTTTTTTTTTTTATTCAGGGGTCCAGCATGAGACCTGGACTGTGAGTACTGAGCTATTATTGTTGGCTCGCAAATGTTGAGCTGATGGTATTGATTTTTTGAAAGGCTGTTTGGTGCAGTAATAAAAAAAAAATAATAAAGTCAAGAATGATGAGGCTTTATAAATGGCCAATAAAAGAATCCACAAAAAAGTTAGTAAACTCTCAGGCTATTCAACCTTGACAATGTTCTTTTCAATCTGAATCCAATCTTCTCCTCATGCTTTGAGCAGCCAGCTGCATTTATTTCCACCCTCACAATGCTCCACTGGCTCAGCGAGTCACTCTGAGCTACAGCTTGCACTTTTAAGCTTTCACACTCTACACAGCCACGCTGGGAGAGAAGAGAAAGAAATACGTGGTGGAGGACCTGGGCTAAAGGATAAAAGTCCTGTTCCTCAGAAGGAGCTTCTGAAGTCAATGGGAGCTCACAGCGTGGGGTGGCTGTGAGACTAGACCCCTCCTCTGAGTTCAGATGGATGCTCCAAGCACATATGCTGTCCTTTACAGTGTATGATTTACCCCATGAGTAGATGAAAAAGAAAAGAACCAGTCATTTTTTTAATCATAAATTTTAATAGCTAGTTTACTAGATTTATAAAAATACAAACACAAAGCAGTTGTTGAGCACAGCAGATTAAAAAGGTGATTTGATTTTTATTGTGAGATGATATTCCACAACTGTAGCCAAAACTGACACATAAACCTCCAATACCTCTCAAAATCAAAAATTAATTATCCAGAATTAAGTGCTCCATATGTAAGCTTTTCATATTGGAAGTCCCTGAAGAAAATTGACCTTCATTGTCTGAATATTTCATTATTTCTGACACGAGGGACTTAAGTCTCCACTTTAGTTTAAAACCAGATTAATTAGTCTAATTTTATTTCATTACACTAACAGAAAATTGGATTAATACAGTTATAAATTAGGCCAAATATTTCTAGAACTACTAAGATAAAATATTAAAATGGGTACAATAATGTTCTTTATGGACATATGCTAACACCACCGCGTACATGGGATAATATTGCTAAACTCACTGGGGATAACAGGGGAGTATGTTAGAGCATAAAATACAGCACCAAGTTACCATTATCTGGGCTGTGTGTCTGAACAATGCCCTCTGGGATCGGGTCCCTATCTGGGTATTACAAAAATACATGTAAGAGGCAAAACAAATAAAATGAGCTTTTAAATGTTACCGAAATACTGAGATAATCAAAATCAGTTAAACAAAAGATCTCTTTGATCTCCAGTAACCTATTCTACTTCAGCTCTCTAGGCTGATTTCACTTACTTCCAGGTGAACATAAATCAGCGGTGTAAATCTATTCAAACAACCTCCGAAGAAAGGACTTTTTCATGGGTGTTGTTAACTTCGGGGCTGTCTTTTTGTGCAATGGTTTCATTGGTTGCTTTTTCAGGTGCACCACCTTTTTGGGAGTCTGTAGCCCTTTATTAAGGTCAATATGCTCGTTGCAGAAGTACTTGACATTTGCTTGTGAGAGGCGTAGGAGCATGGTCTCTGAGAGATCCATACATTGTGCATGGACCCAGTGGCCAGTCCCATTGGAACACAGGATCATTGCAGGTTTGTTGAGTTCTGTTGAATAGAAAGGGACCCAGGTGTTAATGTCAATATTGCAACTGGCAGAACAGGTGATCCAGTAGCCCGTTTCTGATTCATCTTCTTCATCATCTTCATTGTAAGTGTCAGTATCATCATCAAAGCTATTGGCTTCAGCACTAAAACAAAACTCCTCTGAATCTTCAAATGGAGTAGAATCTCCAGGATCTTCACTCGAAGTCTGACTGCAAACTTGCGCTGTCAGTTCTTCCTCCTTGTCCTCTTCTGCTCCTTTGCATCTCAAAATGTAGAAGTAGTTTGCATCTGAGATTAACTGTTTGTTGGCCCCTGGAATTCCCAGCAATACAGACCCTTTTCCCATATCACAGCCAAACCACATCTTGCAGTGTTTAATATCTGGTGTCCAGTCCGGGCTTGCCCTCTCAACAATCTCTATCTTATTATCATCCAGAACTAAGGTATTACACACCAACCGTTTCTGGTTGTCAGACTGGTAGCCCCCAACAAGGACAAATTCAGTCTCAGCAGTTTGAGTCACGATAGCACTTGACACAGATATTCCCCCTGGCAAGATGCTGCAGGTCACAGCTGGGCTGCCCAGTGGGAGATCAACTTTTAGCTTGTACAGGCTGGGGGACCTGATGTTATTTTGAAGGGAATGGCCTCCCAAAATGTAGACTGTATCATTTCTGGCAACTGAAACGTGGAAAGAAAGTCCGTCTTGAAGCTCTGGAAGTATGTATGATGTACAGCATCCAAACTCAAAATCAACAAGAAACACCGATGGCAAACAGTCAACCACACTGTTCCATTTTTCAGTGGTTCGTTGTGCAAGAGGAGTATATGATCTCCCTCCAAATATAACGCTCATGCTTTTTCCCCGGCTATAAACTATGTTAATTGTATGCCCATATCGAGCTTCAGGGACATCTCCACCCAGGTCTTTCTCAACGCATTGGAATGTGGTTTTCTTGCTGGTTTTGCTTACCAGACTTATAACGTAAATCTTATCAGAAAGGTCGTTGTTAGGTGTTTTCCCACCATGGATGATATATTGGTACTCGTCAGAGTCTGCACTGCTTCTGTACGTGCAAAGAGCAGGGTAGCGGAGAGGGGGGAGGTAACAGGAATCTTTAGAGAAGAAGGCAGGTTTCATTTTGAGCTCATTCTGCTTTGTATCAAGGAGGAAAACACCAGTGGGACAGGATCTCTTTGGCCACCCTTTCTGCCCGAAAAAGAAAACATCCCCATCAAAATTCATGAGAGAGAAGCCTGGCTGAAGCAAGGACGAATTATTGACGACTGATACCGCTTGCAGTGCCATTTCATCTGCTGACTGGGCCATACCGTGGTCAATATCTGAGAAAAAACCCGGATGAAACATGCTTTAGATCCTGTTAGGGCTGTTTAACAGTACTTCAACAAACCCTACTGAAGTTCCACTTCAGTTCACACTTTGAGACCCCAAACCAGGCCCTTTTCTGCAACTCAAGGCATGAATCACGCCAGAGCTGCGCACCAGTCCCCCGGGATTTTGCACAGATTACGGCCCGTTAGCACGTGAAACCCGGGTATCGGCCTGCGCGCAGCCCCCGCGGCCCAGCGCTGCGGCCGCCTCCTCGCTCCGGGCCAGGCCGCTCCCATGGAAACGGCGGCCCCGTCGCCTGCTGGGGCCGCTAGTTCGCGTTTGGCGCCTCGGCTCGGCCTGGCCCGGCCCGGCAAGGGGCAGCCCGCCGCTCGGCT
>VZTU01031442.1:0-19106 GCA_013400835.1 Zapornia atra | reverse complement strand
GGAGCAGCGCGGGGGATGACACAAGGCGGGCTGTTTCCTGCCCGTTTCTCGCCCCGAGGCAGCCGGGACGGCTGGGGGTGTTATGCTGGTCCGCCGGAGCCGGTCGGCTGCCGCAGGCTGCCTCAGAAAGCAGCGCAGCTTCTGCAGAGAAGGGGCGCGGGTCTCACCGCCCCGGCCCGCCTCGCTCCGCCCCTGGGGTCGTGCGCTTGAGGGGCTCGTCTGCTCCCCGAGACCGGCACCCCGCTTGTGGGAAGTATGGGCAGCCGCCGTGTCCTGGCTTCCCCCCATCCTGGCCTTTCCCCATCCCGGCCTCTCCCCGTCCAGGCCTCTCCCCATCCCAGCCCCTGAGCTGGGCCTCCGGCCGGGGAGGTGAGGGGAGTGCGAACACACGCAAGCTGCAGTTGAAGGTTTTGCAGTTGGTGCTGAAGCGGCAGAAGTAGGAGCTGTTGGTGTCAGGGTGAAACCCGCACGCTTGTGCTGAGCAGCCTGCTCGGCTCGCTCGGGATCCTGGCAGCCAGGGAGTTTCTATGGGGTGAGCAAGTTTCTCTGGTACACTCGCTGTTTGCGTGTGCTTTCACGAGCAGGTTGCAATGAGTAGGTCTCTCTTTTGTTACCTGTGTGTTCAAAAACTCTGCAAGAGCCTATGTAATCAGGCTGGATAATCACACTGAAAGTGTTTTGGGCAGCATAGGCATCAGCAAAGGAGAAATAACTGCCCAGTTCGTTGGCACTGTCTTTTGGTGACAGCAGAATTGCACCTTTTAGTAAATGTCTGAGTTCTCTCTCCCAGCCTTTGCCAAATCACCTGAATTTAAAGGTGTGAACTAACTTGCAGATAAAATAAAAAACCCATCCTAACCCAGTCCTCTACATTTTAAAATATAATTCCTTGTTTTGCAATTCTTAGCTTCATATTTTCCTTGCTCCTGATTTTCATTTTGTTGTAAGAACAAAATCAAGAGACAAGGGGCTTCTTTTTAAAGGAAGCATCGGTATCTTCTAATTGTGTGACATCAAGACTCATGGACTCCTGAAGAGCATAGTGTACAGTGAAGTTCACTAAAATCATGGGAACTGATAACACTGACTACATGAAATGGCCATTAGTGCATGTTTGTAGTCACAGTGGGAACTGTGCTACCACATTCGTTGGCCTGCCCCTCCGCTTCCTGGTATGCAAACTGCTGTGCTAAAATACGGATCTGCCATTAAAAGCTTTCAAAGGTAGGTGAACCTGGTAAGATGTGCTTAGGTCAGAGCACAGAGTAGGCAGAGCCACTGCTGCGTCTACTTCAAAAACAATTCAAGGGATAGCTGCCTTTATCTTTCTGCACACCGTGGAATCATCCAAAGATCACGGTCAAGTTCTGTTCACTGTGCTGCCAGTCCTAATGTCTCTGGCCTGAAGGTGGTAGTTTTTACTGTATTTAGATTTCTTTTCAGATGTATGACACTGTAGGAGAAGTTATGAGTTAACTCGTAATTACGAGTTAATTGAATTAGTGAAGCCTGTTCTGAGCATGTCAGTGCACACAGCAGGTTTTATTATTTGCGTGAAGACAGATTGCCAAGTTACTTCCCTTCAGGTGAAACAGGAGTCTCTGGAGCTTGTTTCTTAGGAATGGTGTTGCTAAGAGGAACTTGCATTAAGTTGGGTTTACTAGGTTAGATTTCCTTTGTCTCTTTGTTGACATTGTGTCCTTACTTAGCTTATTTGTTTTTACAGGATCTTTAGAGAAGGAATGTGTCTTCCATACTGAAGATGCCACAAGCACATCTGTAAGTTAGTGTTCTATATTTTGTAGCACTAGTGTTCTACATTTGACTGCTTGTTTATATTTGAAGTCTAACAAGAGTATTAAAAATGGCAAACGATTTAATTGAAATGTTGGCATTCATCTTATATTCTTGCATAAAGAATCTTCAAATATGATGGTTATTAGTGTCCACAGTGTCACAAACTAATTCCCAAACTATGGGGCAGTATTCAGTTCTAAAGAGTATACCATCTGAAGAAACTGCTGCAGATACAGAGTGGAGAAAAGACCTCTGAAAATGATTAAAAGTGAAACTGACAGACACATGGAACTTGCTGGTTAAATAAACACACTTAAAACACACCTTGTCATCCCTTAATATTCCTTAAACTTTACATAAGCAGTTCAGTAAGTAATGGAGAGAATATTTATCCTAGATTCTCCTGCAGAAGTAGCTCCTTAGGCATGTGCTGAAATTGCTTTGGCTTTCCAGGTTTCATGCTAATTTAGGTCTGTTCATTCTTTGTGGTTGATCTGCTGAACTTTAACCTTCCAACACCATGGATTCCTTTGGGCAAACGTTCAGCTGACCTTGAGCAGCTTCAGGGAAAGGTAGAAATCTATAACCAAAACGTTTATTGTGGCTTTCTGCTCAAAGCCATCTCACTGCAGAGTCACATTAGCATTAGTGCTGGAGGGGAGGGAAAGAGACAAAGGCCTTTGTTGTGGTACAACAGAAGATAGAGGGGAAGAGATGGTTCAATAAGTAAAGCTGGATAAATAGACAAGGGTGGAGTTATATAAACAATTACCAGTGATGGCAACTTGAGTCATGTTTCATTATATTTGGTATTTTTATAAAAGATCAAGGATTATACAGATAAGTGTGAATCTGAGCATTACTTTTATAGCCCATGTATTTGAGAAATTAACTGTAGAGATCTGAGCTAGAAGTTAAGCTAATAGAATAAAACTAATATTCTCCGCTATTTTATTTGAAAATAAAACTACTGACTTTGAGCTGCGTTATTTCAGTTAATAGTTGTTTGTATGACAAGAAGAGATTACATGGAATTCAGGCTTAGGGTCATTGGGAGATTTATTTACAGAAGGATTAAATGAAGAGAGAAGGTGCTTTTTAAAAGCACTAGCTAGTGTGATTTGAAATGTCCTTAGCATGGAAGTGGATTGACATAGTTCTAGTTTTGTACGTGGGGCATTATTTCAGAAATTCTGTTAAGCATTCACTGGGAAGTATAGTATGGATGGGATAGATTTCAGGTGCCTAAATAACAAGTGACATTTCATATCCCTTTGGATGCTCTTGTCTTCTTGCTCTGCAGTGGAAGGCAGCAGGTGTCCCATAGGTTCTGTGTCCTAGGTCCTAGTAAATCGAGGGTTTATAGACTGTCACTATGTTTAGGCACTGAGTCATTCCCAAACTGTGTTTACCACTTACGGTTCTGTTTGACCCTGTGTATAGTATTGTTTGCCTATGTGCTGTGCATGTTACCTGATGTGGTAACCAAGCATCTTAAACAGCAGGAGAATGAATAATCAGTGCTGTTGTTTAGTGAGTGTGATGTTTCGTATTATTATTTGTCAGCATTAAAAACTACCATTTAATCATAATTTCACAATAATTTGAACACTACCAAATAATGACTGATTCAATCTTATGAACTGTAACAAACCCAAATCACTCTTCATTTAAACAAAAATTAGGTATTTGAGCAGCAGTGATTGGACACTGAGAGAATGGATTGCAGGATAGCACAGAGACTTAGCAGATAAATTTGATAACTTAGCTCATTGCTGACCATTAAATTCTGTCCTTAGTTGGGAGTTACTTTTAACTTGACATGAACACAGATATCTATTGTAGAATTAATTATTACGTATTTTTTTCTCTGACTGATCTGCAGACACTCCCTTTGCAAAATGAAAAAGCATACCCCTGAAAAGCAAGTGCTGTTCCCAAATTCTTCACAATCAAAATCCTTCCCAGACACCCACAGAGCTTTGAAACCCTCCATGAACAGGCTTAAGGAAGGAAAACCTTACATAGTATTTCTCAAAACATTTCACTAAGTGTATCAACGAAGGATTCCTTTGGGCAAAACAGGAAGTTAGACGTACCTGGCTAATAGGGTTTTTCTGCGTCCTCCAAAATCTCTCTATGTAATTGAGATTCAAATGTGAGCACTCTGAGGAATCTTCTCTGACAGCACAGGGGTTTTTGGCATGGAGAGACAGCCTGATGGAGGGGAATCTATCTGCTTAATTTGCAGATGTGCTCCTGAGAACTCTGTCTGCTGTGGCTAACTGACTGTGACTGGTTTTTTTTTTGTCTTTCCTCTCTTGTTTTCAGCTGGCACAACAAGAAACCCACCAGCCTCCAGAAGCTTTAACTCTTCACAGTAGAACCAGGCCAGAGTAACAGTACATGTCTGTTACATTGTGGCTGCAGCATAAACTCCTTCAGAGTTTAATTTCTTACAGTGCTAAACATGTCAAGCTTGTGATTTTTTTTTTTTTTTAATATTTCAGTGCAATTGGAATTTAAAAATGTAATTTAACGTCATTTTTGGGTTCAAAGAAAAAATAATTTCAGTAGCCAGTAAAAGAAAGCAACTATTGATTTGTATACTGCTGCTTTCCCTGGGAATGCTCTGCCACATGTAGGCAGTGACATTGAAACCCAACAAAGGAAATGACAAATGCATGCAACCCAGTGAGTGAGGGCTGACTGTAAGTCCAAATCAAAGTCCACTGTAGTTATTAGGAATGTCTTTTTTTTCTACTTCAGTGGCCTTCTAATCACACCTTAAAAGAGTAATAAAACTTTGCACCCTTCTGTGGCATTTTTCATCAGTTTCATAGTGCTTTTCTCCATCAAAAAAATAATTAGACTCTGGGAAGTCTTCTGGGAACATATCCTTTCATCAACCAGCAGTGCTGGGGCACAGAGGATAAGACACTTGCATAACATAGCGCAGCAAATAAAAACCTGGGAAACAATTCACTCATCATAGGTGCCTGCTGTTGTTTTCCTGGCCATACTTCACCCACTCCTGAGTTACAACATCTGCTGCACGGTTTTTTAGACATGCTTCATCTCCCATTTGAAACTGCTGCATGAATGGAAGTAGAGAGAGCTTGAAATGGAATTTGGTTAGTGCAGCAAAGCAAACATACTGAATGTTTGTGAGTATTGTCTTGAGACGTCGAGTAACTGTAATGCAGATAGGACGTGGTGATGTTTCTCATCTGAAGTGCAGCAGCTCTAAGGCATTCACATGGATCTGTTACTTGTAAAACAAAGATGAAAGTAGGCTGTACTGCAGAGTTGATAGCTGAAGAACTTAACTTTCCCCCAAATTTAAGGCCATTCAGATCACAATTATTTATTTTCAGTAGTGCCTGGGTGATATCTGACAGCTTCTTATCTGAGTGCTTGAGGTGGTCTGACTCTTGTTTGGGTCTGTGATCAAAGATCTACTGGCAAAAGAGATACAAATGTTTAAGTGAAAAATCCAATCCTCAGTTGTGTCTCATTTAATAGTTTACATTCATTTTATTCTCCTTCTGCCAGTTGACATGCCTTATCTTTAGAAATTCTCTTTCCAATTACTCTGGCTGAGAAGACAGAGAAATTAAAGTTTTTTGGCAACAGCATGTCAGTTTTGGATGAGAACACGGTCTGTCCAAGCCCATCTTCTGTAGCTGTCAGTGACAAACTGCTTTGGAAGGAGCTGCAGCAAGTACCTTCTGAATAATGTATCTACAAGGCAAAAAAATCATGATCGGAATTACCCAGGTCATAACAAGAACATCTAGGATTTGCATCCTAAATTCATTTGGCAGAGAACCTGTGTGAAAATGAATAAATAGAACTTTCCTGCACAATTTCTGTTTTAATACATCAACCCAGGGAGTATTTTTTTCAGCAGATTGCTCACTGCCATGGAAATGCTTTGTTTCACTTGATTTACTTCTACAATTAATTACTTAAAATAATATGTAGTTTACATCTTCTTCATCCCAAGTCATTCCAAATTGCATTGAGATATTTCTGGGCTTTTCAGTGTATTTTCTGCCAGTAAAACAGAGTTGGCTCTGAGCTGTAACATAGCTGACTCCCCATGGGTTGCAGTAATGCACTCCAGCTCAGCAGGGAAAGGGAAGATCACCTTCCTCGTTTCTGTAGGGTTAGCCAGCCAGAATGCAAATATTCTGGGTATTTAGCCAGGACCCATGGGCTGAAACCTGTGAAAAAATGTCACAGGAGTGCAGCATCCTACAGTCTTCAATTTTCTGTCTCATCTAAAAACATCAGTAAAACAGTATTTAACATGTGAGGGCCAGGACTTTATTTGGAGGCCCCATCTAAAACAGCTGATTTAATCCATTTCTGGTTTGGCTGTCAAATCCAGGATAATCATACTCCTGGGGACAGCAGGTACCACGTTCTGGAGGAGTGCTTCATGCACAGGAAATGTTACCCTTGTCATAGACCTCCAGGTGGTCTTTAAAGGGAAGAGTTCTCTTGAAGCCATTGGAAATTCTTTAAAAAAACCTGATCATGTGTGGGACTGACATAATAGCACTGAAATCAAACAGGATCAATGTGCTTGGTTGCAATTACAGTCCATAGATAGATCCCTCAAAAGCTCATATGAGCAGGGCACGAGAGGCATATGCCTTTGACTGTCCATAAGGTCGGTTCTGAGGCTCAGTAATGCACTTTGCAAGCAGACGCAGCTCCCCTCCACGCAAATTGCTGATGCATTAAGTGTGTGCCCTTAAGGGCTCTGGCTGAAGGCAGCGGCAAATGTCCAGTTGATTTAAACAGGATTAGCTGTTGCAGATCTCACTGAAATGAGAGATGCTGCAAGGAACCTCATCTGAAAGTTTTTGTCCTTTGTACTGAAACTTATAGTTTGTTCCCATAGTTCAGTTGATCTGCACCTGGTCGTGGCCAGAGCTTGCTCTATCAGGTTTGCTGCAAGAGCTCTGCCTCCTTGCAGGTGGTGAGTAGCGAGGAGGAGGGAGAAAAGTAGGGCAGGACAGGACAGTACAGCAGGGAG
This sequence comes from Zapornia atra, assembly GCA_013400835.1. NCBI lineage: Eukaryota > Metazoa > Chordata > Aves > Gruiformes > Rallidae > Zapornia > Zapornia atra. The sequence goes on along the minus strand of VZTU01031442.1, from coordinate 12,259 downwards.
GGCTTTCTTTTGCAACTGTAGTTTGGCAGATGTCTAGACAAGAGGGAGATAGTTGACTGCCTTCTGGAAAGTGGGCGGCCTTCCTGTGCTGCCCCACTGAAAATACTTCATGTCTTTAATGGGGCAGGAATTTGCATCATCACTCCTGTCACACAGCCTACTTCCAAAGTGCTATCCTGGGATGTTTGTTAAGGTACTGACTATGGTCCATAGCCAACAACAAACATCTATTAAGACCAGGCTTGAGTTTCAATGGGGTGCATCTCTGTGCCATGGGGGCTGATGATCTGCACTCCCTACTCCTTCTCTAGCACTAGTGTGTGGATGAGTACCTTGGTAACATCTGCTTTTGCTAGCGTGGAGGAAGCACAGCTTTCTGGGCCAGTTGTGAGTGGTGGTTCTGGTGAGCCTGGGCCTGTGGTTTCACTGTTGCATAAACAGTTGTGCCAAGTTCCCAAAAAGGGCAATTTGGCATCCTTACCTTGCTCCCACTGCATCTTCCCAATGTCCCCTTGCGCAGGCACTCATGGTCATATGGCTGTCAGATCAGAAAGCATGTATTTAAAAATGGGACATGCATATTTTGCTGAGTTTAGTTTCAGGTTTTAGATTGGTAGTTTCATTTGGCTGGCTGGCTGGGCTGGAATGAACAGCCAAGGGTTGAAGAGGGAAAGAGAGTAGTGGTGGCCTCTTTGGGAGCAGCCGTCACTTAGGCTTAAATTGGTTCTGGCTGCAGTGGTCTGATACAGGCTTATACCTTTTGCAGAGTTGCTGCCTTGTTCTTTATCCCTGTAATAATATTGTAGCAAATCCGTACTCTAGAGTCTGCTTGTGTGCTGGTTCTGGCCAGGCCAGAGTCAACCTCCCCAGGCAGTCATCACAGGTGAGCTGAGTTTGCCTGGGCTGTTCTACACACCACCTGACATCACTTCCACATAAAAGCAGCTGGTTGGTGAGGGGTCTGGGCTTGATGCCTCTGGAGCAATCTGAGTGTGGCTGGAGTGTTGAGTTGGTCAGTTGGCCCTTGTGTTGGGCAGTGTTTTGTAATTGGGTCAGTAAGGTAGTCTGTGTATCACTGGGTGTGAGTGTAATTGGCTGTCATTTTTCTACTCTCATGGAGATTTTTGTCAGTGAACTGTCCTTTTCCCAGCCCATGGAGGCTCTGCCTGTTCTTCCTGTGGAAGTAAGTGAGTGGCGTGTGGGGCTCAGCCATTGCTTGGGGCTGAACCACTGCAGTCCTTTTTGGAGCCAAATGTGGGGCTTAAGGAATTGGAGGTCAGGATGCTAACTGGATGAGGGAATGGGCAGAACATACTGAACATAGCTGGGTGGTGGAATCATTGTAGAGAATTTCTGTTGGGATGAAGATTTTAAGGCTGATTCTCAAATATGTGATTTGCAGAGGTGAGATGTAGTTTTGTGTGGCTGGGTTCTGATGGAGGAGGGGGGGCTGCAGGGGTGGCTTGTGCAAGAAGCAGTCAGAAGCTCTCTGTAGGCCCCAGAGAGTAAATACCAACTAGCTCAAGGATGGACCCTCCTGGCACCAAGGCTGAGCCCATTTGTGATGGTCACAGTGCCTCTGGGAACCACATTTAGGAGGAAAAAACTGCTAGCAGCTGTTTTGTGCCATCAGAGAAGGGAGTGAGAAGATGTAAGGAGCTCTGCAGACACCAAGGCCAGCGAGTAATAGAGTGGCTTTGGTGACCCTGTCTGGAGGCCAAACACCCAAACCACCACACCTTGGTAAATGGTAGTAAGACAGCAAGGGCTGCAAATCAGATACTTTTCCTTCCACAAGTACTAATACAAGTAATAGCTCTTCAGATTTAGTTTACTCTAGTTGATAGCAGTGTAGGATGCAGGTCACTTTTTTTGGTGTAATTAAACCAGCTTCCTTGTGCAAACTTTACACAAATACATGGGTACATGTGTTACTTGGGGTGACTTTTATTGTACTGCTATCTAGAGGGCACTTTGGGAAGTTATGTTTTTTTCTAAGAGCATGCTGTAACGTAGCTCCTGGAAGAGGAGAACTGTGCTTTCTCACCATCCTTAGGAGTCTGTACTCAGCTCTGGTTCTGTACTTGGTCCCTTGACAATTTACTAAATGTTTAAGACTTGCCTGTACACCTGCAGCATTGCCTAATTACATAAGTGGTCAACCCACAGAGATTTCTGCATTGCTTTTACAAGCTTGCTCCATCACTAGTGACAGCTTTTGTGTTGTTGAACAAGCTAGGCCAAGAGAATCCCCAGAACCAAGGTCTTTAGTGCAGCCTGAGATGTAAAACCTTTATGGATCAGAGGTGTTAACAGAAATGCTTGTTGTCTGTTGTAAAAGAATAGGATTGCATTTGTGAGAGGTTAGTTAGATCTGAAATATTAAAGACCTCTTTGAAAGAAGTTAGCTGTGACAGGTGTGGTTACTGTGCCAGCTCTATAGGGAAAAAAGATCAGGCACTGTCCACTGGTAACAGAGTAGAAGACGTAAGAGTGCTGTATTTGTGTTCAGCCAGATTTGTGCAGATAGAGGTTATACCATCTTGAGAACAGGTTTATGTAGTGATGTTTTCCATGAACCTATGAGGGATCTAGAAATAAAAGTTTCTGAATAGCCCTGTTTTATATAGAATGACTTTTGGGAGAGCAAGCTTGTAGTGTGGAAACCAGACTTTAACCTATGCTAGAAATAGGAGGGAAGTCCTTTTTATTTTTTCTGAGAAAAATAAAGTTATGTAAAGTTTTAGTGAGTTTATTGCTCTTTCCATTTAAAAATCTTGATTTTACTTTCATTGCCTATATTGTATTTAGGAGAAGCATAGTAAAGCACTCAAAAATGTAGCATGAAACAGGAACCCTATATTCCACTAAGCTTTTTTTGTTAAATAGAACTAATAACTGCATAATTGAAATTATGTTAATACTCACTTGACCTGCCTCTGATTCAGTGCAGACATTTTTGGTTTGGCTTAAACTGCTGAGAAGGAGGCTACATTTTGAGAAATAAAATTATTTTGCAGCAAGGCTTAATGAATGATCACCTCAAGAAACCCTGAGAAACCGGTAACTTGGATGGATGAGCAGGAGTGAGATGCGAAAAGAAGAAAGTATAGTTGCTGCTTGAATGCATCACTTAGTGATATTTGACTCTCAAACTATACAGAGCCAGCACAGGGAAAGAATCACATATCCTTGCCTTACTTTCCTTGAAACCTCTGAGTTAGTTTGATGCCTTTTGGAAAAAAGAGGATAAGGTTTTTTCATTTCAGTAGTAGTTGCTGTCTAGCAGAACAATGCAGGCATTTCATTCATAGAGGTGTGATTGTATCTGGTTCATAAATTGCAGGTGATTCCAATCCATTATTGTACATTTTTTCTTTTCATGACAGCTCAAAGCAATCATTGCCTTGAGTCTGTGAATTGGATGATTGCTGAAGCTTTTTACTTTTGGAGAATCTACTGGTTAGCTCCTTAGCAAAGGTGAGAGTCTTCTGGTCAGCCTGGTTTCAGGTGTTCACATTACAGAATTTCTCTGCAGCTGATACAGTATGGTATTCATTTAAGAGGGACTTGGGAATAAAGTAGGTGAGAAGCAGCAGAAAACCAAAGTGGGAAACAAAAAATACAAAAATCTTGATAGGTTGAGATGTTTTTGAACATCTCTATTGTACCATCCATTCTGACCATATGTTCAGTTTCAGGGATAGTAGATGTTCTCCAAAACTCACATCTGTGTTTGCTTTCATTAGGGTGGTGAAATAGTAGTGTGAAGTTCTTGAAAAAAATTGAAAATGGAGGGAGGACATGACAGACTACATGATAGGTAGTTCTAGCTGCCAGTCTTTCCTCTTTATTGTTTGAGTGAATGGGTGTTCTAAACAGAATCTACACTTTGATTAGGACCTAGCTGGTTTTTCCTCTCCATCAGGAGATGGTTCTGTAGACATAAATAACAGCTGTGCTAGGAAAGATGAGGTTTATGTTGGACTATCAGCTCTGCAGTCCATTTTCCATTTTATTTCTTGCTTTGGATTTTTGAAGCAAAGCTGTGAAGCTCTAAACCAATGGGAGATGGATGCAAACATGACAAACGGGGTCTTAAATGTTAGATTAGATTGTAACAACATCCAGTGTGTTTGGGGTTTTGCAGCCATAGTTTGTCTAAAACTTGTCTAGTTGAATTCAGCACTGCATTTTCTGGCTGAGTGTGAGGAGTCAAAGCCTGGTGTTTATCCAAGGTCCTGTTGCTCTGTTCCTCCTCTACAGTTTAACCGTATGGGATGTTAACATCTGAAGTGAAGTTTGCCACCTTCAGTAGGAAGCAGAGGCTGCACAGTGGGGTAAGAAGTGAGCTACAGCATTTTGCTAACACCCAGTCTGGATGTTTAATCTCAGGCTGAGGAACTGGTGGCTGTAGAACATGACAATCACTGAGAAAGCTGCCCTTCACCTTGGTTAAGGATATAACTGTTCCCCCAAATTGCTTATCCACTTTCTAGCTTCCTAGAGCATTTTAGAGTAAAGGCATCAAAGCTTTACTGCCAAACCTCCTCTGATTTGTTTACAAGTCGTTTAAATTCTTGGTGACTAATTTTTTTTTCATGTTACTGGAATAATATTTGTTTGCTCTTCCTCCTGGGACTGTTGTGAAGTTTATTTTGTTAGTGTTTATAAAGGACTTGGAGGTGCTGTATGCCAGATGCCAAAGAAAAACAGGAGGTTGTTATGTATGTGGGTTTTTTCTTTGACACTAGCTTTATAAATCACTGCAGTCTTTCATATAATGAAATTTACCTCAAATAATGACTGTAATAACTGAACAATAATGAGGAATAGAAGGCATAGCTTCCCCCTGAAACCACTGCTATTTGCATAAACCACTCTGAGTCTGGTAAATTATAATATTCTGCTTGGTCAGTCCAGAGAGATTAATACTGGTTTGTTTTTTTGTAAAACATTAGAAAACTTTAGTGGATGTGGGTGTGCGTGTGTGTTTTTATCCTTAGAATATTAGTCTTCTTTACAAGCTGGCAAGCCAACAAAATTAGAGTTTGACATTAGAAATCATGCTTTGTTTTCCTGCTGGGCTCCAAACAATTCTTGTTCGATCTTATTTAACTTCAAAATCAAGTTGGCAGCCTTTCCTTAGTGTGGTTGACTTGAAGTTTTGCTGAAGAATTAAGCTTTCATTCCCAGAAGATACTTCTTAATGCCTCTGGTAAATCAAGAGAAGAAACACAGGAACACATGAAAATCAAGCACTTAGTGTATGAAGCATTTTTGCATCTTTGTTATGTTTATGCATGCAAACTCATCATTTACATTTTTAGTTAAGCTGCCACTGTGTGAGGCAATGCTACATGTGTGTATGTCCTCCCCTGTGGTTTTTTGCTTCAAGTAGTATGGTCCTATGTGTATATATAAAGACCAATAATATTAACTATTTAGCATCACACAACTGTTAAAATGCATCTACACAGCTTTTGAGTGTGGGGCAAGGTTAACTTCAGCTGTTTTGGGGCCATTACTCCCCTTAGTCTGCTGAAGTGTTGAAGAGGGGCTGGAAAGCTGTTGCTGTGTGCCTGGAGTGGAGCTCTCAAGCCCAGAAAAGCCTCTGTGGGGTTCCTTCAGCATTCAGCATCTGTCTCCTACTCAAGAGTGGTTCTTGCCTTCCTATGTGGCTGCCTAGTTCCAGCATGCCTCCCCACCCTGTGTGCTTTCTTAGCACGCACAGACATCTCATCGTGATTTAACATGCCCTTCAAAATCTGGGTTTAGTGACTTTGATGGTACAATGAGCAGTGCACCTGCAGAATGATGGATTCAGGCCAAGTTTTGAATGTACAGGTGTCCTGGTTGTTAAATCCAACTCAGCAATGAGTGGTATCACTGTTTCTTTGAAGATGACAGGAGTTGTAAGACCAAACAACTTAAAATAAAGGGGGAATGAACAACAGTGGGGGAGGCTGGCACTTTGGTGGCCCATATTACTGGAGGACATAAATTTCAGGTGTAGATGATCACAGTCACTGCCTTTGTACTTTAAAATTATTATGTCCACTTGAATTTCGGGGGGAATGTTGTATAAAGTCCCACTGACAAGATCAGAACTTCACAAGGGAAGAAGAAAAAAATTGAAATTCTGGTGCTCATCCATGTGAATTAGGGAGTCTTCAGTTAGTTTAATTCTGTCTACTGATACACAGGGCTCTTTTCTTTCCGTTGTAGAAGCAGCCGACCAAAGCAGATATACCTGTTCAGCTGTCAAGGTGTGGATCATGGGAGAACAGCTGTTAAACAACAGCATCCTCGATCAATTTATTAGTAGCCATGAGCAGTCGTATGAAGAGTTTCTAAATACATTCACTTATCTTTGTAAAGGTATGTAACTTCCCAAATCTCCTGTCAGCAGTCGGATCCCTTAAGATAGTTTTCTTTAACTTGATTCACAGATTGCTAAGGTAGGACTTTACAGGTGTTTAACTGTGTTTTGCTTGCTTTAGGGACCTGGGGACCATGCACTATTTGGAAAGATGGGCTTTTCCTATGTGAGTCCTGCTTGGTTTTGTTAGAGAAGTTACTGTAAAAGGAGAAGAACCTAAGGAAGTTACTTCATAGTATGAGATGACCAAAGATTCAGACTGCAATTTGGATACTTTCAGATACTCACTAACACTGGCTTGCTGTCCTAAGCTGTCATGTCTGTCATGCTAACAGAATCATATAGAGGATAACTTAGATGAAGGCATCATCCAAAAGATCAGATCAGATGCTGAAAAGGTCTCATGCTCTGTGGATGAAATAAAAGGTGAGGCTTAACCTTGATCTGAGCACTGCTGAATTGCAGGCAGTTTGGGTCTGGATCCAAATTCTGTAGCTCAGGCTAATTTCTTTGGCCATATTCAGTTAGGTGCCATAAAACTTAGGTGCTCTTGCAGCTTGGATGGACAATGGGATCCTGGGCTACATCAGAAGAGGAGTGGCCAACAGGGACAGGGAGGTGATTGTCCCCCTCTACTCTACCCTCCTGAGGCCCCATCTGGAGTCCTGTGTCCAGAGCTGGGGCCCCCAATACAAGAAAGATGTGGAACTGTTGGAGAGGGGTCAGAGGAGGCCACAAAGATGATCAGAGGGCTGGAGCACCTGCCCTATCAGGAGAGGCTGAGGGAGCTGGGCTTGTTCAGCCTAGAGAAGAGAAGACTGCGGGGGGACCTCATTGCAGCCGTCCAGTACCTGAAGGGAGCAGAGAAACAGGAGGGGATTCAACTTTTTAGAAGGATAGATAATGGCAGGACAAGGGGGATGGATTGAAGCTGAAGGAAGAAAGGTTTAAATTAGATATTAGGGGGAAGTTTTTTACACAGAGTGGTGAGGTGCTGGAACAGGCTGCCCAGAGAGGTGGTGGATGCGCCATACCTGGAGGTGTTCAAGGTCAGGTTGGATGGAGCCCTGGGTAACCTTGTGTAGATCCAGGCCTGAGGTTGGTGGCTCTGCCTGTGGCAGGGGGGTTGGAGCTCTATGATCCTTGGGGTCCCTTCCAACCCATGCCATTCTATGATTCTGTGATAAAAAGAAATGCAAGCTACATATTACTCACTTAAAATTCTCTTTACCATAAAAATGATGTCCTCATCTTATTGCAGAAGCACTGTATTTTTCAATTGCCGCATGTGGCATGCTCCATTAATTGGCATTCAGAAGCCTGTCCTGTCCTTGTCCTTCAGGCAGAACTAAGTGTCAGTCACAGGCACAGAGTAGAAAACCAGTGGGGGAGTCAAACTGCCATAGAAATAATCCTGTGGCAACCTTCTGTCTCCTCCCAATAAAAAATAGAAGAGAAAAGGAGACACTGGGGAATGAGATAAGAGGATTGAAAATTAGGTTCTGGTCATCTTTATGTATGATTGATACACTGGGGATAGCTCCTATCTTAGAAGCATGCTGCATATCATGATGCTACCTGCAAAAAGCCTCAGCGTGTATTTCAGTCACTTTTATTGTCACTATAAGCATTTGCCACTGAAACTGTATAAAAGGTAGAGCTTTAGCTGAATCAAATGCTTAGAAATGCAGTTTCCTATGCTGGTGTAAACAAAACAGCTCAGCTTGTTTTCTTCCCACCTTCATTTTCCTTTAAAAATACCCAAAGGTGTTGGTTTGCATTATAAACTAATGACCTGCAAAAATTCTGCTTGAAGCACAAGGCATCTTAGCATCAGAACACTGCAAAATACCTTATAAAATACAACAGTCTTATTTTCTTAATTTTGCATTTGAAAAATAGTTGTTTTGCCTTCATTTTTTTAAGTCAATTGTGATAACTTAGTAAGACTGTTACATATAGTGTTAACAGGCTCCAGAAATTTTAATTTTCATGTATGTGTTGTGATATTTACTGTGGGGTTCTGACTGTTTTCAGATTGCCTTTCTGAATGCAGCCTGATAATTGAGTTGATCCACGCATTACACCTCTGTACAGGGAGTATTAATGCCAGTATTTGCAGTCCTACATAATTAGTTATGGAGATAGTTATTTGTATACACAAATAACCCAAACCACTCAGTGTGTATACGTGCATAGCAGCTCTTAAAAAACAAACCCCATCACCCTCTGGTAGATTTTTTGACTGTATTAACATTGGAAACAGGAAACACACACATAACTAATTGAATCCCAGTGATTTCACAGGATACTATGTTTATATAAAATGATTTTCAATTATGCATGAGTTTGTACTAGCTCTCTAGTTGGGATTGTAAGGATCTTTCCTCCACAAGTTTCTACATTGTTCTCAAAAGCATCATCTGATTTCCTATCTAATGTTTAATTGTTCATCATTAGTAAAATTTACATGCAGTGAAATTGAAAATAATACACCTTGAGTACAAAAACCCAACACCCTTGACTGTTCTGGCCTGTATGAAAAGAGCCAGGTGAGGCTATAAATGTCAGCCAGGAGTAATCCCCTCTACAGGGTAAGAATAGAGATCCTGTTCATCCTTGTGTTGCTTGATACTCTCTTAGCTCAAATAGAACAAGATTTGGAGTCAACATAAGGGCCTTCTAAATTCTGTGTAATTGATTTAGTGATATGTGTATTGTTTAAATAGTGCACAGATGCATTATAACTTTGTGGACCGTAAAATTATATCTTTGATAGATGAATTTAATCTTCCTGATTTTAGTATTCCTAAAAATACAGTGATTCTGGTTTTTAAAGTGTGCTTGGTACTGTGACAGAATTAGATTTCATAAACTAATTGTCAAATAAATCCTACAGTAACTGTTTTCCCTCTCTTCTACTAGATCTGATGGGACATTGATAAACACTTTGTCACTTTAAAATCCTGAGCTCAGTACTTAAAACATATATGCTCCAACAGGATGTGACCTATATATCTTAAATGCATAATATTTAAAGTATGGTAGCATTCCCTCCACATTGGAAAATGTTTTAACCCTTTTTATTGATTCTGGAATGGATAGATACTTGAGGTCTAGGTTAAAATTCTAGAGTGTCTTCGTTTTTCCTGTGTACAGCATCCAAAGTGTGTGTTTTATTAAAAAAATTCCAACAAAATATTATTAAAAATTAAGAAAATAATAGGATAGGTGAAAGGGCTGGTGAACCCATGGGAGAATAATTTAGTAATTAGGGCACAGATCCAGAAAGGTGATTCTTTTTTTCATGCTCTCTGTAAAGCTTTGCAGAAATTTTCAGCTTCTGGGAAGAAAAATGCTGCCTCTTGTGCAATTCCAAAGCAAAGATATTGGTAAGAGGAATCATTTTTAGTCATTTATTTTAATACATTAGTTTGTGCTGCTTGGGAATTGCTGCACCCCTTTCAGCTTATGTCAAGTTACCTATTTAGTTCTGTTAGTTTGTTCCTTTAGCTTTGAGTATTAAAACAATCTGATAATAGTATGACTCACTGGTAGTATGCCTCAACTTTAAGGTTGTACAACTCCACTATGTTTTTATGTCCAAAGAAAAATCCTGAGTGATTTCTTTACTGTGCAGCTGAAGGAACCTCAGAAGGGGTGGATTAGAGGCAATGACACAGATTTCTGTCCTGGGCATTGGACCACTGGGATTAAATTCAGTCCATTCCTGTTGTTAATTTTGCTTGATTACTTATACCTCATGCTGCCTGGCAGTGTGGTGGAAGCCTGAGGGCTTTGGACAGACCAATCTCCTAGCCAGCTGAGTCTTGGATACGTACTTTGTAGCCTGGGTACTGCTGTTTTCATGCTGAGCTGTCAAGTGAATGAAGTTGGAAAGTGGCTGACCACTTCTCTGCTTCCAGGTGGCATGCAAGAGCCATATTCTGTGTTGTGATCAGATTAATTCCCCAGTGAAGGCTGAGCGATATATTTAGTTCACAGTCCATTTGACAGTAGCTGTCTGCTTCCCTTTTTGTTACCACATTTAGGAAAAACAACTACTCAAACTTCCTACATAAATGTCAGTGGAGGCACTTTACAAATGTGAGTCTTAACAGCAGAAAGCATAGCAAAAAACTATATAAGAAATGACAGTAATTTCACTTTAATTTTAAAAATGGACCAGTAGGACAATGCTAACCCAAGAGAAATCTGCAACCTTCTTCCTATGAGTGGATTTGCCAATAAAAGCAACTAGGCAGTTCAATAAAACTAATTAAATTAATCTTTTGTCCCCAGGGAACTTAAACAGGGCATGAAATAGGGAAACAGCGTCAATTCAGAGCTCTTTATTGATGTGTTCTGCTGGATCATTGGAAAGAATTGGTTGGGAGAAAAAATTTGCAACTTTCTATTGATCATAAATTCAGTAGCTATCTCTATGTAACCTTTATTCAATATAGTGTCAGCCAAATATACAGAGCCCCTAAGTGTTTGGAAAAAAAAACCCCAGATTCAGGGATGCAGAAATAATAATAGGTGATTTGTTTCCTGGATATTCATTGTCCTTAGATCTCAGTGGTATTTGCCATGTAAAGTACATTGTATAAACAGAAAAAATAGGAATAAAGAGGGGAAATGAGTAGTGTTCGTTTGCACAGTAGCTTGCTGCTAGCACCAGATAAGGATGGAGGCTCCCAGCCTCCTGGAAACTTTGACAGCCCTTGAAGAACAGTGCTTCCCTAATAGCAATTCTTTGATCTTTTCTGTGATGCCTTTATTACTAATCAATTTCTAAGGATTGTTTCAGATGGAAAATGTGTATATTCATTCTTAGACTTTTAAGAATGTAGAAAAGGGAAGTATGCAGTTATTTTCCTGTTGATCATTTGATACAGGTTCCATCCTATAGTGGCATATTGGATATGGTTGAATTTTGTGGTACTGTAAAAAACACTCAGGACAGATTCTTCTTTTAGCTGGTCATGTTGCCTTGGAAGGCATTCAAGTGTGCTAAATGCAGCTGTTGGCTAAGTTTCATGTCATTGAAGTGAGGTGAGGAAGCACTGTTAGCCCTCTCTTCCAGATGTGGAAAGGAAACAAAGGAAATGATGTCAGAGCTCAGAAGCATACAGTGGCTCAACAGGACAGTCAAACAGAAATCAAATGACCTCACTTCCAATTTAGTGCTGAACTCCTAGTAGAATTGTGTGCTTTCCTCTGTCCAGGGTAAAATCACATAGAAATGTCTAATTTCAAGAAAGAAGGTATTTGTCTTTAAAAAAGTCAGGCCTTTTTGAAGATTCATTAAGAATGTCTTAATTATAGGATCCCAAACCAAGCATTTTTAAAACTTTATCTTGTTAATGTGTTCCCACCTGCTGCAATGTTGTTATTTGAGTACTTTATATGGAGATGTCAGGTGATTTTAATTATATACAGTTCACTTGTTTCTTACACTGCTTATCTACTTACCTGCTAGGGCTGAATTCTTCTAGAATGCAAGTACACAGGAGTTTTTCCAAATCAGTTCTGTTCTAATTTATTATTGTCCCCTGCTTTCTTAAAGCAACATATGTATTTAATAGTCCTCTTGTGCTGAGGATGAATTTAAGCACATTCAAGGTTGCTTTGATTGTAAAAAAAAAAAAAAATCAACAAACCCCAACAAGCTTAATGAACTCAGTGCTTATTTAGAATAATAAATTCCAATACATAGTGTTTCTTTTAGCAAGTGTTCAAAGTATGGCATATTGTGGCCAAGACTCAGAAGGAAGCCTGGAGTTCCTGTACACTGATCTAGTGTTCTCCAATTAGTTACAGGGTAACTTATAAATTCTGATATGTGACACTACTTGCATTCTGCAAACAACA
>VZTU01031441.1:1219-25718 GCA_013400835.1 Zapornia atra | reverse complement strand
CCCGTCTCTTAATCGCAGCATCTGGGACATTAACAACATTTTGTCTTCTGTAGCTTACATACTGGTCCAGATTTTCCCTTGCCCTAATTTACAGCTAGCTGTATAAAACTTGACCCCTTGATAAGCTAAGCGCTATCCATTGTTTAAGCTAAAGTTGTTTGGAAAAACTTAGAAAATAATGTTCTGAAATACTACAAGAAAGCTAGCTGGACCCATTTCTTAACAGTAAGCCTTTAAAAGGCATAGGGACATTTCCACAGAATCATAGAATCATTTAGGTTGGAAAAGGCCTGTAAGATCATTGAGCCCAACTATACACCAAACACTGCTAAGTCCACCACAAAACCATGTTCTTAAGCACCCCATCTTTTCAAATACCTTCATCTTCACTGTTGCTACTTACACATACATAATAATTTGAAAATATAATTCAGAAGTTTGGGGGCGGGTTCCTATGTTTTTGTTGTTTACTACACTTGGATTTATACTTGATTTTACTCCTTGATGGGGAAAAAACCACCCAGCTTTGAATCTGCTCTGATCTGGTAAAATTTAAAATTATTACATTTATATTTGTGTAAATGCTGAACGTCATCATTGCTCTCTGAATTAATTAGGAAACTACACAGAATGTAAAGGTAGAAGAGTATTGGTCAATATAGAAATATATTAATTCACGTTAAAGCTGTAGTAAAAGAGTAGGTCACTATGGCAAGACCTCAACTATCCTAAGACCTATTGCTCTGAATATTTTTTACCTGTAGTTTCATTCAATCATTTTAATTCTCTCTGTAGATTTTTTTCATCTCCCATATCTATGTATTTAGTCAGTATGAGTGACTTGCGTGGTAGCTATGCTTATTGTTGAAAAAAGGTATATAAGAGCTTTTGTAATACAAAATTACACTGATAATACATTATTCATTAAGAATAATAAATATTTTTAAATTTCTTCTATGTAATACTTGTCAGTTTATTATGCCAGTAAGATCTTGATATCCACAGCATAGCTTTGATGACAGTTTGGTCTACCACTTGCAATGGCTGCAAGAAGGGAAAAGTGTTCCTCCTCCCCAGATTGCAGAATGCCTGTAATATACACTCTTAGAGGTAAATATAAGGCCCCGAGACGGAAGCCCCTAACCTTCTGTGCATAGAGAATCTCCAAGGAAAGATTAAGAACAAGCCTAAACAGCTGCCAACTTGACGCACTTCCACTTGTTTCTTTAAGAACAAAAAGCAGATTGATTCCTCAGAGGCATAAAGAAGTCACTTTCAGTAGAAACATGGCAGGCCTCAAAATTTTTTCCACAAAACTTGGCCTGATTTATTTCTGTTGTGAAAATAATTGAGGTGAATGCAGCATGAGGTTTCATTAAGCTCATGCAAATTGAGGGCCCACTCAGTTTTTCTATTTATATAATAACCCCAGCCATCTGGGGTGTTACTCTAAGTCACTTTGATGATATTTTTGGGTTTTTTTATTTTTTGTTTTCAGTCTGCAAATAGCACAGGGAAAAGAAAATGCTGTTGTTAGGGGAATGTGCATGTGTGGTGAGAAAGGTGGGAGCTCTGAAACCCTGAGACTGCTGAAAGGATCAGTCCTTCCTGAGCTGTATCTATGTCAGCTTGCCTCCCCCACAGAGGCAGTGTAGCTCACTGGTACAGAAGATGTCAGAGCTGCTTGAGTCCTGTAGGCATATCTTTTTAAAAAGTGCATGTTAAATAGGTTGAATCAAATACTTGGCAAAATTTCAGACAGCTTTCAGGTAAACATTTCACACTTCAAGAGGAGATGCTTGTTTTCTCAAAAATTAATGGTCCCTGATCACCTTGAGCCCCATTCTGATTTTGCAGCAATTTTATGCCATAGTTCCTCCATTGATTACTGCTGATATACACTGATATTACACTATAAGTTCTCTAAATTTTAGCTGAAAAAAGAAATATCTCTGTTTAGGTTTTTTTATGCTTCCTTATTCATATCAGTCTCTCTCTTCCCTCACCCCCACCCCCAATATATATATGTATCAAGATTAATTTATAACACAAAGTCTGCAGGTTTATGTAATGGTACAGACTTTGAAACTTCATCTCAGAGTTTCTATTTCTTGTGACATAATATACTTTGGACAAATATAAATCATCCTCCCCTTTTCTGCCACCTGTGGTTTGATTTTGTTTTAGAGATACCCTGGACTAGCAAACTTGCTAGCCCAGAGTAGCCAGATCACCACCCAGGACTTCAAGAGAGTAGATTTTGACCTCTTCAGGAGCTTCTTGGTAGAGCACCATGTGAAAAAGCCCTGAAGGTGATCTTTAAGGTCCTTTTCAACCCAAACCATTCTATAATTCTATGATTCTATTCCAAATGATATTTTGCTATCTTATAAATTTCTCTTTTAAAAGTTAATAAATATTTCACAGAATCACAAGGTTGGAAAGACCTTTGAAGATCATCAAGTCCAACCAATTCCATCCTAAGCTAAACCACATCCCCAAGTACCTCATCTACCCTTTTTTTGAACATATCCAGGGAAGATGACTCAACGACCTCCCTGGGCAGCCTGTTCCAGGCCCTGACAACCCTTTCAGTAAAAATTTTTTTTCTAATGTCTAATCAATTGTTTGATCATCATGTTTGCAAGCTAGATGGCACTTGGAAGGTAAAAGAATATATTTATTTTCCAGTTTTGGTTTTGGTTTTGCATGCTTCATTTTTTTTTCTAAACTGTGCTACATGACAGGCTTTTCTACATGAGGATATTCACTAGTGTAGTTACTTGAGCTATAGGCTAAAAAATTACATCAGCAATATGGCTGTGAACATGTTTTCTCAAGACAAGTATTTTTATTTGCAATGTAGCTTATTTTGCTTCTATAGTGGATTGTGCATAGTTCAAATTATATTCCCATGTCAAAAATTTCCTTTGTATAACTAGGTATTCTCCTTATACCAAGAGTTTCAAATCCATAAAGCAATATCTCATTGCAAAATTCTCTAAAGTATTGAAATGATGGCTGTTGTCCTTCATGCTCCCTTCAGCCCTCATTGTGGTGGCTTAACCCTGGCTGGAGGCTAGATGCCCACCAAAGCTGCTCTATCACTCTCCTTTTCAGTTGGACAGGGGAGACAGGGGAGAAAATATACATTGAGAGGCTCAGGAGTGGAGATAAGGACAGGAAGAGATCATTCCACAATCAGCATCACGGGCAAAACAGACTCAGCACAGAATAAAGGAAAGAAACTCTACACACCCAGTGACACCAGAGTTGGGTAATGAGAAGTGGGACCAGATCTTAAAGCACGTCCCCCCACCCCTCCCTTCTTATCAGACTTCACTTTAGTCATGATTTCGTCCCCTTCTTCCCCCCCATTGTGGCATTGGGAGGGGCAGGGAATGAGGGCATGGGGGTTCAGTCAGTTCAGTCATTTCCTTATGAGTTGTTCTTCTTCTTAGGCGGAGCGGTGGGGTGGCCACTTCCATGCTGTCTCCGTAGCATTAATGATTTTAGACTTAAATTGCTGCACATGCGCAAATCTGAAGGATAGACACAATTGCTGTAATGGTTTGTGGGCGCATTAGAGCTCATCATGATCATGTGTCATGAATCCCGTCTTTCCCCATTTAGAACTCAAAAGTAAAACCCAGGAGACTGAAAAGTCTTCCTAGCAATCATATGAAGGCAGTACAATTGGTAAGGTTTTGTTGAAATGTCTCAATATGGCAACTCTATTGCCTGATTGAATTCTCATGGAAATCAGCAGAATGATTTCTACAGGAGGGGGCTGTTTACTGCCAATAGCAATTTATTAAATTTGTATTTACTTCTCAGAGAATGAAATTCAACTCTTGTTGCTTAAAGTGTGCTACAGCTATTGTATGCTGACTCCTGCAAAGCCAGAATTTTCTTGTGTTTTCAGTACACAGTTAATTTGGTGACAGCTGCAAGTACTACTTAATTCTCATGCACAAACTGATACTTAAGTCAGCAGAGTTTAGCCAACTTGAAATGTGTTTTCATCTGAGTGTCTGAAGCACTGCTCCACCTAAAGGCTCATCACTTAATGATTTTTTTATACCTCCCCACTTTTGAACATTGAAAAATATTACAAGCTTTTGACCTAGCAGCAATTATTTAGTATTTGCCTCTATTGATATTTTTTTTTGTCAGTAACAACTATTGTCACTTTTAATTTGGAAAATAAAAAGCACATTAGCTTAGAATATAGTAGTCTGAGAACTATGTGATACTCTAAGAATGCATTTACACTTTTCCTACAGGCTTCAAGGAGGCTGACACCAGTGGGAAAACAGAATTTTGGATTTTTCCCCACAAAGGTTGTACTGCTACTGCCATCCCAGGGTAAAAAAAAACAACAACCCTTATCTAGATAGTGCATTAGAATAAAAATTCTTCTGCAGCCTTATCTATGTTCAGGATGAGCTATTAGATGACCCAAATTCATGCTGTGCCTCTAGCTAAGACATATACCAGAAAAGAAAAGAAGAAACATTTGAAGTAAGGTACGTAAATATTCAAGCAATACGTAAATATTCAAAACAATATCAATGTATATGGTTTCTTACATGCATGGAGCTTTCTTAAACAAATTATCTTTCATCTATCTATCTGGATAATGTTCAGCATATATAGCACGGTAATAAAGAGATGCAAACTAGAAGGACCAAAGGAATCACATACGGATACACATATTGTTACTCTATGCATTAGCATAGTCTTTTATCTGCTAAGTTTTTTGGTTTTTAAGGCATCCAGCAAATGTGAAACTTCAAAGTTCCCCAGTTTCTCATTCTCTGGCCTCTCCTTGCAAATTACATATGCCTAGGGACCTCTGTGTGGTTTCTTTACTCCTTCTAGTTATCATCTCCTTATCACACATAGTTACTATTGTACATCTTCTTACCTTGCAGAGATTTGGCATTCTAAAGACTCAGCAAGTTGCCGCCTTCTCCTCTTTTACCAGCCCTATCCTGACATTTCTTCTATAACAAAAAAAAACCCCACATTCACTGACTACATTTCAAAGTAACTGATAGTTTCTCTAATCAAGGTGTGAATGGGAAGAAACAAATGCATTAAGATTTATTTGAATTTCTGAGACGGCAACATGTCTGTCACTGGGCAGACCTGTGTTTTTGAGCTGCAAAATAAATTTATGCAGTGGGGAAAAATGTGAGATCTGAACTATTGTTTTTCTTTGAGATTGAATTTAGTGTTTTTAAATAAATTTAAAACTTCCAAAATTATTGTCGGTTATTAAAATTAATGTATTTTCTGTTTCTAATTATACAAACTCATTATTATCACTCTTTTCTGTATGTCACTTCTGTCTTGAAAGGGAAAAAAACCACACATATAAATTTCTGTCTGCTTACCCTTCCCCTAACCACCAACTTTAGCGTTAATCCATATACCATAACCAGAAGATATTATTTAAATAGACTATAAACTCAAAGACTTAGCAAAATAAATTTACTTTTAACTTGGAATTTCTTGTTTGACTTGTAATGGATGCAAGTAACTTCTTTTGTGCAAAATAAGAGCTAAGTATTTAAAAATTAATTGCAAATCAGTTGTTCACACCTTACAGCTTTGTATTCTAAATTCTAACAATTGTTTTTATTTGTTTCCTTTGTTTGAAATATTCAATACCTATCACTTTAAAGACTCATAAAGAATGCAATAGGAACTGACATACAAATACTTGGAGACATTTGATTCATTTTATAGTCAGCATAAATCTTTGGAAACTCCATGAAATCATAACAATAAGGATACCTACAGGGAATGTACTCAAAAAAAAGTAACAGATTCCTCAATGCAGTCTGGGAGATCTTTTCAGTATTCCAACATTACTGACAGCTGTTATAGTGATACCATGGCAGCACAGAGTTGTATATCACATCAAAAAATTGATGCTGATATCTCCACGGTATTGCTGTGCTCATCACGGTCCACCTCAGACCTGCTGTGTTACCATCCATTCCATTATTTTCTCTCTCACAGCCATTCACCAGAGCTGGACAGGCATAAAGATGTTTTTCTTTGTCACCCAATGCAGAAGAGCTTGGAGCTAGAACATTATCAGAATATATGGTGACCTTTGCTATAATTATTTTGATACAGATCAATGGAATTAGCTGCCACTGGTAGATGCTGCCCTGAAATAAAAACTAATAAAGTTAGTGGATGTCAGTGTCAGAATCTGCCTTTTGCAGCCAAAATATAATCAAACCTATTCATAGAGGAGTACAACTTTTGTTGAAGTATTCCACTGAACACTCTAAATTTAATTTAAATTAGATGCATACATTGATCTAAAAATCCATCTGCTTTTCATGGGCCCCCAAGCTGCCTAGAGCTTTGCAGTAGAAATGCCTAGTCTGTCTTCTTAGAATGAGCTCCCAAAGAAGACCAAGAAAGCATTAGATTTTGAAAAGTCAGGTCTTCTTAGAATAGAAACTGGAATGCTTTAGCTTTTAAAATAAAGAATACCAAAGAAACTGTGTCGGATGCAAAAGAAATATCCATAGTTCTCACCATGTCTTTTCAAGGAAGGTCACCATTCACTATCTTCCTTGCATGAGAGTCTGTCAATTTCCCTGTGCTCCTGAGGGCAGTTGTCTTTTTCATTACAGTTTCCTCTCTGCACCTTGATGATCTGCTCAACAATCTCCCTTTGAGCTGAAGACTCCTGGTTCCTCCCTGTGATTTTCCCCCTTTGTGTGCAGCCTCACCTGCAGCCTCATAGCTTACCTTTCTGAAGAGACTGCTTTGCTGCCAAGGCAAGAATTTTCCCCTTACACCCAGGACTTCTATGTGGCACAGTTGCCTACTTTTTTAAAAGAAAAAGTCGTAAGTGTAAGCCAAATGGCAAACTGGGAGCAAAACAACTGCTGGAGACAACTCCTGGAAACATTTTGGATTAGGGTTTTTTGGGTGTTTTGGGATTTCTTTTTTGTTTGTTTCTTTGTGTTTTTCCATTTTCTTGAGTAATGGTTACAGAAATATTTTACAATTGATCCTTAATTCTTATTTATTTTTCCTTTTTTCTGTTGATTTGCAACAGAACAAAAGCTTTGTTTCTACCCAGACTCATTGTATTCTGCAGGTTTAAAAAAAAAAAAAAGAGAAATATAGAATGAAGAGATGTTTAATGAACTACTAGTATCAAGACATATGAGATGACCTCAACATTTTGGATATTTGTTCAAAAGACTTCACTAATTAAATGCATGTCCAGTAAATTCTGATTTCTCTCTTTTCTTCACATGTCATATTTTTCATCTATCTTTGCAGAAGTTCCTATCTAAAAATCTTTAGACATTTCTTTCCACTTAGCCACCATCTTAAAATGTGACTTAGAAGCACCTGTATGTCCTGTGTGTTGTAAATGGGATAGAGTTAATTGTCTTTCTAGCAGCTGGTATAGTGCTGTGGTTAGGATCGAGGATGAGAATAATATTGGTAACACACTGATGGATTTAGTGGTTTCTGGGTAGTTGTAGTGTCTACACTATGTCAAGGAACACCCTTCTCACACCCTGCCAGGTGTACAGGAAGCTGGGAGAGCACAGCCGGGACAGCTGGCCCAGGCTGGCCAAAGGGATATTCCCTGGCATAGAACATCATGTTCCGGATATAACTGGGGAAGATAGCTAGGAGGTGAAATCTCTGCATGAAAACAAACTGGGCACTGGGTTATTGTGGTTTTTTTTTTTCCTTCTGCATGTGGTGAGCAATAACCATTGTGCTTCACTTTATTATAATACATTATGTTACATTACATTATATCATATTACATTAGTATTGGCATTTTTTTGGGTTTTTATCCTATTAAACTACTTTTATCTCAACCATGAACGTTTGTTTGGGTTTTGTTTGTTTTTTTTTTTTCCATCCAGCCCATCCCCTTGGAGGTGGAATAGGTGATCAAGTGGCTATATACATGGTAACACACAGAAGTGTATTATCAGCATTGTTCTCATCCTAGGTCCCAAACACAGCACTAGGCTAGCTACTAGAAAGAAAATTAACTCTATCATAGCCAAACTCAGGACAGGGCTAAACCATGAGAATATTCCTAAATTTCTCCACTTTCCAATATGCTTTTGATTGACAGGCAGATTTCATTTTTTTAATTCTTTCAATAGACCATACTTAATCATATTTTGGTATTTTGTAGATGATGGAAAAGTTCTTTCAGGATTTATATTATTTGTCCTCACAGAAATAAGAATGCTTTTATTATTCTTCATCAAAACAGTTTTCAGCCTTTGAAAGACTTAACAAATTTGGCAGGTTGATTCAATCTCTGGCATTCTTTAGTGATCATTTCCCTACCACTACAGTATAATATATTTTCAAGGACTGATTTACTTGGAATTATTCATTCTAGTGATGATTACATACTTTGAAAATTTTACATTTGTTGATTATAATGTCCTGCAAATTCAAAAATAACAATAAACTTCCCATACACATTAGGAGAAATATTTCCCCTATTAAATATTTCTTTCCAAAATTATCCTGAAGTATCTGGATCTCAGACAGCCACTATTTCATTTTTATTCTATGTTGGCATAAAATATTTCAAAAATGGATAAGAGGGTGGCAAAAAATTTCCATTTGTAAATGAGTGTCTATGTATACAATATTTCTATCCTTGAATTCATACTTTTTAAGTCAATCACTTCGAAAACATGAAAAGAATTCTTACCCAAATGACAATAAACTCTGCAGAATCAACTAAAACTGCCCATCCAATTTCAAAGTGGTCAGATTTAGAAGATTGCTTGGAAATGCTTCTCAGATATTGGCTGTATTGCATTTGTTATTCTGAAATGTGACTTTATCTAAAAATGGAATACAATGAGATTTCTGCATTTCTCTAGTGCTGATTTTTAGTATGCTCTTAAACACCACATATCACTGCCCTTTGCTAAGGGTTAAATATAGACAAATATCTATCAGCCATTTTACTTCCTAAAGCTTGAGCTCTTTTGTTAAAGTACAGAATAGTCCTCTGCTTTATTCTGGTAGGAAAGAGTATAGTTTTTGTAAAGTATGGAATTAAGCTATACAGACTAAGGAAGAAACAGCGAGGTGGTTATAGAAAACACAGAAGTGTTGAATACTGTTGGAGGGAGGATGTCATTAGATGGACCTTTGATAGGACTGTAGAAATGTTTATAATGAGTAGAAAGCAGATCCCTCAAGGAGATCAAACCCTCATGTTTTAGCCTGTTTTGTATGTTTCTTAGTCTTATTTTTCTGTGATATTTCATCTTTGTTTTTATTTTTGCTTAATTTTGATAGTCTTCCTTACTTATGACAGTGGACAATCTTACCTGCTTTAACCAGCAAACTAAAATTTTACTTATTATTATGGTGATGGGTCAATACAGTGGCTAAAGATAGATATTTATATAAAAATTTACACTAGAAATGCCAAGCAATATGCAACAGCCTATGTCTCATCAATATTTAATTTATGCTAGTAAACTGGATGTGGCTGCATGTGTAAAGATGACTATTTCATGCAGGGTATCTAGTCCACTAATATTTCCAGGGATATGGTTTTGCCATATTTTATTGACTTAATACTTCAGGGTTTCAGGATGTGCCCTGCCCTGTCTTGGCTTGCACAGGACAAGTTATACCTTGTTATAGCTAACAGTTGTCTATGATAAATGCATTATTGCCTAACTAATTTTTATTTAACTCTGTGATTACCATATTTTTCATTGTGATTACCATATTTATCATTGTCCTGTTTTCTGCTAGGACAGTTTTCTTTCTAGCAGTTGGTGTGGTGTTTGGGAGTTAGGATGAGAGCAGTGCTGATAACACACTGATGTTTTTAGTTGTTGCCAAGCAGTCAGCTTTGTCAGCTTTTCATACTGCCCTGCTAATGAGAAGGAGGAGTGCACCCAGGAGTCTGGGAGGGGACACAGCCAGGACAGGTGACCCAAACTGGTCAAAAGGACTATTCCAAAATCTTAAAGATCTGATCAACCTCAGCATCTGTGGTCTAACTGGTACTCAGTTAGTATTGAGTCTGGGAGAGCTAGTGTCCTACATTCAAACTGTAAACCAACAACCAATGAAAAGGAAGCAGAAAGTACTAAGAAAATGTGGAAATAAAACCAGAAGCAAAGAAGGAAGGGACCCCCAACATAATCATGGAGCTACTACTGGAGAAAAGTTCAGGACTCGGGTCACCCACGCAGCTACCTGAAAGTGTGAGCCTCCCTCCAAGGAAAATGGGCAGAAAATAGAAATGTTTTCTGTGTATCAGTTTTAACTGTATTATTGTTTCCTTATTCTTTTAAGACTGTGTTCATAGTGTTGTAGCTGGAGTAATAATAACTGTTCAGTTTATTTTGATTATAAAAACTATCTAGACAAAGTCTTAGGTCTGCATATATTGTGGATCCCCTTTAGGCCATAATGAGACTTTGAGTGTTTTACAAACAACTCCCTCGTAATCCCTTTTCACACAGAATGTTATCTTAAAGCAGGTTAGATTTCTTGACCCAATTGCACTTACACAATGCTTGTTCTGGAACTTCTCTTCTGATTTCCAGCTTAATTTCAGTCCTATAGTAGAGATTCATTCCAGTATTGGTCTGTCAGATTCTGGATGTCTAGGCAGACTCCAAACACAGCTCACTTTCTTAGGTGTAAATTACTCAATTTCCTCCTGAACCCACAGACCTATTCACTCAAAGTATTCTTTTCTTGCAACCTCTTGATAGTTATTCACTGTATATTTATAAAAAATGACTCTACTTTGTCTCGACCCTCAGTCTGTTAGAGTATACCAGTGAAGATTTATTTCCTCTGTGCTTCATACTTTAGGCTTTTTTTGCTTCTTAAAATTCTACTAACCTTTCTATACAGGAGGAAATTACTCCTCTTGAACCTGAGTAACTAGGATTGCACATAATATTTTAATCATACAAGTATGATTAAAGCGAAACTATAGATAGTCCTGTTATTGCAGCTGGAAATTATTATTACACTCTAGGAAAACATCTTCTGTTTTATAGAGGCAATTGTCTTGTGTAACATTATCATCCTCACAGAAAAATAAGGAAAATTATTCTTTTAACTCTTAATGTCTTTAATTCTGTATTTTCCTAGTCCATTTTCCATCCATCACATTGGTAGTTTTACCCTGCTATTACACTGTATACAATGTATACAGGAAGAAACTTATCTACTAATGCTAACAGAATAAAAATTAATGAATCAACAATGTAATGGAATACTACAAGAGTGAAAAGTGTCCCCTTGATTTTGCTTTAGGGTTCACCAGCAGAAGAAGGCACAGTGCATAAAGGAAGTATGTCCTCATATTTCATTATACAGCCTGTCTCTGCTCTGCGAGTAGTTCTGATTTCACAGTGATGAAAAGGCTAATTTTTGTTTACACTGCAGCCTTTGACTTCTCCAATGAAACAATTTTTGTGGAGACCAAAAACACTATTTATGACTTTATATAAACTGTAAGAAATAAATGGTGAATCTTTACTCCCAACTGGGATGCAATTATATGAGAAGTCCCATTGATCTCAAAGTATGAGTTATTTCTCTGTAAAGGTAGTAGGAGTTGTCCCATAAAACCATAAAAAGGTGTTTACTTTCAACAAAAACTTTACAATTTAGACAGAAAATAAAATAAAAACTGATAAAACTAGTCACTGCTATTTTGTCAACTGCTTAGAAATGATAGGATTAACAACTAAACCACATATTTCATGAGAAAAAAAATCTGTAGGTGAACAACTAGATTTCTTATTCTTACAGGATTAAAAAACTCCAAAACATTGTGACACAGAAGTGTTTTTAAAGACTTTGCATTTTTAATATAGAAACTGAATTTGGGGGAAATCCTTTAAAATTAATGTACTAGAAGCAAATCAGCGTGCAAGGACAGTACATACCTGAAAATGAGCATAAATTCTTTATAATAACTAAGAAATCAAGATAAGGGGCTACAAAAAGGTGAATTGTACTACATATGAATTATGGGATTCAAGTGTAGTTGTTTTTTTCACTAGTTCAGCCTGTCTGAACTGCTGTAACTCACCTGAGTTCACCTACCCTGAAGAGGAAGTATTCCTGTTTCAGCACGTCGTGGGTTTTTGTATGTGTGCATAGCTCAAAACAGAAATGGTATTGAGATACTGCAGTGATGGATGCTGTTGTAGTATCTCAAGCAATTATTTTCATTATTTCACTGGGGTGCAGATGTTTCAGAGAGGTTATACAGTTACCTGTGTAATACTTTTTCATGTACTTATATTTGCACTCTGCAGTTAATACTAACATTTACAGCCTGATGCCCTTTCATCTGATCCTGTCTTCTTTGCATCTAAAGGAAAAAGTGACATGTCTATCCACCTTGTGTATCCCATTTCTATTTGGGACCATAATCACTATTTTACTTTATTGAAAGGGTCTGCAAAGTAATTTTGTAAGTATTATCCCGGGTTCTCCAAAATGAAGCCTCTTTGGAATATTCAGAGAAATCAAACTCTGGCATTCTCTGCCCTCAGCAACTGACAGATTTTCTTCAAGAAAAAAAAAAAATTGGTTACTTAGATTTAGAATGTTAAAGTGTTACTCTCCAATGTATAAACCAGATAAATTTTGGATTAAAGTGTATTTTTCAGTACTGTTTTATCTTTAATATAGCACTACAAAACTTGCCAACACTAAAAATAGTGTTTTTTTCTTTTTGTTAACTGAGATGATTTTTCTCTTTGAAAATAATATTATGGAGTTTTTAATTTCAATTTAATATGAGGCAATTATTGGAGTTTTTTTGGAAAATAAAATATTCCTGGAGAATATTTGCATTAGTTGAGATGTAATCCATCCATACTCATGTGCCATGAGAAAAGTTCTTTTTTTTGCAGACACCCCTATTGTTCCTGTTGTAACACACTCACCACAACTATTTTCCTCCTGAAGTGTCTGAGACTATCATTAGGTGCTATATATATTAGGAGATATATGTGTTACTAGGGCACAGATACACACCACATTAATGCTACCCACTTAATGTGGGTTAAATCATATCACATATACCATGAATGATAGTACAGACATGGACAGTCAGCATACTATCAATACTATCTTTGACTTGCCTTGTAGCCTAAGGAACACAATATGTACTTTAGCTATACCCTTAGCAATAAAAGCTATTGCTTTCTCTCTGATTCTCTTTCTGTCACAGTCCTCCCACTCCTCTCTAAGAAAAGAGCATTACTGCTTCCTGTGGGCTACCTGAAATAAAGCCCATCCACATTTAACTGTAACTGGGATCTTCGCAGTATGCCTAGCTATCTTGTCATAAACAGATTTTACTCTCCCACTGTGTTTCCACAGGAATACCTTGCTTTAACTATGACTATTTGGCAAGAGGGCGTATATTGTTTTTTTCTTGTAGCAAATAATGATGATGATTTAATATTTGTAACTAGGGATTTCTTTTTGTTGTGCAGTTTAAGGCCATTGCTTCCTCTTGGTATAATTTTTAGGAGGACAATTCTCTTTATTTTATACTAAAATCCACACCCAGCCCCCCTTAAATAGTTTAACACAAGTAACATTTCCAAAGACATAGGAAAGGCTGATTCTAACTTCTGAAAAAAGGTTCTGAATTAAAGTAAATGTCTTCCACTACAATTCAATATCCTTCCTTCCTTCCTTCCTCCCTTCCTCCCTTCCTTCCTCTTTCTCGCTTTCTCGCTTTCTCGCTTTCTTGCTTTCTTGCTTTCTTTCTCACATAAAATGTAAACAGAAAAAGTTAACATAAAAAAGGAAATGAGCATCAGTTGATATCCCTCTGATTTCAATGCAAATTGTTCCATGGATTGGTGGAACAGGATTGAATTAAACAAGGAGTATGGACTAATTTTATAAACTGTTATCTAATATTTCAAATATCTTTTTTTTTCCTAGATTATAATCTCAGTTTTCCTAGTAATTTATGTTACAGTTTGATTGGACTCAATGATTAAAAAGGAAAATTTACTCCTTTTAAGTGAGCTTTAATTGAACCAAAACTTCACTGGACATCTGTAGGAGGTTTTTTCTAAATTTTTCAAGGAATACACTTAATTCAGCTGAATGATAAATTTCCGCCAAAATTTTAGTGAAATTATGATAGAGTGTAAAATGTGATTAAAGAAACAACGATTTGTTCTCATACACTTGACTTTATGGAAGAAGTTACAGCCTGACTCCATTGCTCAGTAGCTCTGATGTCACAATTGTTGATTGGCACCTTGTTTACTTCACTTAATCGCTTTTTCCCTCCCCCCACAAATTTTCAGTGTATAACTGAGGCAAAAGTTGAAGTTTCAAGAAAATGTATAGGTTTCTGATTTGCATGTAATGAATTATTTGAAGTAAAAGCACTGGAAAATAACTTTGATAGAGGGTCTGTGTGAAATCTAAGAGACTCCTCTAGGGAAGTAGTTGATAATTCTTCAGGACCATAACCATTTAAACAACACGTTTGTTTCAGCAATTGAAGAACTGGATCGGTTGCAGCATCAATAACATACAAGAAGGGATGGTGTAAGGAAATGAGAAAAAGTTTAAGGTCAGTGACAGCTGATGCGTAGAGTTTCAGCAAATTGCTCTAGAAGTCTCCTTCTTGTCCTTATTGGAGCAGAGCTATGTTTATAATACGTTCCTTCTGTAAATGGTGACGCTGCAGCCGGGGAAACATGCCTCTGGCCAGTTGTATAGGAGTGTGAAATTCTGTAAGGTTGATCTGTTTGTCTTCAGCTGCATGCCGTTCCTTGCAATACAACCACGGCTCAGGGGGAACTCTCTGGAGAGGGAGATTTTTTTTCTTTGCTTGGGAAGAATTGAGCAAATGCAGGAGGAGGAAAGTGTCTTGACATTGCAGGATGTAGCAGAAAGAAGGCAGCACTGAAAGAAACGCAGAAAGCACCAGGGTGTCAAACAGAGGAGAGGGATTACAGGGAGGAGCAGAAAACAGTGACACAACACTGGCTGAAAGACAAACTGCCTTGGAAACAGGGGAACTGAGAAGATTTTCCTTCAAATTGCAATGCTAGATGCAGTAGCAAGCATTTACCTGCAAGAACACATTAGGCAGAGAAGACATGTATGAGTCTATTCTATTTTCACTTGTCTCACATAGCGAGAGAAATTATGAATCCTGAATTTCACTATATTTCACTGTAGAAAGCAGCCAGACTAGAATGTCTAGGTGCACAAGCCTCATAGTTAGAGGTCAACTTGACTGCTATCACATGAACACGCAGAGTTGGTTTAATTTTTCCTTTTTTTTTATTTTCAGGTTTTCTATCAGTTGCTTTATGTGCAGTACAGTCTAATCTGATGCAATGCAGACTGTGTTCTAGTAATAACTATTTAAAATATTTTTTAACAAAATCTATTCAATTAAAATAATGTTTGTTACATAAACTTGCTGAAAATGTTTCAAAATGGGACAGCAAAGCATTTTTAGAGAGGGGGATCAAATTTATATATTATCTTGAAGGAGTCTGACCATTCAGGCCTGTGCATAAGTTTTCAGCATTTTTCTTGTTAACAAAAGTAATATTGTTACCATGGTAACAAAAACACAGACCAAAAAAAGGTATCTTGGCACTATTTCCGATTAAAAATATATGCATAACTCTCTTTGTAATATTAAAAGATATGCCACAAAAATATCTCCTGAATACAAGTTTATCTCTTAAGTTACATCCACGTATAACACTTAGCATTTTTCTCAAAGGGTCATTTATCTCCTTAAGTTCTTCTCTAAAAAAAGAAATTCCATGCACAGTGCTGTCTTAAATACTTCGTTCCAATCAGTGAATGATACCAAATAGAACCATTACTTTTGCAATGAAAGAAAAAAAAAATCAAAACCCATGTATTATTCACGTATTAATTTTGGTTACCGTGCATATATTCATTTATATCATTCAAACAGGAATTATAATTTCTTCTGATTTCAGGCATTCCAGATTTTGTGGTTTTGTGATTTTTTTTTTTTTCTGTTGTAGGGTGAAGTTTTTTCCTAGTTTGTGGGGTTTTTTTATTTTTTTCCCATGCTTCTGATTTTCTTCTCTTTGTGGGTGAAAAAAAAATAAAAAGAATGAATGACATTTTGAACAACCTACATTATTATTTATGAAATGGAAGTACTGAAGCAGGCTTATATGCAACAAATTCTTTGGTGAGTGTTTGCACCCCATAGGAGCTTGTTGAATTTTTGCCACCTAATTCAAAGCTACCATATTAAAATCAATTTTGGTTTTCCTAACTGACTTCCCATAGGTCAGCAGTGGGTTTTGACCTCTTTTTTTTTTAAAAACAGGTAAAAAGCCTTAATTTTAAGACTTCCTTAGTCTGATAGTATATCACATAGTGTAGTTTATTAAAGGTAGGCTCCTTAGCATTTTTTGACTGGAATCAAATGCAAAATTAATTTAACACACACAGACAAAAAAAAAAACCCACAAACACCCTTGCAAAACTAAAGCCCCTGACTCATAGAATCATATAATCACCTGGGTTGCCAGAGACCGTTAAGATCATCAAGTCCAACCACAGCCTAACCCTGACTACTCCACCTCTACATCATGTCCTTAAGCACTTAATCTACATGCCTTTTAAATACCTCCCATGATGATGACTCCACCACCTCCCCAGGCATCCTGTTTTAATGCTTGACAACCCTTTCAGTAAAGAAATTATTCCTGATATCTAACCTAAATCTCTCCTGGTGAAGTTTTAACCCATTTCCTCTCGTCCTATCGCCTGTCACCCGAGAGAAGAGACCAACCCGACATCTCTGCAATCACCTTGCAGGTAGTTGTCCACCTTGCAGGTAGTTGTAGAGAGCGATGAGGTCTTCCCTCAGTCTCCTTTACTCCAGAGTAAAAAGCCCCAGCTCCCTCAGCCGTTCCTCACAGTACTTGTGCTCCAGATCCTTCGCCAGCTTTGTTGTCCTCCTCTGGATGCACTTCAGCATCTCAACATCCTTCCTGTAGTGAGGGGCCCAAAACTGAACACAGTACTTGAGGTGCACATTTTTCTAGCCTCATCACTGGTTGCACCATGAAGAGTTAAATTTTAACAATTAGACTGAAGGTCTCATTGAGTTAGGTAATTATTAGTTGAAAGTCCTAGCCAAGTATGCAGCTTGATCAGCTCAGCTAAGAAAAAACATTCTAGACAATGAGAATGGAGGCAGGGCTTTAATGACAGTTCAAGGATTTCAAGCATATACTGACATCAGCACCAATGAAGCAATTGACTTACCTGCTGAAGTAGATTAAATCTTCAACAGTTACTTCAAAACAAGGAGTATTGTTTGAAAGGAATGTAATGACTGACATTCATACACAGTGTAAGAACAGTATCAGCAGCAAAACAAGGCACACAGATACTGAAAAAGGCACTGGTCTACTGTCTCCTTAATTCTGCATAGACCTATAGTAGTACTACTTGATTTCTTTTAGGTAGCCAGGACTAAAAGTTTCCTATGGTGGGACACTGCAGAATAGTATTTAAATAAAAATTGTTACCTCCCTTTGGCTTACACATATCTCAAGGGTATAAATGTTGTAGTTCTCTGCTTAAAAAGAAAAAAGGTGGAAGAAAAAAATCTTATTTGTCTGTGTCTCCCATGGTGTAACACTAGGGTAAAGTGCAAAGATGTTAACAAATGGAACATGACCTATAGCGATATACAGAGATAACGGATGGGTCTCCCACATGTATAATTGCAATGCACAAGTAAATCCCATTTTCACTTTCTACACATGTTCCACCTGGGTAAGTCATGAACATGAACAGGTTAACAGGGAAATCACTCTCATTCTAGTCACTACCTCTATGTGCTCAGGCAATGGTGTTACAAAAAACCCTAGTTAAGGGAGAGTGTACTACGGCTGGAGATAAGCTTGTAGCACAGGAAAGAAAAGCAGTTTTAATCTGTTTGGTTCATAAACAAGAAAATATTTTTTGGCACTGAGATATCAGCTTGTGCTGCAGAAACCTGCCTGATTGCTGGGTTTGGGATGATGAGTCTACAGTGTCCTATTTCAATGTATAGTTCACCACATTATCTCCACTAAAGATAGCTCAGCTGAATTTATCCATGTTGGGAGCAGACTTCCTATAGCATAGATATAACCTCTGTCAAAAATAATTTGGTCTAAATTAATCTAACTCCATCCGCTTTGAGTTGGAATCTGTTCTCATATGTAGGCTTACAGGCACCAGCCTGCTTCCTTGTCTTTGTCTTCTGAGCTCAGACTCTTTTAGGACTTGCTGTATCTTCACAGCAATTGTATGTGGTATCTCTTTGAGTGACATTTCCATCCTCAAACAAGGAATAATAGCAGAAGGAAGTCAGAGCAAGAATTTCTCTGGAGATCATGTGAGAAGATGGAGAAATCAGTTCCTCTTTGCCCATCTGCTCATCAACTAGGGCTCTGGTGTATAGGTTAGTCATACTGCAGGTTTACAGGGTTGGGATAGACAAGGCATTTAGAGAAAATTAAACTGAAAATTGCAGATGAAGAAATTATATTCTAAGAATGAATTAGAAAGCAATGTGGAAGCAGTGAGGAAGGACTGAATATAACTGAAAAAAGTACCATTGAGTTTCAGAATCATATTTTTTTTCAGATTGTAAAGAACATACAGTTGCATATATTTTCTAATAATAGATATGAGAAAGAGCCAACAGATGATAAATAACTGTGATCTTGACAACAGGATTAGACAAGCCAAAACAGGTTTTAAAGAAACATAATATCAGGACTTGATTTGTACTTGGAAAGATCATCACAGAAGAGAAAAAGATAGAAAACTTAAGAATTCCCTATATCCTCAGGATTCTCCTAGAAATGAACGCATATCCACTAATGGTATCAGCATGTTGAGAAAAGAAACCAAATGCAGAACATTGGAAGTTAAAGTGACAAGAAATAAAAATTAATGTCATTAATCTCAAATTTAACATGGCTTTTGACATATTTTCCTAAAATACTCCACTATTTAAAATCAGGATGTTATAGTCTGAGTGGGTGGTCTATGGCACATGTAAATAACTGTTTAGAAGATCAGGCTCAGAGAGTTGCCAATAATGGGTTTTAGTCTACCTAATGATCAGCAAGAAGTGGAGTAACACCCAAGGGAGTGTTACTCCTGGAACCTGCTATAGGCAACGCTGCACTGGGACCTGCAGGAGGCAATGGACTGCACTACTTTCATATTTGTAGACACCCATTTGGAGGTATAGGTGCACACTTGAAGACAGGACTACCATTCAGTGGGACCTCCAGGTTGGAGGAACAGACCAACAGGACATGCAATCCAGCAAGGACAAACACCAAGTACTGTCCTATTTCTGCTGCTGGAAGTCCACAAGATGTTTATATGTGAAGGATCACAAGTTTAATCATTAAAATAATATAGACCTAAATTTATTAGACTGATTTATTGATTTATCACTATTAGTTGATTTTCCTAATCAAGTACCTCTGTGACCAAAGTCCTCAATACATATAAGCATTTGTACATATGAATATGCTGTTTTTCTCCACCTCCAAACTTTTGTATTTAGTACCAGACCTAATGTGGGTAATTGACATGACAATATTCCTTAGAACGCCTCATTTATTATTTAAGCAAGACATACATAACGGAAAAATGTTGTTATTTTCTTAGGACAATCAGGATTAGGAACTCTATTAAATGACCAGCCTGAATAATTGACCTTTAACTGTAAAATACTGGGAAACCTTTAGACTCCAGTTTCTGTACTGAGAGTTAACTCAACTTGTGTCTATTGTTTAGTACATAATGCATCTATTCAAAATATTTCTGTAGCACTCAATTGTTCAAGATGATTTTTTTTCCTACACTTAAAACACTTTTTGCACTAAACTGTGATGGATTTATTTAGGCTTTGGTGTTTGGCTAGTGGAAACTGTTCTTTCAGGTTTCAATTTGTTTTGAGAAACTTAGGATCTGCCCTGTAAATGTTTTAGTTTTACTCAGATTCCATTCTAATTCTTCATTTGATATGAGGAGGTTTCTGACTCTGTCAATCTCTCTTTGTATTGGCAGAGGGGAAGATGTGAGAGGATAAAGCGTTCAGAGCAATAGAAAACCCACCATCTGTTTCAGCAGTTTGGCACATAAAGGAGTCAGTGACCAAGAAATGTTACCTTAAATTCATTTCATAGAATCATAGGAAGGTTTGGGTTGGAAGGGACCTTAAAGATCACCATGTTTCAATACCCCTGCCATGAGTATGGATACTCTCCGCTAGACAAGGTAGTCCAAAGCCCCATCCAACCTGGCCTTGGACACTACCAGGGAGGGGGCAGCCAAAGATTCTCTGGGCAGACTGTGCCAATGCCTCATCATTTCCATAGTGAAGAATTTTTCCTTTTATCTAATCTGAATCTACCTTCTTTTAGTTTAAACCCATTATCCATTGT
Organism: Zapornia atra; assembly: GCA_013400835.1. NCBI lineage: Eukaryota > Metazoa > Chordata > Aves > Gruiformes > Rallidae > Zapornia > Zapornia atra. The sequence goes on along the minus strand of VZTU01031441.1, from coordinate 5,163 downwards.
CCTATCAGTACAGTCTCTGAAAAACAGTCCCTCTACATCTTTCCTGCAGACCCCTTTCAGGTGCTGGAAGGCTGCTTTAAGGTCTCCTTGGAGCCTTCTTTTCTCCAGGCTGAACAAGCCCAACTGTCTCATCCTGTTCACATAGGAGAGGTGATCCAGCCCTCTGATCATCTTTATGGTCCTCCCCTGGGCTTGGTTCAACAGCTCAGTGTCTTTCTTGTACTGGGGTCCCAAGAACTGGATGCAGTACTCCAGGTGGGGTCTCACAGAGGGCCAGACTACCTCCCTTCCTTGACCTGCTGGTGACACTTCTTTTGATGCAGCCCAGAATACAGTTAGCTTTCCTAGTTGCAAGTGTCAATGCCAGCTCCTGCTGAGCTTTACATCAACCAACACATCTAAGTCCTTCTCCTCAATGTTGTTCTAAATCCATTCCATGCCCAGCCTGCACCTGTGTTTGGGACTGCGCCAACACATGTGCGGGACATGTACTTGGCCTTGTTGAACTTCATGTGGTTTGCATGGACCCCCTCTGAAGCCTGTCTAGTTCCCTCTGGACAACATCCCTTCCCTCCAGTTGTTTGCATCCCACAGCTCAGTGTCATTTGGCAAACTTGCTGAGGGTAAACACAATGCCACTGTCCATGTCTCCAACAAAGATAGTAAACAGTGTCAGTCCCAGTGTTGATCCATGAGGAATGCCGCTCATCAGTGGTCCCTGTTTGGACATTGAGCTGTTTACAGCAACAGTTTGAGTGTGACCATCTAGTCAATTTCTTATCCACTGAATGATCCATCCATCAAAGCCATGTCTCTCAAATTTATAAATAAAAGGATATTGTGCAAAAGAGTGTTGAATACTTTGCACAAGTCTAGGTAGATAACATCTGTCACTCTTCCCTTATCCACCAGAGCTGTAACCCTGTCATGGAATGTCACCAAATTTGTTAGATATGGTTTGCCCTTTGTGAAGCCATGCTGGNTTGTTTGCCCTTTATGAAGCCAGGCTGGCTGGCACCAGTCACCTCCATACTTTCCATGTGCTTGAGCATAGCTTCCAGGAGGACCTGCTCCATGATCTTGCCAGACGCAGAGGTGAGACTGACCGGCCTGTAGTTTCCCAAATCTTCCTTTTTTCTCCTTTTTAAAAATAGGAGTTATGTTTCCCTTTTTCCCATCAGTGAGAACTTCACTGCTTCAACTTCTCAAATACATGAGAATCTCTCTCACTGGCACCCCATCCCTCCAACCTTGGCATGCATGTCATCCTACAACTTGTTACTGTAAGCCATTTATATTAACTGACTCACACTTGGAAGCTAGTTTAAAGCTCTGTCAATGAGCCCAGCTGGCTCCTGGGCAAAGAGACATTTACCCTTTAAGAAAGGTGAATCCCATACAAATTCATCAAGTCTGGTTGACTCTAACTGTTGTTAGAACCAGAGAATTTTCAAGAATCCTGTACTCTCTTTTAAACACATTGTTTTTATATGCTGTTACTAATATTTGCTGTTAATAGCAGCATCAGGACATGTTGTAGTCCTGTTTAGTTTGCTCTTCTCTCCCAGAGGACACTTTCTATATTGTTGCTGATGATCCTTCTCTTACTTTCTTTGGTTTTGCTCTGCTCCGGTGTAGTGCAAAAGGTTCTGCAGGTTCACATTTCATTCACACTTTTATTACCACAGGTCATCTTGCCATTAGTAGTTTTGGTTGTCTAACAATCTGAAGTCCTGAAGTATGTGAGATTGCTTGTTCCAAGCTGTTCATTCAGTGCTATAACACTTGTGACCTCTCTTTTAGCTAAAATGCCATGGTGCCATCAGCTATTTCAACATTCCTTTATTATAACAGAGTTATTTCTGCCTTCTGCTGTCCAGTCAACTGAATTTATAAGGGTGGAAATTTAAAAAAAAAAAAAAGGACCTTTTGCAAGTACTTTTGATTTCTACTTGCTTTAATTAATTACAAAAATGACATCTTGGATTGTGTGGATGATTCAACAGCAAAGTGCATCAAAAAAAGCACGGTGACTTCATTTGGCTTGATTGGTAACTGGCTTATTGTGCATGTGTTATTCAACTCCTCTGTTTGTTGGATTGCTGGTAGCACAGACTGCTCATTATATCAAAAAATCAATTCTTCTCAGACCTTCACAGTTTTTCAGATACTTTTCACAAGAAACTCATTGCGAAACTTGTGTCTAGTAAATATTGCCTCAGCTTAATGTGATGCACTTCCAGCTAATATGTTACTTACTAAAGTTACTGGAAAACAAAAACCCCACAAAACTCTAATTATCAGCTATTGGTGGCTAATGGACACTTCTGTATGAATATATCAGTTTCAAAATGCTGCCTGGAATGACTAAATATATTGTGAGTTATCATCTGTTTTTCACTGTTCTATCTTTTTTTAAGCTATTTTTCTGCTTGCTTGCTCATTTTTTACCAACAAAATTAATCTCTAACCTGTCTTTAACGTACCGCCACACCATTATATCCTTGAATATATTTTTTTAGATTCCCTAGATTCATTAAAATGTTTCCTCTTTTAAACTATTGTCTTCTTTGGTTCCAATTGCTTTTGTTTAGCCCCAGAGATTTTAGGAATTAAAAATTAAGAGAACGTGTCATTTCTTTGTACGCTGCCTTGATTAGATTTGATTGATTTGTAAGTGCTCTTCTATCATTACTCTCTGGTTCTCTCTTTTTTTGTCTATTTGTTTATCGTGTATGCTGATAAGCAAATTACGTGCACCTGTTCTTCCAAGTCTTTTTCCCTTGTACCACATCCTGTGGCAATGTATTGAAAAGAAAGAAATCCCCATTATGGCCTTTCAAGCTGAGTTTATTCTCAAGTATTGAATTTTCAGTAGCACAAAATCTGGAATTTTATCAAGAATGCTCTCTGTGGGGTTATATTGTGGGTTTTGTATGCCCCTAATTATTGCACTGATAAAACATCTCAGTTCCACACAATGGCAAATATTTTCCTTTCTGTTTGATCATAATATTCAGAGCACTGTTGCCAGCAATGAGACACGTATTTTGTGATCTGGTAATAGGTGCTTTTTCTTTACAGGAGTGCTTGTGAAGTAGCTGTTTGTAGCATTACTTCATTTTATCCATTCCCTTATTTTATTTCTATTTCATCAGTGTTATCACACTTTATATCTTAGAAGATTTTCTCTTAATATTTCACTACTAGATAGTTTTCTGATTTAATCTCTTTCTCACTGGTTAGAATTTCTGATTATTTTGGTTCGTTGGCAATCCCAACATGAACTGCAGTTCCTGTAGAAAAGTTTGTTCTCTTAAACACTTGGAAGTTTTAATTGTGTTTGAATCTCATGCCTTCTCTTTCTGAAGTCTACCCAAAAGCCTAAATATGATCATGTTTTTAAGTGAAATGCAATGTGAGTATAATTCAAAGCAACAAAACATTTGATCCTGCATATGTTGCAAAATATGCCTTTTCATTGGCTTGAACACTTCAGCATCAGTCTATCAAGTATTGCCTCATATTTGTAGACAAGGACTTCCAAGACACCAAGGATCCTGCTTCTGTAGCTGTGTCCATTGTGTTCAGAACATGCATGTGAACCCTCACACACGCGGAATCACAGAAGGGTAGACGTTGGAAGGGTCCTCTGGAGGTCATCTAGTCCAATCCCGCTGCTAAAGCAGGATCACCTAGAGCAGGCTCCACAGGACAGCATCTGTGGGGGTGGGAAGTAAATGTTATACAATCTTCTTATCTCAGCTGGATTTATGTCTCAGTTTCCTGTAAAGTAACAAGAGCATTTAAAGGACATTTAGGAACACCATTTCTGGAGTATCTGTCCACCGATTACTATAGTAATAGGAAATTTCTCTTCTCTCTGAAACCATTTATACTCTTCATTTCTTTTCCTTAGGGTTATGATATATTTGGGGGGGGGG
>VZTU01031440.1:882-28372 GCA_013400835.1 Zapornia atra | reverse complement strand
GTTTTGGTGACCATCTGGGCCTTGCAGTCGGAAGGTGTTGAGTTCTTCCAGCTCCTGTGAACTTTAATAGATTGAAATGTAATAGAGCTGCAAAGCATTAAGCTCGGAATGACACAACACTTGAGGCAACAATTTAGTTAAGACTGAGCATGAGTAGTACTGAAAATGACAGGTTCTGAAAACAGACTTAAAAGAGGAGTTTGAAGGACACAAATTTCAAGGTAGGCATTGACATTGGGTAGAGTAGTGGGATAAATGTGCACACACTCATGAAAAATACTTTTTTCTATTTCTCAATGTATCATCATGCTGACTTCTTTTTCCATTCATTTTTGAAGATATTTTAAACAATTTTAGTGAAAAAAACACAAAACCCAGAACCCAATTTAGGAAGCATGCCTCAGGGGTGAGGAAGCTTACTTGGGAGTTGAGAGACGTGATTTCATGTCTTTAGTGTGTTTACTCTAAATCCAGGTCTTGAGTGCAAACTTTTTATCTGTTGGCTGAATGCTTCCCTAGCAGAGCTATTGGGGAGTACTCTTAAATCTCTCTTGTTGGCATTGTTTTGCTTCATATCAGTAATTAAATCTCTGTTGTGTCAAATTATCTCTACAGTTAAGTTGTCAGGAGACTTTCCTAGAATACCAGAGAGTTAGGTTTGTATCCATGGAGGTTCATATATGCATGCCCATGCTTAATTACCTACTCCATTTTGATAGCTTCAAGAGGAGAGATTCAGATGCAGATCTAAAAGCCTGGTGGCCAGGCATCTAGAAAACGGAAAAGGAAATGTTTCCTTTTTCCATGGTCATTTATTTCAATTCCATTTCTTCTCCTCTTTTTCATACTCTTAGTGTCCTCACTGTTTCTGGATCTTCCTGTTTCCTTGCAAAAAATTGTGAAGTTGAAAATCTCAAGAGAAGTTTATAACAGGCTGATAAAATCACAACAAAAAACATATAGTGTATTTCAGCCATCCCAGGTCAAGAAATTGAGACATGATTGTGTTTTGCTCTTTGCTAGAACAATTGTAATGGTCAGAGAACGGAAGTTTTGAAACAGATATTTTCTTGCTTTGTAATGGACCTCTGCTTAGCATTCCAATAACCCAATCTTCCTTGGAAACTCTTTGAAATACGGAAATATTTGAAAATAATAATAATTAAACCCACTAGGGAGCAAAATGGGAAGCCTTTAAAAGAGCCTATTTCCCTTTGGTAATTTCCATTGGCTTGAGTTGTGCTCGAGATTGAATTTGCCATTCTGTGGATGATGTGATTGTGAGACTGCCAGTTCTTTTTCAGTGCAACAGCTTTTTGTTTGTGTCACAGGCGAGTGCCTGATGAAGGCTTGTGTCTTTTATCTCTTACAAAGAATAAACCTATCCCTAAATCTTTTTCATGGTAGCTATATGCCCAGTCAAAGATGAGTTTGCGTTTTCTGGGAAAGCACACCTGTTAAAATTAATTCCAGTAAAGATTTCCTGCTGAAATTGGGAGGCTTTGACCCAGTGACAGGATTATTTAAAATGCAAATTCTCATATCACTAATCGAGGAAAAAATACAAAAGTTAGTTATTGTGATGTCAGCTGTTCTAACATGCTTCAAACATAATCCAACTTTATCTTTGAACAGGGTCTACTAAAGGTTGCTATAGACAATGCCAGAGCTCAAGAGAAACAAGTCCAACTGGAAAAGACAGAGCTGAAGATGGAGCTCTTCAGGGAACGAGAACTGAGGGAAACACTTGAAAAACAGTTGGCTGTGGAGCAGAAGAACAGAGGTATCTTAATTAAACATACATAAACACCTTGTAATTTATTTCCTTAAGAAGCCTAATTTTTTATCAAACACCTGTGTTTGATCAAAACTTTTCCACCTTACCTTATGTCCAGGCTGCCTGCAAAGCAGAAGTTTTACAACCCTGAATGTGTGTACGATCTTAATGAGATTTAGAACAAGGATCTTACTTTTTCTCAATGTTTTTCTTCATCACTTGTTACATCAGTAATACACAACACAATTATAAATACCATCGGTGCTGTTACAGACTTTGGTATGTTGTAATCGTTTTGGCAGAGGTTATCTACTCAATAGCAAGAGAATTTTTATCAAATGTAAGGATCTGAAAGGTTTAAGAAACTCTTGTCATATATTGCATATATGGCAAACTGTATGTAATAAATAGAAAGATCATAGTAATATGTAAGCCTTTTATAATGCGTAGTAGGTCAAACACATGTTTGTAGAAGGAACAGTTGAGGTTCTTGATAAGGCAGCAGCGTTAGCAGCATTTCAAACATTAACATCAGCCCACTGTAAAGCATACACATGATAAAGATTTTTAAATAATTTAATTGATGGTAAAGGTAAGGCAGTTTACAGTGATTTGCATTAACTGTTTGCATCACAGGCATGTTCCCATCTTTCTTTATGGGCCCATTTTTCTGTATATGTATGTCTTGCCCTTTAGTAGCAGCTAATTACTTTGCAAGGGTCAGTTAACCTGTGGGATTCACTAAGTGTTTAACACAGACCATGACAAGTCAGATATGTACTTTCACCGGGCTAGATTTATAATTCTTTTCTTGTCCAGTTTAATTTTCTGGGAACCAGCTAAATAGGAAATCCTGAGAATACTTGGATTCATAACTAGTTTCATTGTATCTTTAACTAATATGCTAGCAGTAAGTACACAACAAAATCCTGTTTTATTCCTTCACCCATTAAAGGGTAGGACTGTTACATTATGAATTTCCTTTTTTTTTATTTTTGAAAATACATTTTAAAAGACAATTACTCTTAACAACTATCACAGCTGTGCAATGACTCATCCCTTTGTCCATAACTAGCCTGTTTTCCGCAGTACAATTGCACTGCTTACACTAAATGAGTTTTTTAAAAGTGCTCAGTTGTTGTTCACATCCTTCTACCTCTGTCTCTCACAACCACTAAAATACGTATTCCTTTTTTAGAGTAAGGGAATCACATGCACAAGAGAAGTTGGGGAGTGGGTGGGAGCTCATCTGACCTTACTTGAAATTTGCCATCCAGAAGCTAAGCGCCTCATTTAAGCTACTATAAGTTCTCTTTTCTGGTCAGTAAAGGAAGAGATTCATGTATCCTGTTCTCAGACAGGTAGGAGGGGTCAGTTACATTGCAAAGACTTTTTTCTCTTCCCTCCAGAAGGAATATAGTTTATTAGGCTGGACTAGATACATACGTTTTGAGAAGTTCAAATGGAACAAAAAAAATCCACTCAAAGTTATATGTTAGGAAAGAGCATGGGATAGTACTTCTTTTGTTTAGGGTACTGAAATAATAGACAATGTTATTTCAGCACAATTACCTGGTTTTTATATATATCTGTATAAAGACAATATTGCAGGGTAAGAGTCGGACCAAAGAACACCTAATGGTGATTTGCAGCAAAGCAAATATAATGAGGATGGCTATGTCTGCTAGTGGATACTTCTGTAAAATAGAAAGAAAAGTAATGGATCATCCTTTAACATGAACAGTTCTAGGTAGGAGAGAAAAAATACTGCCAAATTACAGTTATTGTGAGAATTTATTCTTAATTAAAGGTAGAAAAATACATAGGAGGCTTTACCTACTATTAGTTTTCCAGACAGCAAGTGTCATGTCTTAAAAAAAACCTTCACATGTCTTAATGGAAGCATAAGTAAGGTGGGAGAAGTGTACCATAACCCTGTTAAGAGAAACCATATGAAAAAAAATGAAATACAGTAAAAAGCTACAGCATAGAAACACAAGCCACTGTGCACATACAGGTCAAAACCCATTAGGTGGATGTGATATTCAGTGTTATGAGGCATCTACCTGTTCATCATATTAACACAAGTCAAATATCTTTTTCTTTAGTGGCTACATCTGAGTATTTTTGCCTTTGTTTTTATATACATTAATTTCACAGCTGCTACTGCATGTTCTGCAGAGCTCCTTATTTACTGTACTGTTTTTTCCTTCTTTGCAAATATTCCAATTAGTGATTCCTAAGGCTGTAGGATGTGTCTCATCAACTGGTGAAAGTAGGATAATATCTCTTCTGTGAGCAGCTACACAGTAAGGGCTTGCTAATTCTGGCTCTGACTGCTGTAGTCACATCTACAATGTGTCAGCCATGATGACATTTTAATTCAGAAAGCAACATATGTTTCCTTCTCATTTATTGCAATCACTTTCAAAGTACTTATAATGAAAACATTAAAACCGTGCAATGATTCAAAATGTATTTAGTTTAGCCTTTGTATAGATACTAGATGTTCTTTGATAGTATAAGCTAATTAGCCTGTAAAGTAGTTGGTACTATAGAAAATGAAAAAGAACCAAAATTCCAGCCTTAGATGTAAATTATGGAGCTATTCTGAATACAGGATATGTGCTTACATTCATTTTGTGTCTGAACAGTTCTGTATAGCAACACTGAATATCTAACATCACCCAAAAAGTAGTTATTCTTAGCATATACATTAAATAGTAATAACAATGACAGTTCCCTTTAAATGTTTCATTATTTGCATTCTGTGAAAGATACCACCATCACAGACTACAGGAAATTGGGAGTAGGAACTGGTGGAAGTGTATTATTACCTTTTCCAGAATTCATCCCTAGGCATTTACCAGAAGTGACTTTGGAGTGAGACACAGGGCTACATACATCTTGGAAGTCAAACCTAGTATGACCTACTATCTGGTTTTGGTAAAGATAAATCCTTTAGCATGTGTAAAGAATTCTTTAGTTAATAGTCTAGTATATTTTTTTTTAGTTAGTGTCATATAACTTGACTCTCCAGAAAAGAGTTATCCAGGTGGATCTTGTGAGAAATAAGATTCTTATGTGCACAGCCCTGAAAACCCTAAATGTGCTATGTAAGAAGAGTTGGGCTGCCGTGGCGAAGATAATGGTGTCACCAAATAACATTCTCACGGAACAGTAGGGGTTGGAAGGGACCTCCAGAGATGATCTAGTCCAAACCCTCTGCTGCAAGCGTCCGGTTGGGTTTTGAGTATCTCTAGAGAAGGAGACTCCACAACCTGTCTGGGCTGCCTGCTCTAGTGCTCTGCCACCCTCATAGTAAAAAAGCTTCTTTTTCTAATGTTCAAGCAGAACTTCCTGTGTTCCAGTTTGTGCCTGTTGTCCCTTTGCCTGTCACTGGGCACCACTGAAAAGGGTCTGGCCCCCTCATCTTGACATCCTTTAGATATCTATAAGGATTGATGAGATTCCCCCCCCCCTTCCCTCAAAAAAAACCCCACCCTAAACAAATGAAAAAACCAACTCCACTGAAGTGGAGCTTCAAAAAGTTCCTTATGCCTCTTCCTCTCCATGGAAATATTTAGTAAAAGATGAAAGATTTATATGATCTGAAGTTTTCTATGAAACCAAAGTGTATATATATATATATATACACTCCAGGACGTTGCATGATTTCTTTAGAGGCTCACCTTGGCTTTTATTGAGTATAAAAATTTGATTGCATTACCCTTTTCCACCAGGAACAATACCTCTGATATGTTCCTTCCATTTAGAATTATGTAAGTCTTATGTTTCTGGTTTTAAGTCACTGGTAACATAGAAGAGTAAATAGTGATGAAATTTTTTTAAAACAGCCCTTCTATGATCCACTTAAACCTCAACCTTGCAATCTTTTTTCCTTGTAAAATTGGAACTGAAGAGATAAATGGAAAACATTTTTCTAAATTAGGGGCTTCTAATTCTTAATTTTAAAATACTCTTTCCTTTCCTAATGTTTTCCCTGAAATTCAACAATGCAAAGCAATATTTGCTTGGCTGGGGGACCCAACACTCCTCAGGTATTTCAGCTGTACAGGATTTGCTATGGGTTCTTTAAGGTTGGTTGGCTGATGAGACAGAGAGCAAGAAAAAGAAAAGGAAGGGCATAGGGAAATCTGGGTAAGAAATAAACACACGGAAGAGACTGGGCACCAGGAGGCCAGATACAGTCTATTAGTGTTAACAGCTTAAATGGGAGGTAGAAGGCTCAGGGCCTTTCCCTAAGGAATGAGGACCACAGCAGAGTGGGGGATGAGCTCCTTCTGCAGCCCTGGCACCCAAGCAGCCGGATCTCCCTCTTGTGGGAGAAAAGCTGCAGGCAGGCAAGAACTTCATCCTTGTGTGTACACTGTGTGTTATGGTCCTTTACACAGTGGTGGGCTTAATCCTGGAAAAAAAAAGCGCCTTGCCTCCAGCAACAGAGGCATATCTATGTCAGGTGATGCAGAAAGTACTTTTTGTTGCCAGTTCCAAGGTTTTCTGATTTGGACATTTATGGATTCGCTATATCTGAATGTCACCTACAGTTTCCAATATCATGGTGTAAAACAGTGGCTCTTAAAATATCCTAGTGTGATTCCAGCAAGTAATTCAAGTAATTGAAGTTGGTATTTTGTAATGAATCTATTTATATGGACTGTTGCAGTTATATTTTTTTCTCAATATTCCTAATAGGCAAACATATAGCCAAGTTTCAGATCCAAATCTGAGTATGCGGATTTTCTTTTTTTTCCCTAGCAATAATTCAGAAGAGGCTAAAGAAGGAAAAGAAGGCAAAGAGGAAATTGCAGGAAGCACTTGAATTTGAGACTAAACGACGGGAGCAAGCAGAACAGACACTGAAACAGGCAGCTTCAACAGATAGTCTCAGGGTCCTAAATGGTAAGAAGCCAGTTGTTGCCTCTGTGTCATTAACTTTCAATTTAAGTGCCAAAAGAAGCTTGTTATATTGAAAATTTATAATGTGATTGGTGTTGGGGGGGGGGGAGAGAAAATCTCTTTTCTTTCCTTCATTCAAGTGGTGCCTCTCTCTTTATTGTATTGTTTCTTTAAATAGTATGTGCAAATAAACTCACTGGAGGGAAAGTCCAAACTAGGGCAATTTTATATTATTAGCTTGAGAAGTCAATTTTTTTTCTTCTTCTTTTTCTCCCCCCCTTTATGCTTGAAAAATCTATTGCTCATTAATCTTCCTAGTCTAACAAAAAATTGTCCTGGCCTCCAGTCATTGTTCAACATTAAAAAAACTGACAAAGGTTGATTGTATTGTAATTCAGCATTGGAGTAACAGGTTGTAAAAAGGGCTATAAGAATCAAATGAAATATGTGTCAGTCTTACCTTTCTATGTTTCTAGACTCTCTGACCCCAGAGATAGAAGCTGACCGCAGCGGGGGCAGAACAGATGCTGAAAGGACAATACAAGGTAGGAATTTGCAAAAGGCTATAAATCTAGATCTTGCTATATGAGTTTTTCCTCAGCTTTAGACTGCTATTCAAGCATGTAGCCTACCATCTGGGCCACATCAAAACAAGTTCAAACAAGGTCAAGTTCATCTTGCTTGTTTATAAGAGAGAATACATTTCTGTGCTGATAGATTTTCTTTAAATTAATAGGTCATTTCTGTTTATACAGAGCAATTAAGGAAGAATAATTAATTTGAAGCAATATTGGGTTGAATCTCAGACATGCTGAATGCAGTTTTTGTGAATAGGTGTAGTTTTATTTGAGACAGCAAGGTTTTTAAAAGTATATTTGAAACATTTTGTTCCTTTTAACTAAATAAATGGCTAAACATAATGGGTAACATTCAAGGTACGATGAGAATTTCATAACTAATATTCAGTGGCAGTTACTGAAAGGTATGTTTTAATAAGCTACTCTAAGCATTAATGATAAATAAACCATTTATTCCCTTCTTGGATTTTTCATTTACCATATCCCATTATTTACATTTTAATAAAACAAATCTGCTGAGTAAATTTATACATGAAATACTAAAGAGAGCCATATTACTTCCCCTGTGAATCTAAATGTGTGTATATATATATTGCAAACACTAAGATATCAGTAAAGAACAAATTTTTAAGATAGCATTTATGTTGTAATATCTTCTCCAGTTTACAGGCTAAATCTACCTACATGAATACTAACCAGTAAAAATAGCATTTGTTCTCAATTGTAAATGAAGGTGCATTTTTCAAAGGCAAGCCTAAAATGATTAGCTCCAGTAATCACTCTCAATTGCCTTTATTTTGTATTTCGAAGTCAATCATCTTAGCAGTACCATTTGACATCTGTGTGTTATTTAATCACTCCTTCTAACTCCTAAAGAGATGTTACTGGTGTGCCACAAGGAAGGAGGCTGTAACAACAGAATAAAAAGTCAACAAGCTTTTAATGCGTTGAGCATATAAACAAATACAAAAGAAACAATAAGTTCTTACGAAAGATAAGTGCATGTATATAAACAAAACCATTTAGATTTAAAGCAAGTTATGTCTGCAAAGTCAATAACTCAGAAGTTGGAATATGCCAGATTAAACGTTGCCTGGGAATTGGTGTACATGTTACGTTTGTTATTCCAGAACCCTCCTTCCCTTTCCATAAAATGTATGCCTTATTCAGACTACCATTTGATGTAATTTGTTCAGTAAGAATCCAGCCATTATGTTGTTTTGTTACAATCCCATCATTTTGTTTGTGCAAAGGAAGACTTCTGATTTCTCAGGAGGCACATTCTGTTACACTACTGGCTGCAGTACCCGAGCTCTTCAGAAGCATTAGTTACTTTATATTCAGAGCAGTCCTACAATGAAGTGAAGTTTGGAGTGTTCCCATTTGAAAACTGGTAAATGGGCTCACAGAAAGATTAAGGTGACAAATCTTAACTTTTGAGTTGCTAGGGCCTATTTTTTTCAGGAAACTTTGCATTTTTGGCAAATTAATTCAGTATATTTAAAAACGCTGTTCCTGTTGAATTCAGTTTCCTTTATGGGCTGAGATACCAAGCTGGATAGTTATAAAAAGAGAAACACATAATTACTGAGTATTTTGGAAGTATGTATTCTAAAGGACTTATCACAAACTACATAGGAACAGCACTTCAGCTTTCTAACCATGATTATCCATTCTTTCCCAGCTATCCTCTGCCTACTTATGCTAATTTCATATATTTCAATTTCTGCCACAAATCACAGAGCCATAGAATCATAGGATCATAGAGTCATAGAATAGTTTGGATTGGAAGGGACCTTTAAAGGTCATCTAGTCCAACCCTCCTGCGATGAGCAGGAACATCTTCAACTAGGTCAAGTTACTCAGAGCTCCATCCAACCTGACCTTGAATGTTTCCAGGGATGGGAATTGGATGGATTCCTTGATGTTTGGGGGCAGAAATACCCTTTCTGGGCAACCTGTTCTGCTGTTTCACCACCCTCATTGTAAAATAAATTCTTCCTTATATCTAATGTAAATCTATTCCCTTTTAGGTTAAAACCATTTCCACTTGTCTTACTGCAACAGGCCCTGCTAAAAAGTTTTTTCCCATCTTCTTTTAAGTCCTCTTGAAGTGTTGAAAGGCTGCAATAAAGTCTCCCTGGAGCCTTCTCTTCTCCAGGCTGAACAACCCCAGTTCCCTCAACCTTTCCTTGCAGGAGAGGAGCTCCAGCCCTCCAGTCATTTTTGCGACCCACCTCTGGACTTGGTCAAACAGCCCCATGTCCTTCTCGCACTGGGAACACCAGACCTGGACACAGTACTCCAGGTGGGGTCTCACAAGATCAGAGTAGAGGGAGAGAATCACCTCCCTCTACCTGTTCGCTATGGTTCTTTTGAAGTATCTCAGAATATGGTTGGCTTTCTGAGCTGCAAGCATACCTTGTTGGCTTATGTCCAGCTTTTCATCCCTAGTATCCCCAAATTCTTCTTTGCAGGGTTGCTCTCAATCCCTTCATCCCCCAGCCTGTATTGATGCTGAGAGCTGCCACAACCTATTTGCAGAACTTTGTAGTTGGCCTTGTTGAACCTCGTGAGGTTCACATGGGCTCTCTTCTTAAGCTTGTCCAGGTCCCTCTGGATGGGATCCTGTCCCCCAGGTGTGTCAACTGCACCACTCAGCTTGAGGTCACCTTCAGGGTCTTACCAAGTTCTAAATCAAGGTCAAAATCAAGGTCTTACAAGCAACATTGTCAGTAATAATGACCTTTCCTTGATTTATCTTTCCAAGGTGGTGCAAGGAAAAGAAATACCACCATTTTAATTAATCACAGATGATTAATTAAAAACTGATCCATAATATGTTCTGATCGAGATATTGGATCACATTGCAAAGGCAACCTTGATTCTGACATTTCCTGTCTCTACTTTGCAGTCTTAACATGTAATTTAAAAAGTTGTTATTTTAAGGAAAAAGAAGAAGCAAGAAATAGATTTGCAATTTCCTGTTGTTTAATGTATCCAGCTTAATCATCATATAATAGTCCAGAACTTCTAGATCTACCACAATAGGTAATCCTACAACACACATATAACTGTAGGAGCTTATTGTTGTTGTGGGTCAGCTATTACAGGCTGACAGGTTTCAGAAATAGTACAAGAAATGCTCAATAACGGATGAGTATTGCTAAGTGTCAGGAGTCTGTGTTCACTTCCAGTATTGGAAGGAGGATTCCCTTTCACCATGAACTCCCATTCCTGTGTCCCCCCTAGTACATATCCTTGTTACTCCTGTATCTCTGTGTCCCAGTTCCTCCTGGTTTCTTCCTCCTCACTCCAATCCCAGCTTTTGTCAGTGGCTAATCTCACTCTTTCCTTACTGTACATTACATTTCTTTTTTTCCAACTTCATGTTCTTCCATCCTTATCTTCTGAACTCAGTTTCATGCCACCTTTATTAGTTCTTTAGCTGCAAGCTCTTTCTCTTCTCAATACCCCCAGCCCCCTGCCTCTGTCTAATCCTTCCTGTTGTCTCCTCCTCCTCTTGTCCAGTCATTTGGAGAGTCCATGTTGCATTGACATTCCTTGCTACCAGCCTTTCCTGTTTGACACCACATCTCTGTCTGTACTTTCTGCTTCCCCTCACCTCCCCATTAGCAAACGTTCCCTAATGCTTCCAGTACACCTTCTGTTTCTTATTCTGCATCTGTCTGGCTATCAGGGAGAGGAACGCTGAGAGAAAAAGCATAGACAGTTTCTCTGTTCTTACCTCAACATTTAGCATGGCAAATCTTTGCAGAAATGAGGAGAGTTGCAGGAAAATAACTTCTTTGTTCCTGCAGCACCAGGATAAAGCACGCTTAGTACAGCTGGGCTCCTTGGAGAATTTAGCTGCAAAACTCTAGAGAAGCTTTCCAATGGGTAAAACTGGAATTTTTTCTACACTTCCTTGGATTTTCATCAGGCGACATTGACCATGTATTTCCAACTTTGCAAAATTTCAATTATGTCTGTACATTTTATCTGTAAATTATATTTGGTATTCTCTATTATGCAGTATATAATGATTATTATATAGAAAATACAAAACATTCCATAATAAAGAATATAATACAATCTCTTTCATGTTTCAGGTTCTGGGAAAAAATTTACTCACTAGGGAAATACTCCTTTCTTATTCCTCTCAAAAATATATCTGTTTCTCAGTATCAAAGCATGTCCAGGGTAATAGTCTCTTGATCCACAATCTTTTTTTTTTTTTTTCCCCAACTTACTGTATTAAGCATGCTATGCAGCTCTGCAACTAAGCAAACAAGAGTAGGAGAGCTGCAGCGTTCTGTGGAGAAGTAAAATAATTGAAATACCAAGTGTAATTTCAGCATTGAAGAAAATATTAAGCAGGGGAACAATAATTAAAAGTAAAGACTTTATATACTATTTATTATAAATAAAAGGATACTTGTCAACTTGAAGTTATATTTAATGTTGATATTGTGAGTAAGGAGTAGGACTAATTTAAGCATAAAAGATAACTGCATTTGTCAATAAGAGAAGTATGTTCTGTTTTATTTTTCATCATGTAGCACTTACTCTGATTCGCTTTCAATTCATGTAAAGACTTTAGTAAAATGGGAGTGACAATAAAAAGAAATCTGAATATGAGACTATAAAAAGAAGCAATACAGGATATTTTAGGTTTGGGTTTGTTGGGGTTTTTTTCAAAACACTAGATAGGTAACAGTTTGCTGGAATATCTATAAAATGCTAATAAATTATTATAATAAATAACCCATTTATGGGTCTCATTATTTTTTAACAGATGCAAACAGATAGTTATTAGGAACTGGTGTAGACACTGGTTTTAAATGTTTTCTTTCTTGCTTCTGTTTAAAATAATAATAAAGCAGATTATCCTCTTCTTCATACATATTGTAGGTTCACTAGATGCCTATGCCTAGCTCCCAAACCGGTTTCCCAAGACCCCCTCATCCCACACAAAAAGGTACCATACAAAGATAATGTTTGACTTTTATATACTGTTTTGTTACCAGACCTCTTACTAAGCACTAGAAAAATGACATTTACTGCTGCTCTTACTCTCTTATTTCCTTTGACTTTTCCCCATCTGGTTGCTTACCATGTATTTGTCTGCCTGCATTATTAATTTTTCTTTTCCTCTACAAGTCCCACATTCCCAATTTTCTGCCTCCCAGTAGTTTCCCTCCCAAGTCCTGTACATTCATCTTCATTCCATTTAAACACCACTCCCTTTATGCATTATCTAAAATCCTCTAAAATTGTTCTACGTCTGTATTGCCTTCCCCATTGACCATTCTTTTCATATGGTAACCCTGTCATCTCTTCCTTTTCCCAAATCACTCCCAGATTGTTTTGTGCTTTTCTCCCAAAGCTGTCCTTAAAAGAATGGGAAGCTTAACCAAATTTTCTCTCTGTCAGGCTGCTATTTTTTGTCTTCTCAATTTCTTTCTTATTTTCTAGCAATTGCCTCAGCCTGAACTTTTTCTACCAATTAATTTCCAACTTCTACATTTCATCATTCCATCTGCTTCTGAAACCAGCTCCATCATTTTCCACTAACAATCTTCTCATCCTGTTCAGTTTCCATGAATTCCCAAGTCTATCTTTTTTTTTTTTTCCCTAAAATGTCTGGTTTTGTTCCAAGAGACACTTTGCAAATTACCTATCCTCAAAACTTTCCTGTCCTACCCCACTCTTTCAGTCAGTTGTTCCCTAAGTATGCATTCTCCTCCTGAAAAATGTTGTTCCTTTTGTCAATCAAAATTTCATACCTCAGTTCCTTATTCTGCTGCAAATATTTTTTTCCTTCTAGAACATTATCCTTTCTCCAAACAAGTCTGTTATCTTACTCCCCCTGTCCCTTAGCCCTTTCCCACCGACTGTTTCTTCTTGCCTTTTTCTAGTTCTCCACCTCTTCTGTAGGCTAATACTAACTGTGCAGTTAAGTGTAATGCTAATTGGCTTCGGAGTGCGCTTTCCTGATGTAAGAAAAAGAGCCACTCGGCTACCACGCACACAAAAGCTTCACAGAATCACAGAAAGTTAGGAGTTGGAAGTGACCTCAAAAGATCATCTAGTTCAACCCCCCTGCCAGAGCAGGATCACCTAGACTAAATCACACAGGAACACATCCAGGTGGGTTTTGAATATCTCCAGAGGAGGAGACTCCACAAGCCTGTTCCAGTGCCCCGTCACCCTCATAGCGAAAGTTTCACCCTACATTCACATGGAACTTCCTGTGCTCCAGCTTGCATCCCTTGCCCCATGTCCTGTCAGTGGCCATCACTGAGAAGAGCCTGGCTCTGTCCTCCTGACTCTTGCCTTTTACAGGGCCCTTCCAGGGCTGTCTCACAGCAAGGAGAAGGCAAGAGATGAAGTCAGGCAAATCCAGGAATAGGAAAAGAAAGCAACTACAGCTCAGCACATTGACTGCATAGTCCTGTATGGAGTTGCTTGTAAAGCCTTTGAAGGCTACTGAGGAACAGTGAGAGAAATTACGATGTAACTTTGCCCGTAACCAAGAACCTAGGGTGTGCTTTCTGCTGCCTGAGTACTAGGGGGAAGCTGCCCTGCTGCTGCCCTCCACGTTAAATAAACCATTGCTTAGATACAGCTTCACCCAAAACATAACCTAAATGGTTTAGTTTGTTGGTTTGAAACTTGTTTAATCTGTTTTTCAACAAGCTAAATCAGTGTAATAATCTCAGCTAACGATAGCCCTTGATTCTTTCTTGCTATATTTGTGTGTGAAAGATAGCTATCTGAAGGACTGCCACACTGAATAGGAATTTGTGGTGGTTCTGTGAAGCTTGTGCCCACCCTTCCATCTCTGATGTATAAATCTTGGACAAAAGCATGTGGAAATGTGTGATGATATTTCTTATGAGATCAAAAACTTTATTGGAAAAGGCCATTATCAAGGCTGTAAAGTCAAGCATTCCAAAATTAGGAAATGGTAGAATTAAGGTTGTCTTCCGCACCTTTGTTCAGCTGCCTTTTGTATGCATCACGATATAATCTTTAATTATATGATTAGATACTGTATTTTTCACATTACCCTGTCTCATTCAGTGGAGGGGACAAGGATATAGTTGAATAAATGGATATCTATCCAATATTTTCTTTATCTTCAGAGCTCAATATGTTTTCTCATGCTTTATATAATACCTGGTTTATATATAATACTTTCATCAATAGACATCATGTTTTACAGAAGAGGTGTGAATGATTATCTCAATTTCTTTCATATGTTAAATCTTAATTTTGGCATTTCCTAACAGTTGAGTGTTTTGCTTCACCATTTGAATAATGTCCTAGGTAACCATTTCCTAGGATTTTCTTTTTAACACATAAACTGGAAAGTCAGAATTTTCACTGAGATAGCATCTAACAGCCTTATGGACCTGGATCTGTAGATTCATGGTGATAAAGCTAACAAAGTAACTGCTAGACTGTAATACCTTATTATGCACAGTGTGGTCTAAAGAATGACCATTTTTTACAGATACTTCTTGAGATAAAAACAGTCTTGGGATACATTTAATTCTCTTGGACACAGAATCTCCTTTTAATTTTCCTTGCAACTTGTATCACTTTTAAGTATCTCCATCAAACTCTCCTATTCTTGTTCCTTCCTCATCTCTGGCTTTTGTGTCAGTCCTAATGCCCATTTCCAGATTTTATAATCTCTTTCTTGCCTATTTTTTTTGGTCTCACATTTCAGTGCAAGTTTCTGTTTATATCCAGTCATAATTCCAGCCTCTAATTTTAACTTCTTATACCTAATATCCTTGTTAATCAAGATCCAGCCATCTTTAGATGTCTCCTAATACTCTATCCATATGCCACATACCCAGTAATACAAGATTTCTCCCTCTAAGAAACTTCAGATTATGTTACCTGATGTTCTTGCTCTGTGTTTTGTCCCCCATCTTTCCTTCTGTTCTCAACCTCTGAGTCCTATTCTCCAATCAGCCAGTCCCCCAGCTTCAGTTCCAGTTACTGCCAGCTAGCCATTTTTTACTACCTCCCTTTCATGGTATTTTCCAGTGCACTGATTTCTATGTTTGTATCTATCTGCTTTTCTGTCTTTATTTCCAATTCCAACTGCATTAGGCTTCTTGTCTTAATTTCTCTAAATCTTAAGTTTTGTATGACTTTGTTTGTAGACTTAGAGAAGATTACTGTTGGCTGCTAATCATAGATAGCGCATTTTCCAGTGCAAGGCTAATCTCAAATTAACTAATGACTTTTTTAAAAAATAGTTTTCAATATCCTCAAATGACAGGACATGTATTTCTTTTCTGGGTACATCAGTTCTCTTTGCAACATATTTAACTAAAATGTTGTTGGTTTGGTTGGGGTTTTTTTAGTCTTCATTTATTTTGCCCATGATATTGGCTGTGATGACCAGCATCAAGTCTATTTATTTAATTCATTATCCCTCCATAAAGTCCCTCCAATAATTGCATCTTTCTCACAGGGCTTCTCTCTTTACATTTCTGTCTGTTCCTTTCTGTGTCCCCCTTTCCCTTAATCAAAAGCAATTCCATTTGCTCCCATAGCTCCTCAAAGACGAGGTCATCCATCTGTATAATGCTATGTAAACTGATGGTCCTATATTCTCTACAGTATTAATTGATTAAACCCCAGAAAAGAAAAGCGTCTGATTCTTTATATGTTTTATCAGGTTTTTTGTTGCCATTTTTCTCATTAAAGCATCGCAGAAACATTATATGTATGTATCAACTTGTAAATTGTGCATTTTTATTTAACTGACATTTGCTCATCAGTTATTCCATATTTATTGCCACTTAGTAAGTACTGTGGGTTTGTTGCTACTCTTTTATTATTGCATGTGACTTCTAGCAGAAAGGTACTTGGGTTTAGTACAGAGCCAGGATTCTCAGATGGATTTATCAGGTCATTTTCAGAATGAATATACATTTTCACTTTCCCATGTGACATTTCTTCTTCTCTTCTGACCCATTTAAACAGTGTTTCAGCTTCCCTCATATTGTTGCTTTCCCATTTTCCTCCCACCTCTGTTTCAGCCTGCTCCCTTGCCAAATACTACTTGTGACTATCCCAAATATTTCTTATTACACCACTTCACTGACCTGTGAGGCACTGTGTGTGCATGATCTGGAGCTAGGTTGACCAGGTGGCTGACTAGGAGATACATGCATTCTGAGGGATCAGTGACAAGCTAGGAGATACGCATTTTCTGCTGGACATCTTGTTGCTGCCTCTTGGCAGCTGGGCAAATCAA
This sequence comes from Zapornia atra, assembly GCA_013400835.1. Taxonomy (NCBI): domain Eukaryota; kingdom Metazoa; phylum Chordata; class Aves; order Gruiformes; family Rallidae; genus Zapornia; species Zapornia atra. The sequence continues at coordinate 11,808 of VZTU01031440.1, read as the reverse complement.
ACAGTACATGATGCTTCTCAGCAGCTGATGGGCCAAACAAATGGTTTTTCAAGCTGCAAGAGACCCACGGCCCACCTGTTGTGCAGGCCTGCTATAAAGGTTGAACATTTCAGCAGGGAAAAGAAGTCAGGAGCTGGAAACAAAGCTGTCAGAAGCCTGGAAGGCAAAGGGATTTTTTTTCTAGATATATTGAATAACTGCCCAAGGAAACATCTGCTACTTAGCTAGGCTGTTTATGGAAACAAACAGCTGACTATTCTAGACCCATAGAAATATAAAAAGGTTCTGTGAAGCAGCAGTGGCAAAACAGTGGACTGCTTTTTTTTCCCCCTCTTTTTTAATGGAGATTAAGTTGCCTGTGATTTTTTGGCCACTTAGCTTGTTATTCCATTAGGCGACATTTAAAAAAAAAAAAAAATTCTGTTTCATTTATCAATATAAAGTTGTCTTTTTCTGGCTTAGGAGTCAGTAAACAGTAGGAAGATCTGTCTATGTTTGTGAAATACCATGTCATGTGAGAATGTGACTTTCAGCAATCTGAAGATAGATTTTGCTTTTTTTTTTTTTCTTTTTTTTTCCTGTCTAATTACTGTTTTTTTTCCTTAAGCTTTTGCACTCTTAAGATTTCTGAAGTTCAGTAAGAGAACTGGTGTCGGTCTCATACAGCTTTGGTTAACTACAGACACAGGACTGTCTCTGTAATGTGACTCCTCTCCATAGGGTTATTCTAGCACCTCTAGGTAAGAGTAGTGATAGGAGCTAGCAGAAAAGTGTGAAAAAGACAACAGAATGGAGCAAAGCTGTTGTAGTGACCCGCTGGGAGTGACGTCTGCTGCCTTGTTATTGATCCCTCTCTGCATGCCAGAGTTTGTCAAACAAATTGATGCATTGGTGAAAACGTATGCACATGCGCTGTTCAGTTTGAGAAGCTAAAGGATAGTGTGTTTTCTGCACTGCTCTTCTCTTTTGTCTGTCTTATGGTGGGAAAAAATATTATAAATCTGATCTAGTGGCAGTGTTAAAGGGGGGAAACTGTTAGAAGATTACTGTCGAACCCTCGGTGACATTTAGCGGAGCTGCTTTACTAACTCCCTTTGGTTAGTCCACCCAATTCTCTTTTAATTTTGTTCAGTCTTCCTAAAATATTTGCTGGTTAAACATTGTTTCTATTTGCAGTAACACATACTTACGGTGCTTCATTTTGTTTCTGATTAGTGCCTTAAACTTCAGCTGCTTTTTGACTGCAGTGTGTAACACCTTGTATTAATGTCAGGGTCATGCACTTATTATTCATCTGTACAGTGCTGTGCACTTCAATGAAATTATATACATAATAATAAATAACAACATTAATCTGTGTGCAGCACCTTGAATTTCATTACTGTTGCAGGAGGTATATCTCTGAAAATAGGTGCTCTAATTTTTATACATTTTAGAAAGAGATGGGCTCTCTCCATGTACAATAATTTAAATATCTTATTTCATTTCCCCTAAGAAGAATGAGCAGTAGAGCTTTATCAGCTCACAAGTTTTAAAGACATTCATTTTACTGACTTTTTTTTTTGCCTTGGCAGACAATCCAGTATAGTTCAGATTTTAAACCTAGATTGTACATTAAGACATTTATGACTTCTCTTGCCAGTTTGCCTATATTTTACTGCTGAAATCTGAATACTCAGTGAGGAAACAAACAATGAAGATTTATTTTGCTTCACATTTCCTTGACCATGAATAAATACTGAAATTATCGTACAGTGCATAGAAACCAAACAGTAATAAGTGTGTTCCCTATGCCCCTGCCCAGGCATCCAGCACTTTGGCAGGTTTTCAACCCAAGCTAATCAATTAAAGACAACATTGATTAACTTAAACAGAAGGTAGTATTGATTGCAGGCAGTAACCTATAAATAGACGATTGTTTCATAGTGTTCATAGGTCATTGTTAGCTACACCTTTAAACCTTAAGGTACATAATCCTGTTATTTATCGCCCAAAAAGCAAAAGAAGGGCATAAAGTTAATAGACAGCTACATATATGAATTCTGATAGAGTCCCATCCTTCAACAGTTATACTCTCACATAAACTTTCTCATATTTTCTTTGAAACTACTATCTATTGCAATTTACATCTCATTTTATAGCTGTATATATATGAAGCTGCTGGAAATCAAATATGTTCATGGCTTTTCTACTGAGATAAATGATTAATCAATCAGAGGCATTCTTGCAACGTGGTACTTTAGTGGACTTATAAAGCAACTGTGTGCAAAATTAGTGACTAAGCACGAACAGAGTCAAGTGGGAAAATTCAGGACAATAGTATTATTAAATAAAACCCCCACTGTGCACCAAAAAGGCTATTTAGACTTCGTATAGATTTTTTTTTTCATTGTTTCATTTTCTTTCATTTCTTCCTTCCTCCATCCTCCACGTTCATATTATTCAAAGAGGGAAGGTTAGGATGGATAAGTTCTTCTCTAACAGACTTCCAGAGTCTCCCCAGTTGTCTTGCTACCTGGGAAAAAAAGGGTACTGCAAGCCACCATCCTACCTACTTACATTTCCCATAAATACTGTTCCCTTCGTCTTCTCCCTCAGTATGTAACTGAAGCCTGAACAGGCTGGTAAAGCACACATTTCCAGCATAGTCTCAGCTGAAAAACAAATCACTTTTTCCCTTCTAAAGAATTTTTGTTTTTCCTTGAGCCAGGATGGCAACAACTACAACAATACTTCAGAGAAATGGTGTTTCCATAGCCTATCATGAAACAGATGTAAACAAAGTGGATTTCTACTTGCTCCTTTATGTTGGTTGGGCAGCTAGATCTGCTAACTGTAAGCAGTTTATTAGCGTTTGCCTCTGCTCTGTGTAGAGGCCTGTACCTTTTTATCTTTTTTTTTTGACTCCTTCAGCCATGTTTCCTCCTACTTAGGCAAGTGAAGGAAAGTGGCATGATATCAGTTTTAATGTGTGCCGTAAAGAAAATTACTTTGGTTTTTAAACTACTATGGAGATTAAAAGTGTATTCTTTTATAAAGGAAATTCCTCTGTCAATGTTAGTGTTGCATTCTTCTGTGGAATAATTGAGACTTCACTTTGAACCGACCTCAAAATATTGAATGTTTTTGAGATTTTTTTCTAATAGTTGCACATCTCTTGTTGTGTCTTGTCATGTGAAGTATGAGGGAGACAACTCTTATGCCAAAATAACAGTAATAATTTTCAGTTCTACTAAAAGTACTGTGCTTTAGAGAACTACTAGTACAAATCAGTAGGTGCTAAGTTACTTTATCCACTTAGCACACATAGAAGAAAATCTATTAGACAAGAGATCCACGTCTCCTTCCTGAAAGGTACTACAGCTAAGTAAAAAGAAACATCAATTCCACATCAGATCGTGAATATCAAATTAAATCTGACTTAAAATATTGAATATTATCAGTGACCATCCAGTTCAGTGACCCTTTTTTGACTGTCAGCCACATCCTGCATTGAAGAAGAAAAATTTTTAGCAAACCAGGTGAGCTAATCTCCCAAGGAAGGTCACCATCAATTCCCCACCTCATCCCTGCATTTCACTCTGAAGGTCTGAAGAAATTTTCAGACAGAAGTTAAGATATTCTTACCTTAACATCAATTCTTACACTATTTAAAAACTGCTTTAGTTGTCCACAAGTAGATGACTAGTGCCATATGAGATGTTCCAAGGCATTTGAGGCATCTGTAGAGGGTTAATGATGCCTGTGTAAGATCTAGGCCTCTCTGGAGTAGCAGCTTGAAGCCACACAGGATATGGAAGGCTGATTCAAATCATAACAGATGTCTTTGAATGCGTTACATTCTTGGTTTGGGTTATATTAGATGGAAATTTCTAGCAAATTATATATTTCTAATAAAAACATATTTATTACTACATTAATTCCACGTGAAGACCTATGCCACATTTTCTTTTAACATTTTTACTGGAAACATACATTCATGGGATAATTTCTCTAGCTCTTACTTTCCTGTTACCTGCGGACTACCTTCTGTATTGCATAGCATTAGACTGAGAGATGAAAATGGGAGATGTGGGGGAAAAAAAGTGTTTAGGTTTGGTTTTTTGCTTTTTAAAGAAGCCCAAACTCATTGACTTTCAAAAAGATCCGATATTTTTTACTGTATGTGACTCAGATAGCAGCCCCTTGGCCAAGTAGAGAGCTGTCTCTGGTTATGCCAACCCAGACCTTGTTAATATGCCTTAAGAGTATTCTTGTACTTCATCTAGTTTTTGCCTTCTATCTCTACATTCAGTATTAAAATCTTTACATAGCTGCTTCCAGTTGTTTTGGGTTTGTTTTTTTTTTTAATAATAATTCCCTTTCACCATGAAGGTTGGAAGAGTAATCATGTGAAGAAATAGCTAAAGAAGTAAAGTTGGTCTCTAGCAGACACTGAACAGAATTTGTTTACTTATTAAGAGCACGTAATTCTTTTCAATTGCTAATGCAAATATGTATATCAAAGCAGAAAACAAAATGAGGCATCAAGCGGAAGGCACGCATGTTTCTGGGTGGTAGTCCTGAGGAACTGTTTAAGGACAGTTTATTCACAAGAAAGCACTGATTTCTTAAACCTGCCAAAATTAGCTAGTTCAGAAATAGTCTCTTAAATTGCTTTTATTTATTTTCAGAGGATACTTCATCTATTAACATTTTTCTGCATGAATGTAAGTTTTAGAAAACGGACCTTTTTTTGGTTATTTATTTTACTGATTCTAGTTTGCAGCCTTGTGGTCTGCTTCAGATAAATTGTTTTTGAGCTGTGTCAGGAGTAACTGGAAAGCTAGTAGAAATGTTATCATTGTAATATCTGAAGAACTTTGCAGTCTCTAATGGATTTAATCTTCACATCAGGAAATACTCCTGTGATGCAGAACAAAGCAATTATCTTTATATCATAGATGGGCTAAGGAGCTTGATCATGGATATGTCAGAAATCTGTGGTAGATCAGGAACTGGACTTAAATCTTGTAAGAGCTAAATTTTTCATTTTGCCCTTCATGTTTTTTTCCCTCCCCTTTATATGTTTCTTCATGCTCTCCCATTGTGTAGGCATGTGTAAAACTAGATGGAATTTACTCACTTGAATATTGGTGGTAGGATTTATGTCCCAAAACTTCATGCTAACACAATGCATTTGACACATCATCTGTGCTCACTCTGCACTTGCTCAGACTGATGGCCAACCTCTGTGAATATCAGAGTGATGACAAAAGTGCACCTGGTGTAAGTCTTCTCAAGTCTTTTCTTTGTTATACACAGCTTTGAAGATACAATAACATATGTTGCCTAGCATTATCTTGTTACTGATTTGATATGATTACCCCTCACATATCAAGTTGACCCTATGTGTTCAGCATTTGTGAAAACAATCTGACATAAATTCTAGATTCTGTTACTTCTACATGAACATAATCAGTTTGGTGAAAAAACCTTGCATAATGACATTTAAAAGGTTTGAAACTAGAGTTGAGTAATGGGGAATGGAGTATTTAATTTGTGTAGATTGGGCCAACTTCCTAACCCCAAAGCCTCACTGCATTTTGTTCTTTGGCTTCCTAGTATAGAGACAGGCTGAATACCTGCTCTACTTTGCACTCATGACTAAGTGCTGATAAATGACATCGTTATGTGGGAAGTTACATGTGTTCATGGATTGCGTTCCTGACTCAAGTAATATTCTTGATCTCAGGTCTTGCTGTCAGAATCATCTGTAAATCCTGATTTCAAGCCTGAAGGGCTGTAGTTAGGCTTGTAGACCTCTGTACTCAGCCCTGGTGAGGCCACACCTTGAGTACTGTGCGCAGTTTAGAGTACCACAGTATATAAAGGACACCGAGGTGCTGGAGAGGGTGCAGAGAAGGGCAACTAGGCTGATTAGGGGTTTGGAGAGGCTTAACAGGAGAGGCTGAGGAAGCTGGGTCTGTTCAGCCTGGAGAAGAGGAGACTGAAGGGAGACCTTATTGCTCTCTACAGCTACCTGAGAAGAATCACAGAATTGTAGGAGTTGGAAGGGACCTCAAGAGATCATCGAGTTCAACCCCCCTGCCACAGCAGGTTCCTTAGGACGGGTCACACAAGTAGGCATCCAGAGGGGTCTTAAATATCTCCAGAGAAGGAGACTCCACCCTGCCCCCTGGGCAGCCTGTCCCAGTGTTCTGTCACCCTCACTGTGAAAAAGTTCTGCATATTGGTGCAGAAATTCCTGTGCTCCAACTTGAGGCCATTGCCCCCTGTCCTGTCCCCACAGACCACTGAAGAGAGGTTGGCCATTTCCCTTTGTCTCCCACATTTCAGATATTTATAAACATTAATCAGATTCCCTCTCAGTGTTCTTTTCTCAAGGCTGAACAGCCCCAGTAAGAGGCTGTAGTGAGGTGGATGTTGGTCTCTTCTCCTAGTACCTAGTAATAGGACTAGAGGAAATGGCCTCAAGTTGTGCTAACAAAGATTCAGATTGGCTGTTAGAAAAAAATACCTTCACTGAAAGAGTGGTGAAACATTAGAACAGACTGTCCAGTGAGGTGGTGGAGTCACTGTCCCTGGGCTTGTTCAAAAATCGGGTAGATGTGGAGCTTCAGAGATTTAGTGGTTTAGTGGTTATGGTGGCATAGGGCTGACCGTTGGACTTGATGATCATGAAGGTGTTTTCCAACCTTGATGATTGTATGATTCTATGATTACATGGGGGTCATCTTAACAATAAGGGAAAAAACTATGAGGATGGTTATTTGAAAGCATTGCTCCAGTTTGAAGCCTTTTGATGAGGAGTACCACACAAGGTGAAGGGTAAGGCAAAACCTTTCAAGTACTGCGTTTCCAATTATTAACAGGGAAGAGCCAGTGAAGGGATTAAAAAGGACTGACAATTCAAAGAAGCAGACTAGAGCAGACTAGGAAAATATTTTTGGTATATGAATTTGTTTATTCAGCTCAGTCAGAAGCAAGCTTCAGTAGGTAAGATACAAGGAGAAACAGCATATGAATTTACACCTAGAGAGAAGATAGGAAACTGAGCGGCGGAGACTTTATGAGAAGAAATCTTAGACACTGTGTTGTAATGAATAGTCAGAAGTAACAAACAAACAAGATACCTTGATTTTGAACTTCACTGACAGACAAGATAAAAAGTGTTTCATAATGTCTTAGAGGAGTAGTATTGGGAAGAGTGGGAGGAAGAGGTAAATGATTAACAGCTCTGTTTTCCCAACCTGAAATTGTCATAGCAGCTAAACATTCACACAGAGAATCAGAAAACAGGCTGAGGTTTTAGGTCAGACAGAAGGAAATAGACCTGGAGTAGAAAGGGCTATGTTAATTTTCAACATGGATGTGGTGGGTGAATTTCTGTTTGTGGATTAAACAACTGGTATGTGAAGCACAGAGAGGGAGACAGCTCTGAGAAACTAGAACAGAAAGTTGAGGGAGAAGCCAAAAAGATCAAACTGAGAAAGAAGTTAGCCATGAGGTTGGAGAACAAGAAGATCCTAACAAAGGGACAACAATATTTAAATACCAAAAACCTTTTGTCAAAGATTAACTTAGAAAAGTCGAAGAGGTAGGGTATAAGGTGCTAGTTCTAAGGTTTAGGTAGAACGGAATCATTAGGCACATTTAATAACAGTTTGCAAAAAAATCCCGGCTAGCAGCAGAATCCCGGGTCAAGGAAGAAGGCAGTTCCCAACATTTTCCAAGTATTGTGGTCTTTCACCTGTGTGTTTAACTGACACATTCTTACCAAATTAGGAACATGCAAATATTATACCCATGTTATTAAAGAACAAACAACTATTCAAAAAACAGGGAAATTTTGCAAGTTTACAGCTTCAAGTTGAAGTCCTTCATTATATTCTCTCTTATCAACAATTTCCCAGAAGCCAGGATTATGTTTATACTGAATTATTGCAACGTGAGTTCTAGAAATTTTTCTTGGATATTTTTGCTAAACCTCTGTGGTAATTGCACTTGAGTATTCCCTTAATGGAAGCAATCATCGACAGAAAAAAACACCAAGCAAGGCATGGCAACATTTTCTCTACCCTTGTATTTAAAGAGAAAAATCTCACTTTCTGTCAGATGATGTAGATTTGCCACCCAACTGACGGAAGAAATAAATTAAATCAAAACCTTGCACCTTAATACCCGATTCCAGCTAAAGGGTATATACACTGGAAAACTTTCAAAGGGAAGTGCCTTCAATTGGAACTTGATAAACAGCTGAAAGGCCCATCACCTACGGGGTAGGCGGGGGGCCGGGGGGAGTGTGGAAGAAGAAAGTTTAATACTTTGAGGGGACTGCATAACATGACATTACTTTTAATTCTGCAACAAGCTAAGAAATTTAGAGTAAGTGAGCAAATGTTCTTAACAACCTTCTAGCAGCCTGTTTTTGTGAATAGTACCAGTTAGTGATTTTTACTACTAGAAGAAAACTTGCTTCATAGTGGCAAAAGTGTTGAGAATGAGGCCAACTGGAAATATACCTCTATATACTTTGTCAAGTGCATGTGTGTGTGTAGTGTATTCACATTATGGAAAAAGAAGACATATAAGATTTGGAGAGGACATCATAAATTCTTTTGACAGAGCAATCTTTTGCCACAGTAATTTAAGCTAGACAGTAAACAAATTATACCTTGTGTATTGCATATCATAAAATATTATTTAAATGACCAATATTGAGATCAAAGTTTCAAGTTTAGGAACTTGAGTGTATTGTGAAAAGCCTAGTCAGATATTTATAGCTTCATGTTTTTGCAGGAAGAAAACAGTCCTGAAGCGTAGGGATCGGATCCTTCATGCTTTATGCAAACGCAGCAGGGTTTAGATCACAGGATCAGGTCCACAATTTGCTTTTCTTAAAACCTACAACAAAAAATAAAAATAAATGCCACCACCATACAAACTACAAAGGTGAAAAAATGCCGTATCTTGCATTTTTCTACCTCCTGTGGCTAGGGACAGAATGCAGACATGCCACAATAATGTTTTTTATTTCTACTGTTCAAACCATATTAATGAGAACATCATTTTGGAGAACTAATTATTTCTATTTGTCTTGTGTCACACTTTCTAATTCCCCTATATTAGCACAGCCAAAGCAAATTAATTGCTTTTCCAGCAGTTGAACCTTGTCCAAGAATGAGCTCACATTCCCTTCCAGTTTTGCAGTTTCTAGGAGTGTATTGTGTCAAAAATTTCTCTTGATACTAAACATAGCCCAGAGAATATCTTTACAGATTTCTGTTGCTGCTCACTTGATGAAATTTATAAGTTTAAGTGACCCACTAGGAAAGATAAAGTTCTTAGCTGCAAGATTATACATCAAAACAGTTAAAGTGAAATTAAAATTAAATGAATGAATCTCACTGAAGCAAAAAAAGCAGTAATTAATGGTTCCCTTAATTGTCTTCATAAAATATTTGCATGGGTCTAATTTGCATAATTTGCATGTATTAATTAATCTTTCAAAGGAATTTTGTGCTGAGAGAAGCCAAAAAATCTCTTTGTTTTATTTAACATCTAATGAAATATTTATCTTCGTTAATGAACTTCTCATCTTCATTAAAATAAAAATTGCACAAGTTTGTATGTTTTAAATGTTTTTATAATTGAAGTATACAAAAAAATATCTTCAGACCTACAGTATCTGAAAAACAAACACATTATTGCACATTCTGTCTCATTTTGACTACAGCAACATTTAAAATTTGAGAAACCCTATTGACTCTAACAAAAGTTTTCAAGGGGTGTAAAATCACTTCAATTTAATTTTAATTGTTAATACTAAAAAAAAAAAATAAGGAGGACCAGGCAATAATTTCCATAATTATTTTTATTGCCAACCTGTGATACATAACATCTTTTATCCAAGAGAGAGATTATGTGTGGAAAAGGAGACTAATGTTGTAGGTTAAAATTCAATATACTGTAGGAGTTTGTACATGATATGGGGCTAGTTTATACTCTACTAGATTAACAGTTGAGGAAAAACAGTTTGTGAGTTATTGCCTGACATTTAATGATTGAACCTGTAGTAAGACTGATGACAGTAACAACTACAAAGGATGGTAGTGGCAGAGGACCCAGTTAAATAACAGGTTTCAGTGATCAGCAACTTTGAGACAGTATCCAAAATAGCTAGACTTCCAGCATGAGAATATGCAGTGCAAAAAGGAAAATCAATATTAAAGATTCGTGCAAAATTTTCATAGAGTGTGAGGAGAGGAAAAGAAATTAAGTACTTTGCAGAAGGTTATTTCTATAAAAAATAGAAGGTGTAAAAGGAGGATGATTAGTTTTTCGGGGACAAAGGTGAAGGCTATTACTTAAAAAGGGGACCACCTAGAATCCCAAGATAATGTATCAGCTACTTAATATTGTTGGAAATAGTGTCTGTGGAGAAAGAATAGCAAAGTATGGTTAAAATAAAATAGCTTCTTTACAGAATGTTAACACTGCAGATTTGTGAAATGGAGTTTTGTTTTTTTCAAGGATAAGTACAATATTATTGGAATAATGAAAGTATACTTGAAATAGGGAAATGATTGGGGATTTAGAATACAAAGAAACTATATTTGCACAATGAAATGGCACGATGGGATTTGTACTCTTTTTTCAATACACCTGCATATGCTTAAATCCTTGCACAAGGAGTTTATAAACACATTAATGTGTTTGAATTCATTTTAGACATGCAGTGCATTAGAAAGCCAGCCTTCCGGAGGTGGAAAAGTAGGAGCTTTTTAAGAGTGCTTTAAGATGCAGCACTCATTGTATAAAAGAAACAGGAGGTTGAAGTTGTCGAGATTGTATAGGGTCATATATTCCTTACTATGTTATCCTATAATTTTTTCAACTGATAAGATATAGTGGAACTTTGCT
>VZTU01031439.1:883-51913 GCA_013400835.1 Zapornia atra | reverse complement strand
AAGGAAAGGAAGAATGATACTTATTCCATCAGCTTCAGTAATTTGCATTTCTTTTTTTCCTTCAGAAAGAGTAAAATATTGTATTTTGCAAATTGTGGGGCAGACAGCATGTTGCTTATAAATACTTTTTCATTTCCTCAGCATATTTGTCTGAATTTTAACTACAAACTTGATTAAATCAAAACTCATGCTCTGTTATGCACATGGGTAAAGGCAAACACTGACCTAGAAGTATGGCAAGATTAAACATATGGAAATAGATTTTATCTACTACTACAGGTTTGTGTTTTTATTGCTGAACTTGAAATTGCTTCAAATTTTGCTCTTCACAGGTATTCACACAAAGTCATCTGGCACAGAGTCATGGTTTTAGCTTGAACAGTAAGTTAGTAAGTGTGAACTAGCACAGTTGACTTGTTTTTATGGACAGTCATGCTTTTTAAAGATAGGGATGCTAAACCTGAATTAAAATTGTGTACAGTGGCAGTGTTGCTTTATGGTGTGCCCATTCTCCCCATCAATTGAATGTGACACAAGCAGAATAGTGGAAGTGTATTAATTCTAACTGCAGTATGGAGGAACGTGGAGGGCTTCTCTAGGTATGATGGTTGATACTTTAGTTCAGTCATCTTTCAGCCACTGGTTATTTGAAATTATATTAGAAAATTACGTGGACTTTTGCTTCCAGCCAGAGCTTGAGACACAAATCTTTTAAAATATTATCTATCAAGTTCCTTGCTCAGATTCATGTTATTATAAAATTTAAAAAAAAAAATCATTAAAGTCAACAAGAGGAAAAACTTAATTAAAACTTAATAAAACAACATGTTTGGATGAAAACTGATTGCATCTTGGGCCAATTCTGCAGTTTAGGTCTTACTGTTTAGGTCCCAAATACACTTTCCAATACTATTTTCTATGCATTTAAATCTAATTTCTTGGATACATTAATATTTTATAGATGCAGTTTGCGACTGGGTGGGATTAGGGGTTTTGTTTACAAATGCTTGAGTTTTTTATTGAAACTTCATGTTTTCTTATTGCTGCTAAGATGCCAAGAGACTCTGAGGTCTGGACATCTATAAAGTACAATTTATTATTATGATGATGATTACTAAAAATTGTGTTAAGCCCTTTGGGTCATGTCTGCAATATAAAATGTTAATAGAAAGGAAATCAATCTTTTATACTGCTATCACTGCAATGTAATAGATATGAACAAAACTTTTCATGTACAGGAGCAATAATAATACTTTGCACTTAAACAACTTTTCCAATATGAGAATCTCAAAGTACATTACTATCATAGATGAAATAATTTAGGATAGTTATTCAAGATTCTTTCAGGATCAGAAAAAGAACCTACAGTAAATATTTTTCTTAATCCCCTAATATAAATAGTGAGAAACATTAAAAAAGTAAGGTTTTATGATGGTTTTTTCATGGTTTATTTGCTTTTGACTTTCTCTGCTGCTTTATAGTAAGCAATTGTCTCCATTTCCCACCCACAAAAAAACCCCAAACAAAACAGGAAACCTGGGAAATTAAAAAAAAACACCAAACCCAAACACAAAACCAAAAACCCAACCTGTAAAGAATATAATTACAAATAATCACAAGAGAAAAAAAAAAAAGTGCTGTTTGGAAGGAGATAGTGTGTATTTTGTCAATTGAATAAAAAAAAAAAATTGGCTGAGTTTTCTCATTAAGTTTACCTAACATATGTAATTATTATGATTGGTAACACATGGTATTCACAAATCAATTCTGTCTTGAAAATGTGCATTTCCAGTGGGTGGCTATTTTTTGTGCATATGTGAAGGATTTTATTCTTAACTGTGTTCAGAAGCCTGCCTATGATACAGCTGGGCTTTCCCTGTTGTTCTCAGGAATCATATTCCCAGCTCAAACGATTTTGTATTGCTCCACTGACTTTACCAGAGCCATGCCAAACTCATCCAGCTGGGCACCTGGAGCTTATAGTGAAAGGAAATCATTGTCATTGCAAATCTGTAGTCTCAAAATTGAGGAAGATTTCATATTAATTATTTTTTCTAGATTAAGAACTACAGACATTGTTACAAAGACATTCTCACCTCAGAAAGATATTCTGTAATAAGTCTGTCTGACGATTTAACCTTTAACAATCATTCTAGAATGATTAAGTGTTGCATAGCTTATTATTAAGAAATAAGACTGTTCTATTGGTTGAACTCAGTACATTTACGGGATAGGTGCCAAAAACTTTGTCCTTGTTCAACATACTTGAATCACTGCAATTAATTTCAGAATTCATTCAAGACAATTGGAATTTTCTATTGTTACAATAGGAATAGACATTTATCACTGGAGAACATAATTCTTCCAATTTGACAATTAGAATGGTAGTCATTTAGTCCAAGTCAAATTCATGGTTACTTGTCATGGACATTTTGAAGCACAGCGTGAACAGGAACACTGAATTGTTCAATCTATACCTCAATTACTGGTGTTCTAACTAGCAGGATGTTAGATAAAAATAAATATCATTATCAACATATAATAAGTAATTAAAAGTCAAAAACTTATTTCCAGGAAGCCTGATCTTTTGATTATATGCAGGATATGTGTGACTGTTCTTAGAAGACTTTGGCCCTCTGTATTTAGGCAGGAGAATGTGTCAGGTGCGTTTGCAAAAACGATGCTGTAAGCTGAGCTGCAGTGAGCTGTTTCTGTGAAATTGATCTCAGGCAGTTTTATTTCTTAGAAAGGGTGAAGATGCTTTCTATACTTTAATTAGGAGTTAGGCTTTGTCGTGTTTATTGCAGAGTTGGAGTATAAATATTAGTCTCTAGGAGAAAAATACAATACTAAAAAAATCCTAATTTCCTAACATTTTTGTCAGTATGTACAAGTCAGGAGATCCTCTCACTTCTAAATCTCTAACAGCCTAACTTTCCTTCTTACTTCACCTCTTCATTGCAGAGGCCTTAACTTCTAGACTTCTATTCCTTTCAAGTTCTTTACATGTAAAATAGAATGGATGTTACCCTCCAATTCACACTAATGTCTTTCTTTTTGGAGTTAATATGGCTAATGGCTGTCAGCCGTCAGGCTGAGATACATCTTGTAAACTTGTGCATACTCCAATCAGCTCAGATAATATAACAACCTTGAAACAAATCTATTTAATTAAAGTCTGAATAAAAATCAATGGACTTTTTTGAGCTTAAGTGTAAAAGTGTAGAGTCTTTCTCTTTTTCAGTCCCACTTTTTCGAATTGGGGATTGCTGAGACTAGCAGAAGGAAGTAAGTTTGTCAAAAATAATTTAATACTATATAAAAGTATATAAAAGGTAATCAGCATACCCTTCAGACTACATACATCTTTTTGTTCAGGTAATACTTCAGGAAAGCACGGCTTTAAACCTACATGTCAAGCTAACCTGATACAATTTTAATTCCTCCAGGCCTTCCATAGGATCATTACACCTATATCATCAGACAACACAGAAGAGCCTTTAAGTCATGCCTGGTCCAGCCTCCTGATCAGAGCAGGGTCAGCTATAAGGTCACAGCAGGGTTTTGTCCAGTTGCATCTTGGAAACTTCTTAGGAGGGAGATCAGACAACCTTTCTGGGCAACCTGCTCCAGAAGCTGGCAGTCCTGATAGTGAAACAGACTTTTCTTTACTGTTAAGGAAACCAAATCCATTGGATATTAAGACTCAGGGGATTTCTTATCCAGAGTCTGTTTGCTGTTCCCACTTGTAGGTCTACCCAGTAGCATGGCTGAGGACGTTACTAAAATGCATGCACAACCACAGACATAAACACAGACAACTGCACAGAGTGTACATACAGCCAACCCTAAGACCAACATTACACACACACACACACACAGAACCCTCATCCAGGAGAGTACATAGGAATAGAGATTCATGAACATAGGACAGATTGCAGTGATCATGCACAGGTTTTGGTCAAATGAGGGTACTCATCAACATGTGTTCCTGTGATTGCCCCCTTCCCCCATTTTCTTTTGCCCATTCTTCTGCCTTCTTGATGCACCTTGATCTCTCCATTTTCCTGCTCTTGACCCTTCCTGTAAGCATCCATTATTTTTTTCACAATCCCATGAGCCTCTTAAATTATTCTGTAAGAAGTTTGTCACTTTATATGAGAGCCATGATTATCCTGTTTCAGCCCTTTTTACTTGCAATAAAGTTGTGGAAGAACCCTCTCAAGGCTTTCATTAATTCCTTCAGTGGCTTGAGATCTCTGGCCTCGTTTCTGTTATCTCCTGTTGCTCAGAATCTGTGTCTGGATGTTTAATGTGCTACTTCCTCTGTCTCTAGTGGCAAAAAAGGTGTCCTTATATTCTACATACCTTTATATTTCTATTCAGACACAAACTCTCCTATTTCAGTTTACGCTGTGTTACATCTTCCTGCCTCACATCGTTGTGTGCCTCCATCTTCATGATACACACCTCACAGATTCTGGCAGTCTCCTTGTAGTTCCCCATGAAGTCAGCTCCTCCTCCAAACTGAGCCCTCGCCCCTCAGCCTCTTCTCACAAGGCAAGTCCTTCAGTGTTTGATGATCTTGGTGGCCTGTGATTCATTTCCTGATGTTTATAAAAGAATTTCTTGTATCCAGGGACCCAAAAAATATACACAGAATTCTCAAAATGGTCTAACAAGTGCTGAGTAGATAGGGATAATCCCTTCTCTCAATTGACTGGCTGTGCTGTTGGCCAAGCATCTTTGCTGCCAGGGCAGACTGCTGGCTTAAATCCAGTTTGCTGTCTACCAGAAGGACCTATACATCTTTCTTAGCCAAGACGCTTCCTAGTCAGTCAGGCCTCAGCCTGTATCTCTCATGGGCAGCATTTTGCCTTTGTCCTTGTTAATTGTTCCTCTCAACTCATTTCTGGAGTTGCTATAGGTCCCCCAGATTGACAGCCTTTCATTCAGGGATAATCAATGGGTCCCCCATCAAAAAAACTGCAAGGTACTAGTAGCAGCAGATACAACAGGAAGGTAACATTCTATTTATGGGAATGCTGCTTTTTGAAATCACTATATCATCATCCTCTTCCAGTTTTCAAGTAGCAAATATACAGCATGCTGATTTAGCTTACCAGATCCTGACTTCCTGAGGGGTCTTTCATTGCCTGGGCTATAAACTTTTGTGGTGTTTGGAAAAAAAAATGACAAAATGACCACAAAACAAAAATGAGTTAATTACTCTAGAAATGCTGTTCCCTAACCATGTGCCGTTTATGTTTTTCCTTCTGCTTCTGATCTATTCTGAAAGTTTTTTTTTTGGAGGTTTTCTTTCAAAAAAACATGGTCTAAAACTTGGCAATCAAGGTTATTATTCTGTATTAGTTTTCTAGAAATACTATGGCTAATTATATTCCATCATATCAAGAATACCTATTTTTAATCTATTAAAGCTTTTAAAGCAAGGTGAAAGCAGGAAGTATATAACAGACAGTAAATAAATTCCCAGGTTATCAGTAAACCATAAGAACTGTCAAGTAACTACACATGTGAACATGCAGTTTAGTCATTCTGAAACAATAATTCTGATCTTCAGTTCTTATATGTACCAAACTCGCTGTCACTTCAGGAAAAAAATTATATAATGCTTATAACATTTAGATTTGATGAAAAAGAGCAAACAGAAAACAAATATCAGAGCTCTTCATCACAAAAAAGTGAGGATCAGACAACACCAGTGTCAACTTCTCCTAAAATTTACAAACATAGTATAAATCCAAAATTATATATTAAAAAAAAAATAATAAAAGTACATAATAGGCAACAGAAGTGCTTCCAGAGAGATCACCATATATGATGAGAAGGAAGTTAAGTATCATTGACCAATTCTATTGGGATCACAGTAATAGTGACATTGATTCATGTCATCTGTGTTGATGTTTTCAGGAATCCAGATAGCTAAATCCTTTCGAGGCAATCCTTTAAAGATAATGGTTTCAACTAACTAAGACATTTTGCCAAATGAGAGAATAATCATAAAGTAGTTGTACCTGGAATATTGATACAAACTCTCTGTGATATGGAAGGCTTAGTGAGTCGGGTTTTAGTAAGGGTTCTTCTTGGCTTTCTATTGATGTTGGATGAACCCTTGCTAACTTACTTTCATCTCAGGAACTTGAGGTTTAAATAATTTGGCAGGTATTTTGAAGGCCATACAATTCATTGACTGATAGAGAATATAAAAGCAAAAAAGTTCTTAATTAAAGAGCTCATGGACTACTTGTGTCTACATCCCAGGAGTCAGAATATGTTTCAGATCTGCACCGTAGGGTGTATGCCATATAACACAGCACTGCGACGAGGACTTTCCCAGTGTATAAGCCTTTCCACTGAGAGTAATATTTCATAATTTCTTAGTATATGCCAGTTAATCACGGTTGAATGGGTTAGTTGTCTGGATTCACCTCTACAGACCTCAAGGGCTGTCAGTCTAGGAAGAGAGCATCTCATCCCTTCTTTTAGCATCCTCAGTCTCGTTTCTATTCTTTCCCTTGTGTGGACTGCAATATGATTGTGGTGCCCTCATATATGGCAGGTCTAATCAGACTAAAAATTCAAGTGTTTCGAGAGAGAAAGTACAATAAATATAAGGACTGAATCAGGGAGAAGGATGGTATTGCCATAGAAATGCCAGATAGTATTTGTACACTTAAGGTTTTACTCAACTCTACCTGAATTCAACAAGTAAAACATTTTACTGCACTTCTCTGTTTAGTAAAACATTTTACTAAACATTTGGCTGGGTTTTTTTTTTATTATTGAGATTTTTGTTTTGCTTTGTTTGTTTTTAATTTTAAATCCTAACTAGACAATGGCCACAGTTTCTATCCAGAGGTTCTTTTGCATATAAACAGCTTACATTTTTTTCTTTTTCTTGTAATGGTGAAGATGAATGCTAAATTCATAAAATTTGAATAGTAACTATGAAATCTCATCTAAACCTTCAGAGTTCCAATGAACTTGAAGGTTTTCAGTCATGCCTTCTGTGATCAAGCAGCAAGCCCTATATGAAACCAGCTTTTTTTTAAAAAAAAAAGGAAGATGGAAGAGAAATGTCATTATTGCTTCCATTTTTTTTATAGTGACTTGGTATACAGTCAACACTAAATTGCTTCATTTTGTTTCTCAGAACCGCTCTGTGCATGTATAAAGATTTATAGGTTTACAAATACATAGCTCTGAAGCATTTACACAGCATAAATACTATACATTACTTTTTTTGTTTTGGTTTGTTTTATTCTGTTTTTGCAAAGAAATTGCTTGCCTTTGCAGCTATGTGCTACAATTTTCTGTGTCATGCAGAAACAGCATGTGTATTCCCTTTGACATTCTAGCAAATTGTTTCAGTAAGTGCCACTTGTTCAGTAAGTGTTAGAAAATTAAAGCTGAAGAAGATGAATCATATATGAGGGCAGAGATCAAGGAGCTGTTTATTTTACAAATGTCACTAATAGGCATATTTTTTTTCTTTAAATCAAGGAAATATTTTACTCATATCAATGGAAGCATCTGTGTAATAAAAGGGCATCTGCACTTTTCAAGGCTTTGTGTATATAATTGATTTTCAAAAGAAATTTCATCACTTTAATTTACTACTTCTGCACTACAACATTTCTTAAGTGTCAGTGGTTCGCAACTATAATTGTCAAGAGTATGATTCATAAATGTGAGTTATTTTAAATATAAAAAGATAGAAAGAAAGGTCAAGGCACTGCTTCTTTGTGGTTAAAGAAAACTTGGTAGGACTGTTTTAAATTAGCCAGCAAGGTTTATAATCTAAGCAAAAGACTGCAAGTTGAACATGAAAAGGTATTAGATAAACCCTGAGTGCTATCTCTTTTATATATTTATTTGTATTCACAGAATATTTAATATATTTATTACTATGTGAATTCATATATATTATGTTGAAAATCTGTTAAAATTAAATTAATATTGACTTTAAATTACTATATTTATGTATTTATAGACCATACCATCTTGATTGATGTAGCAGAGTACGTCAAGGTAATGGCTACTGTATCATTTGCTTTGTAAATAATTCTGGCCAATGCAGCATACCTCAGTGTGTATGGATATATGTTAAACTTATGTTAGATATGTATTATGTAGGAGGAAAGTGGAAGAAGGAGGATTTGACATTTTTGTTTAATTTTTACACCTTGTTTAGGCTTGCAGCATCAGTGGTCATTTATCTTGCAATTTAAGTATATATTTGGCTTAGTTTCCCTTAAGCTTTTTCCACATTATTGCAGGTATCAATGTATCAAATGGCCAAAATTATTTGATCATAATAAAGAATGTTTACTTTCTACTCTTCATAAAAGGGCATATTTACCAGCTCTTTAAGACTATGCACTTTGTTTATGATAATAGAAAGTTCTCTGAAATATTCCTCTTGTAGCAAGGTGCTTCTCCTGGATGCATGTTTTCTAGGTGCACACAATGGTTGTGACTCAGCTGTAGAGCAGGCATTTTCCATGGTAGCCCCACTCAGCTCGTTGGTCAGCCAATTGTCTCATTTTATAACAATATAAATAGATGTCCTGAAAGGGGAAAAGAAAAGAATAAAAAATAAATAAATAAATAAATAAGGGAATGGAATGGAATGAAAATGATGACTGAGAAAATTTGGGAGGATAAGTCCAACCCATCCTGAGATATGACCTCCCCTCATTTCCACTGCTTCTGTACTACTGGAAGCTTAACATTTGTGTGCAGCTCCAATGAACGAATATGACTTATAAGTAGCCACAATGGTATCTGCACTCATAAATAAAAGAGTGAATTTTATAAAAAAAACCCTCACATCGTTAAAGAATTAGGTATTAGAATAAAAGACCAAGCACAGCCTCTGAACTTTCATCAGTTTGGGAAAGAAAAAAAAATATAAATACTGCAGAAATAATTCTGTTATTTTCTGAAGATATCTATACCTGTAAAACTGAGCTGATATTGAAAATTCTGTATGATGGTTTGGTAGAAAAAATTTTCCCTGTAAACTTAAAATCAGAAAAAAGATCTTTGTTGTATACTTCTACTCAAGTCCTTCTGGCTTAAAGCAGGGTAAAAATTACTAAGGTAATAAAACTGCTTATAAGGGAACATAATCTCTTTCCTGACAGTTAATCCTCCTTTTTGCTACCCCAGGATGAAACCAGCCTTAAGCACTGTTTTTGTAAGGCATAATTTCAGATTGTTGCCAACAGAAAAACTATAGTTTTGGGGAAGGAAGCAAATGATGGCTGCAAAGGATCTTGTTTCCAAGCAGATGTCAGTAATAAAAGTGAAATACAGAAAATCTATGAGGCAGAGGCAAGAAGGTGTTACCAAGTTCAATTTTTTTTTTTTCAAGTTTTTCACTGCAGCTACATTTCAGAGGGCCATCAGAGCCTACCCTGTAAGGTCTGTGAGGTCTGTAGAAGTGATTTACCACAACACTAACCTTTGCTGTTCAGTTTATTGAAATTGAAAGTGAAGACTTCTGCTAAAATCAAAAGAAAAAAAAAAAAAAAAGCAACAGTAATGAGGAAGATCCAGCACCTCAGGAAAACAGAGTGAACAGGAAGGCAAAAGGGAATCTGTTATACTACTCAGGCAGCTGAACAGGCTGCTGAACTCTGGCCCAACGATGGTGCACATCAGAAACCTGCCATGCACATTTCCTGTTTTGCATTGTTTCATGAATCCCAAAGCAGCTGCTGTGCCACTGAAGTCAGGAAAAGCCTCACCCAGCTCATTGTTTTGGACATTATGACAATAAATATTAATGATGTAAAATTAGAATTCTCCATGGCAGGACCATCAGTCTGTCCTATGGACTTTACCATGGCCAGGAATTTGTGCTGATCTTTGACTTCCACTTTACAGCTTTAACCTTTAAGATTCCAGAGAAGAAAAAGCATTGTATTGTATTATGTAATGCAATGTATTGACATATGAAGTAATGTAATTTAATAAGACAAACAAAATCAACAACAATTTAAATTTATATCATCTAAAGGCTACAAAAGTGAAAAGAAACATTTAGTTTCTTGGACAGGAAGCTTTCAAAGGAAACTAAGTATTCTCTATGACATAAAGTCCAGTACTACTGGAGAGTTTTAAAACACTTTAGTACCTTTTTACTCAGTATGTTTGTGTAGAAATTTTATTAAAGATTAAAGTTTGTAGGCATTTTTCTGGAAAAGCAGTTTAGCTCCCACTCAAGACTTGATACACCTTCTGTTGAACTAAGATAAACTTTTCCACTGATCTTAGAACTTGCATTAAATTGTAGCTTTATTTGAATGAAGTAACCAAAGACATGACTGGGATCTTGCATCCATGTTCCTTTTTGACCAAAACCAAAATTTGGACACATAGTCCCTTGTTTTCAAAGCATCACAGAATAGTTGAGGTTGAAAGTACTTCTGGAGATCATCTAGTCCAGTTGACCTGCTTCATGCTAGCTTATGAAAGCAAGTTTTAAAGATGGCACAAAAAATGCTATTTAAATTTATTTATTTAGATAAAAATATAAAATCCCATCTCCTCAAAATTCCTCCAAATTTATAGCTGTTACCACTAATGATATTGTTTCTCTGAACTTTGAAGAAACAGACATTAAAATGCTCTGTACATCAGTATCAGTTTATAATACCTAGTGACAGACATTGCAAAAAGCTTGTCACACTGTATAAAAATACTTCTTGGCCAGAAAGAATATAATCCAAAGATGTTCTTTCCTTTATTTAGAAATACTGAGTCTTCTGTCAATATGAGGTTTGCCTTATTCTTGTCCATTTGGCAGACTGTCAGGAAGGAGACAATACTATTAATAGCAAAAGCTACAACAAAAGATCAAAAGCAAACGAGTCCTTTAATAGGCTCAGGCTACTATGTTTATAATTAATTCAAAATCTTTCAAAAGAAGTCATAGCACTGAAGCATTGGATATTAGATCTTTGAAAGTTATGTGGAAATAACCAAAGGAAGGAGAAAGTGAGAAAAGGGGTCCTGGGAACAATGTTTCTTCTGAAACAATGAACATGCACAGAACTATCAAGGATTCAAGCACCTGTACCACTTGCTACTGCAAAGCATCAGAGTTTACGCTTTGTAGGCACAGAAGTATCACAGAATCACAGAATTGTAGGGGTTGGAAGGGACATCCAGAGATCATCAGGTCCAACCCCCCTGTATGTATGGAAAACAGTCAGCAAAAGACATCCAAAAGAGAAAATTAAAAGGAGAAAACTCTTCTGATTTCTTCACAGTTAAAAGGAGGAGTAAACCATGAGTGAAAGATATCTGCAGATCTTTTGAAGATTTCCTTCAAATATTAAGCGCAATAAGCAGTGAGGAGTATATGCTGAAAGGGTTTGTTATTCATTCAACATGTTTTTGCCCTTATCAGAAACCACCAATCCACACAAAATAAAAATGGACTAGAGATCTCATGATAACCAGCTCTCTTGTAAGACTCTCTGTATTTCCCAAGAGACCAGGCACCCCGAAATGTCTAATTTAGTTCCTGAGTTTGCTCTGATTTTTTATTCATTTTTCTTTTACAAAGCTGTATTCAAAAAGCAGTGACTTGGATCTGCCTTACAGCTGGAGATTGCAAGGCAATCAGGCTGGAATGAAGCAGTCCTTTTAGAGCAATTATCGAACAACTACAAACCTATGGAAGAGTTAGATATCTTCGTGACTTATTGTATGCAAGAGGTCATCCAAAGTAATAATTCTGGTCCTTTTGTTATTAAGATCTATCATTCTACTTCATCTCCTTTGCTCTTTATTGCTTTAAAATTAACTTGAAGCATGATCTTAGAATCCCTATTTCTAAGTGTTTCATAGTTACTGACCAGGAACTGGCTTAGACTGCCTTCTAAAGGTGAAAGGCTCTACACAGAATCTTCTTTAAACAGCAGGTCTTGCTCGTACAGCAGGGAAGTGCTAGCTCATTAGGTCTTTGAACAATACATGGAAGTAACTGAACGTACTATGAAAGTTTACTTTCATAAACTTCTCATATCATGCACTTAATTATTCTTGCTCCCTGGAATTACTGTTCAGTCCTTTAAAACCCTAGTGAATTCATAACATTTAATTGTTTTTTCTTAGTTTTATATCCTGGCTTATCTTTTTGGCATGGAAAACCAGTGCAGCAGTATCCTTCCATTCAGCCCTCTGTACTAGAACTGGTCTAATTTGAAGAAAAGGACTAATTTTTTTCCTCCTTAACTACTGTGGAGTTTTCTCTAGATAAGGATTTTTAAATAGTAGAGCACATAATGTAATCCTAGGTCACCTTCTCCAGATCAATTCAGCAGAAATCGTGACCTCTAGAATGGCTGGGACTAGAGAAAGTTCTTTATGTCATGCAGTTAGTGTACAGAGACTTTCAAATGGATGGGAGGCTGGGCCATAATGAATGTAACAACTCTGCCTAACATTTACAGTGGTAAAAGTAAGAAGAATAACTTCAATTATGTCAGCACAGTTTCAGTTAAAATCTCAGCTCATTCAAAGTTGAAATTAGTTAGGCTTGTAAATTCCTAATGACTGAAACTGCCAAAATCCATCTGTTCAAAATCCATCCAAAATCCAAATGTTCTTATTTCACTTTAGAGTTTCATGCTTTAGATACATCCTGCTGGACTATGGTTATTTAGAATACACAGCTTTCTTTGAATTCTAAAAACTGGCACAGAACTCCGTTCCAGACACCCAGTATCTTTATATTTTAATTATTTTTTTCTAAATCAGTGTCTGAGTGGCCCTTACAATAAGGAATGGGTGAGTTGGCTTTAAAAGCAACTATAGATTGCCTCAAGTTGATTCTTCTTTTTCATGTCTCCTCTCTTCACCAGTACCACAAGCCCCCCAGTTGCCTACCTGGACCTTTGACCCATATTTTAAAAACAAGAGTAGGCACTTCCTCTAAGGCAGATGCCAATCGCTATGAGTAAATCAGCCTGCCAGATACAATGCCATTCAGGGAATACTTGAGCAGGCAGCTTTCCCTCCAAGGCAGATAGACATCCTCTTCACAATGTGACTCAAGGACAAAAGGACAAGGCAAATGAGATAAGTCCAAATGTAATCTACCAGCAGTCTAAAACCTTTAAATAGTTGGAAGCTGCTACTTGTCCTGGGGCAGTTTTGTCTCTTTCTAGTTGGCAAAATCTGTTGATAAGGCAGACAACTTTGCTATCACAATTTCAAACTAACTAAGAAACTTGTAATAGAAAGGAATGCTGAAATATTTTGTTGGGCTTATTAGATTATGTGTGACTGTAGTTAGTGCATCATGATGTGTATCCTTTTTTTTTTCCATTCCCTGAAGGGAGAAGCAAGTATTCCATTCAGATAGATCACTGATTAATGTTCATGGCTTTCAGCATTCACTGACTTCAGGAGTTGTTTATTGAAAATATGTAGCTGAGACTCAAAGCCAACAACATTCCCCCAGGGTGCACATTAGGCAGAAGGGCAGCTCAGTTGTAAACAATCTATTTCGTAAAGTCAAAGAATTTGATAAAAAAGACATCTAAGTAATATTTGGTAAATATTCCATATTTTGCAATGCATAGCTTAGCTTGCAGGGAGAGAGAAAAAAGAGGAAGACAATAATTTAAAAAGTTATTCAAGGGAAAAAATATGTCTCTAATAATAATTTAATTTTTTTAAAAAAAAAATTGATTCATCATGAAAGCCCTGTGTGTGCCAGTTGATGTGAGTGGGTTCCATAGGTTTGGATGGAGAAGTAGCTATGAGAAAGCAACCGGCCAAAGGGAAGAGAAGTATGTACTGGGCAGGTATTGTGAAAGCTTCCCAATGAGTGACAAAACTAGAGAGAATCTATTGTGTTGATTCCACAAGAACTGGTAAAGTCAGAACGTGAAGAAGCTGGTGAATCTGTACAAGCCCACAAGCACAGATCATCACCTGCTGTGGCTCTCTACTATGTGACCAGTGGCTGCTGTATGCAGATGAATGCACTGAGAATGCACCCAGTGAACCAGCACCGAGGGCTTCTGCTGACTCCACTGGCACATTGCAGACAGCCTCATCACTTGGGGGAAGCACTCCATCAGGCATCCCACTGCTACGATTGCCCTCCCTGCTGCTTTTTTAGCCTGGTGGCTAAAAATGAGCATGTGAGGGTGCAAATGAACTATGTGAGTACATAAGTGTATTGTGTTATTGGCTGTTAAGAATAACGGTTTGATTATATTACTAATAATCGCTTAATGTATAGAGGGTGTTTTAAGAAATATTGCCTGTGATCTGTACCTCCTCTACCTCCCAATCCCCTACTAGACAACAGCCACTACAGCCCCTACAGCCACTATGTGCTCAAAAGAAATGAGGAAGGAATTAAGGCATTTATAGGTGCTACAGTGTCCAATGTCTAAATTGTGGACCTGTAAAAGTTAGGTAAGGAAAGATGCTTTGAGGAGTAGGTATGGATAGAAGGATACACTTTATCTGTAAGAACAATAGTGTCCCTGAATCCTTTGCATTTCTTCACAAAATGGGTAATTGTAACTTGACATCTGATTATGTCTTTCTTTTTAATCCTTTTGAAAATTCTGAGAGCAGAGAGCTTGTCTTTACATTTGCAAAGAATTTAGCTCCATAATGTTACATAAGCCCAATTATAAAATAAAATAAATAATATCCGCTTGAAATATATTAAAAATGGAAGCCTTAAACAGGAACACAGAGACATCCAGCCTCTATTTTGCATAAAAATAGAATTTTATTGCATCTATGTCTCTTCTGTTAGTTTTATCGCTCTCTGTCATATGAGAACTCATCAAATACATTACATACTTATTCATTAAGGAGAGTAATTTGTGGTAACCATCTGTAGCTTTAGAGAAATCTCTGTAAGAATAGTAATTACATCATAGAGATACAACGAGGTTGTCTATTTATTTTTAAATGCCTCAGTAACCAAACCTGATTTGGTGAAACACACCGAGGTGAAACACTCTCATTTTGTTTGAAGTACGAATGACTTTTAGCTGGTTTTGTTGCTCCATATTATGTTGTTGTGGAAAAACAATGAATCTCATCTGTAAGGTTAAAACAATATACTAGCAAACTTTCAACATCCATAATAATAACTGTTTTAATATTTAGACCTTAGTAAAATTAACATGAATCTACTTACTTGAGTTTGGCATTATTGTTTGTTAAAATATACATATAACATTCCATTTACTTTCATGTTCTACTTTCAAAACATTATCTAACTAGCTTTATTTGCTCTGTACTCAAATTACCAGAGAAAAAAAAATCCCCAACAGAACAAACCCTCAAAAACCCCCTTAGATGAAGCCAAAACTCTGACAATGTTATATAAACTAATTTTCAAACTTATTTAACACTCAGATAATGCATTTCATTCAATTTTGGAATTAAATTAACAATCAATGTTGCTTCTCGTATTTTCAAGTTTCCTTGCAAGTTCCTGCTATCTGAAAATATAAACTATAACATGAAAAGCTGACAATTCTTGTTAGTGTTCTACTAGACATAAATGTTGTATCTGAAACTTAGGTACAATTCCTAGAGTGTTCATTTTTAACATGGCTTCAGGTTTCCACTCTAGTAATAGGAAATAACAAAGCAGCCGTTGGAGAATTATTCTCTAGCCAACCACTACTGGTGGGGAAGTTGCACAACAGGCACCACAAATTGGCTGAAGGAAGGATGTGAGCCTTATATATCCTAAATGCATACCAAATATGGTCTGCACTTGATCTCAGACCAGAATTTTCATCCTGTACCTGAGACTGTTTTTGCAGTCATGATGTGCAGTGTTGCTGGATAATCACAGGCTCTCTCAACTCTACTAATGCAAACAAAGGGCCAAGTCACAGGTTCAGACGTTGGTTCATAACGTTTTGCTGTTTGGTAGCATGCCCTTTTGCATGGCTTTACTTCATGCCAACTAGCACAATACTGGGAAATCCCTGGACACCAAGAGCTGTTCTCACGGAATAGAAGTACAGATGAGGCAAGTGAGTCCTGGAGGCTGCCATCTGTGATACACACTTTCTAGGACTGGCAAAACCCAAGTCCTGGAGCATTTTATATGCTGTATAGATATAACCTATGTGATAAAACCTGGTCCATATCACCGTGGCATTTCTAGCAAAGTACTAATAACACATTGATTAGTTTATGCCAGATTTTGGAGTTTTATACCACTCTCCTAACAGCTCGGAGAGGACACTCAGTACTTCATCCTATACAGGCTGCATAAGAAAAATATCCTTAAAAGTGTTTGAAATAGAGCCTGTTTGCACCAGTTAATATTCTGCCATGTTGGAGAATCTCTTATTATCCAATACCAAGTGATCTAGAAAAGTGTGTGTGCAAACTCATAATGTGAACACTTTTTCTAAGTGAATATTTTGTACATACAAATGATATGTTTCTTCTGACACTTCCAGTCCTATTTTCCAATTAGATTTTTACAATCATTTCAGCCAATTGTATAAATGTACACAATAGCCATCACACTGCTTTCTTCTGCAATCCAAAGAAGAGTTTTCCAGGAGGAAATAAGGCTGTCCTATAAAATTATACCACACTCTACCATGTACAGTCAAAAAACAAAAGAACCCCAAACCTGTGGTAAATCAGGGCACCAGAAACATTTTTATTAACAGATTTTTTCTAAAAACATAGGTCTATTCTAAGCACTTCAGCATTCAGCAAAGCACTCCATGTGGAATTTGATTTTTTTTTAATTCTAATTAACCCTCAAATAAAAAACTGAGCATGAAGAGAGGAGCCTTGAGTCAGCAACATCTTTTAGTCTCTAAATATGTATTTTATTACAAAATTCAAGTTGTAACTTAAAAATAGAATATTTTTTCAGCTGAGAAAAGTCGGCACTGTTAAGAAAGAGGGACTAAATCAAGATTTAACAGCAAACTTCTCACCTGTCTATCCACCTCTTCAAAATAAGTATCCTTTCAACAAACTTGAAAAGTTATGCATGGTTACAGCAGCATGTTTCTCAAGTAAGTATGTACCAAGTAGGGAGGTTTGCATCTGATTATTTACTTGAGTTTTCAAATGAATTCCACTTACAATACAGTTTGACAGCAATAAAATAAACAGATATGGGAAGCATGGGTCATTCTTGTTTCATAAATTCATGAATCTCTAGAGCAATGCTAATAGCCAAATGCAAATTCTTAACATGGATGATAATTTATGATTAGATGCTTTTAATGTTTCTCAATCTACCAATAAATAAGTTTCAAAGAAAAAGTACATACCAGATATATTATCATAATTGTTCTTTAAATCTAAATTACTGCAGCTTTCAATTTGGATTGTTCTATCCAAGAAAAAAAAAAATTAGGTTAAATTCAAACTGTAAAAAAAAAATAGTATTTGTGATATGAAATTAACTTAATCAGGGATAACACAACACATATAAGATTTCTTAGAAGTCTTTCTATAGGAAGAAGTTACTACAACAACTTTATTACAAGGTGCAGTACAAATGAGAAGTACTTGCCAAGTGAATGATGATCAAACTGATCTTGCAGATTTGTATAAGAATCTGCTTACTTTTCCTGCAGCTTCTGAATTGGTGCAGTGAGCATCTTGGGCCTCATCCCTGGTGCTTGTTGACACAGGTGCCAGCATTCCATGAAAAGTTGACATGAAATGTTTGTCTTTTGGTACTTTGTTTTGACATTTCCACTGATCTGGTTTGTGCTTCATAACACAATCCAAAATCTGAAATAACTGTAAGAGATACATCAATGAGTTGCAACTGTAACAAATTACTCTCATTGATCCATGGATTCTGAATATACTTGTTTCCACCAGCTGGTAAAGAAAGCTGTGGTTAATATACCTGTCATTTAGAATGCACATTGAAACCAGAAGAAAGATGAAAAAGGCAAGTGCTTAACATACTTAAGTTAACTGAAGACCCAATGTATTTACTGTTTTTTCCTTTTTCTCCTAGAAGTTCAGTCTCCTAGAATAAGAGATTATTTGGGAAAGATCAGTTTTGATTTATTGTTTGTTTAATAAATTTAAATTTAATTATAAAATTGTTAAACAATATTTGGTTTATTTGTTGTTTAATTTTTTTTTTATTTACTCCATCTAGGTAAGAAATAAAAGGCTAAAAATTAGATGAGCAAAGGAAACCCTAAGAACCTAATTTTAACCCATCTTTGGGGGATTCAAAGAATTTTTAACATTTGAAGTTATAATTACAAAGTGTATATTTAAGGAAAACTGGATCTAGGATTTCTGTGCCTTCTCAATTTCAATCAAATTTGTAGAGTTTGATGTCATTGTTATTTAAAGACTGATTTACTCAGTGACAACTAGCTCAATATCTCCTATCCAATCAGCTGACCTGCTTTCCTGTCTTCAAGGTATTTAGCTTAATATAATTATTACTTCATGACTTTCAATGTAAAAGCAAATTTCCACTTCTAAATAAACACTAAGTAAGCTAGCTTAGTAGCAAATGTGAGATTTCTGCAGGATTTTTGACTGAGCAGAAGCCATTGTTTCAGCATGACAGTTTTGGGGCATAGAGTTTATTTGGATAAAAAGGATGTGTTATAATGACCTGCGAAAACCACTGTTGGTAGCCAAGTCCAAGCTATAATGAGAACTGGAAGGCATGCTGTTGGTGACCTGGCAAATCCAAGGTCTCTGAAATGGAAAATTAAGGGTTTTCTTATCTAGATATTTTGGTAAGTATTAAGAACTTTGTATGCTAGCTTGATTCATTCAAGCACATAAACAGCAAGACATTTATATTGCCTGACTAGCTTAGGACACCCAAGTATACTTTGAGAGTACAGTTGATAGTAACAGATAGCAAATGCTGTCAGCCTGGGAGGCCAACTGATCCCAAGTGGAGCTGCCACCTTCCTCACTCCTGCAGGAGCTTTCCTGAGTGCACAGCAGCAAGTCTTTCTATTGCAGTGCAACTCAGCTTTTGCCTACAGGATTTTCAGGAATTACATATATTCATGAATGTTGAGCAAGACTGCAAAAACAAATGCATGCGCTATTTCTTTGCTTAAAAATGTATCCAATTTCTGTTGATGTCTCTTTACAGAAGCCATCTGAATTATGGTATGGATTAATTTGGCTTCATAATTGTTTAGTTCTAGGAAACCCACTAGAAGTTCATAATTTAAAATGAATCATGAACACTTGAAGGATTAGTGGCTTTACTCAGGAAAAATGCAATTAAAGGCATCATTAAAATTGCAGAAGCCTAGGATACCCACATCATATTTTCCTGATACTAAACAATGCAGTTCTACTGCAGATTAATTCAGCCAAATGGAATATAAATTACTTCACTGATATGTGCTAACTTCAAATGAGTAGCAGTGGAGGAGAGGAGGACAGTTCTGGTGCTTCAGCAGGAATAAGTAATGTTGTGTGTATTATTAAAATCAATAAAAATAATATTTAAAAGCAAAAATACAATTCTCAGGTAAAGTCAAAGTATAAAGCAGTATCTATGGATTAATATAAATATTGTGTTTAGCTTTATGTTATCAAATAATTCTTTATCGTGAAATACAGAACGGCACCCAATTACTGGTTTTTCCCTATGTCCACTAGAAACCAAAGTTTTTCAAAGGCTTTTTTTTTTCATAAAAACATTTCTGCTGAGTTTGCTGAGAATTCTTAAGAAACAAATCAAGGAAAGGTGCTCCAATTTTTTTTTTTAAATATTTTTCCTAATTGTTATCTTTACCTCTGTACGCTATGTCTACATAAAATTTTTTTGAGACAATATTCAAGAGCTGAGAAAACAGAAAGGATCATTTTGTTGTCTTTTCTGTATTATTACTGATATTTTCTTTAATTTCTATGTAAAGTGTGTTGGTTCAGCCACAGACAGTGGCTGAGCACTACACACTGCTCACTTACTCCCACAGGAGAGACAGAGGCTCCATGGGTTGGGATAAGGACAGTTTACTGACAAAAAAATCACCATAAATGTAGAACAACAATGGTCAGTTACACTCACACCCAGTGCTAACACAGAGTACCTTACTGACTAAATGATTACAGAGTGCTGCTCAACAGCAAGGACCAACAGACAGACACAACACCCCAGATGCATGCAGACTGTCCTAAAGGTAACAAGCCCATACCTTTCCCCAGCCAGCCCCTTTTACGGGGAGTGATGTCAGGTGGTGTGGAAACTGCCCAGGCTAACTCAGCTCACCTGTGCTGGCTGTTTGGGGAGGTTAATTCTGGGCTGGCCAGAAACAGGACAGTAAAGAAAAGAAATGTTACATCATTTAATTGCCATACTTCAAAAATAAGTAACAAAGTGGAAAATAACTATTCTTTCTAGCATGTTTCCAAGTCCCTTCTTTCCTCCACTTTCTTCTTCACCTTTAAAATGTTTAATTACTGTCTTATTCAATATGAGTGGCATTGTTTTAGTGATTTCACTGTGTTTTCAAAAATGTATCAAACTACATAATGGGCAAAAAATAGTATTGTGAACATGTCATAGACTGGTTTTGGTTAGACGGGACCTCAAAGATCATCTAGTTCCAACCTCCTACCATATGTAGGGACATCTTTCACTAGACCAGGTTGCCCATCCAACCTGACCTTGAACAGGAGGGGGGCATCTGAAACCTCTCTGGGCTGGGTAAGGAAGAAGTATTTTTTTCATTTTTCCTCTGAATACTTGAACTAGTAACTGACAGAAATGCACTGTGTTGATTTTATTTGTAAAAGCCTGAACTGAGTCAGGATTCTGTTCTTTTTGCTAATCTTATATACTCCCCACCATGACACGCTCCCCTCAAAAACGCTGGTAAATCTGTGTCATAATCAATATTCTTCCTTGAAGATTCACTACACCTTTGGCCTTCTGCCTTACTCTGTCCTTTGCTTGATCTCTTCCATCATGACAGGACAAAGCACTAAAGACCATATTGTGATACTCCCCCGTACAGCAGCAGCAGGCTAGCTGGACTGTGTCTCCATCAAGGCACAGTAAAAGGAGTGGACATAAGCCAGAAGTAAGTGCCAGTACAGAGGAGATAAGTAGTCTCAGTCCATCAAACTAACTGAAGTAATTTTATTACTGGAGGAACAAATCTGTCTGCCACTGCTGCTGTGACAGACAAAAATTCCAGCACTACCTTTTATCTCTAAGGTGGAGATTTGGCTGCCTCAGAACTTTGCCACCTATGGTACTGTCTGCTTTGTCTGTGCTAATATTGACCTTGACTCTAGGCTTACATATCTTGAGGCATCATGGACAAGGCTTGGTCCTATTCTTCTATTGCAGATAAATTGCATGTAGCTTCCCTCTGAGATCTTGATGACTTCCCATTTGTAGGTGCAACCTAGGATTGAATTCATGTCAACAGGATGAGAGGCACTGATGGAGGGGTGGGGAGAGTTAAAAAGATAATTTTTCAACTGATATATATTAAATTCAAGTTTAATACTTTGGTTTATTCTTAACATATCTTAAGCTCATTTAACAATCCCTAGTTTGGAGATAAAACCAGATCTCTATTACAAGCTCATTTATGCAGTACTTAATATGTAGCTTTAATAGTAAATATAACAGTAATTTTAAAACTTTCTGCTTTCTGTTAATTTAATATCTGTTGGGTTGGGGTTTTTTCCCACCACTTTTTGTGGAGGAAGTTTAACTGCTGTTCGTGCTAATGAAGCTGGACTAAAGACTGGGAACCAAAGGAGAAGCATCAGGTGAAAAACAGAAACCAAACCCACTTTCCTTAGTGTCATTTAGTAAATTTAAAGAGACACAGGCTGACATTCTAATAAATAATCTATGGAAAATAACATAATTCTATTACAAATCTTCATGATATCAAGATTCTGAGATCCTAATTTCTAAACACAGACTTAGGTCTCTAGTTAATTCAAAAATCTGTGTGTGTGTGTGTTTATACCAGTGTCCTTAGAAATCTTAAAAGTTTCTGGCCAGGAATTCTTTAGAAAATTAAATGAAAAAGATTGTGCTAATTCACTGAGGTCAGGCAACTGTCCCTGGGGGGGGGGAAGGAAAAAAAACCCATTGATTTTTTTAAAAAGCAGAAAAACAGTTAATACATTAAAAGCCACTTAACTGATTATTTAGATGCTTCAAATAGACAATATATATTGAAAAAGCTGTGTCTGCAGCTAACCTACCACTGGCATAAGAAAACAAGCCTGCAGTCACCTAGAGACATTATCAATACCCAGAAGCACGTCTGCCATGTTTACTAAGCTTCTCAATTTCTCTTCTTTTTCCACAAATTAATTCAGGTTGGTGCATATCTTTCTTGCAATGCAGTCCCCAGAAGTGGACCTGATAAGAATGTTGATCAATATGGGGTTTACTCCTGCTTTTTCTTGTTACGCAGGGGTTTGCCTCAGTTCTCCTTTTCTTATATTCCAGTGTGAAGTTTACCTGTTCTGCATTTTTTTCTTCAGTTCATAGTTTAGTTCATAACCTAAAAAATGCAGAAACTTCTGTCTTCATGTTATATTTGGCTGTTCCTCCCAAACCATTGTCTCTGAATATTATTTTTTGAACTATTTTCAAACAATTTCAGTATGTATAGATTGATTTCTATTCTCACTCTTTGCCTCTCTTACATTCCCTCAATTTCTTACCTGCAAAGGCAGTAAACCTAGCCTCCATTTCATCACCTAATTCTTCACAGAAAATAATTAATACAGCTGGACCAAGAACTGACCTTGTAGCACCCCTACACATAACCACATTTGAATGAAATAGCTTTTTACCCCTTCTGTTTCTTGTTTGTTGATTTAGTTAGAGAGCTACAGTATAGGCACCATACGGCTTATCAGTAATAAATTAATGTATTTAGATAAGATTTTTTCTGGCAATAGAGATCAAAATAAGAGCTCGGGAAAACAAAGACAAAATAAAGCTACTCAACAGTCTGCTTAAAAAGATAGAAGGCTAATAATAAAGAGGAAATCTAACAAAACTTCACAGTTCTCAAATCAAACATTAAATTACACAAAAAAACCCAACAATGATACATGAAGCGAGTTGATTCTCACACTTTGATAAAAGACATGCATGCTAATAGGAATGTACAGAAAGAAGTAAAAAGTTAATAGTAACAAGTGTAAGTAAAATCTAAGTGTTAAAATAGGAACTTTGACCCCCTTGCCTCTCTTCTTCAGATATTAATTCTACCTTATTGTATGGTTCTGAATGCTACAAGTTTAACAGATATGTACACATATTTTTGTTTCACATATAAATGGCTGTGAAAATAGATAGCCCCTAGAAAAGAGTTATTGAAAGAAATGATTTAATAACAGCAGCTGAGAAACATCAAAGAGTTTTTCAATCTTTCTCTTTACTGGTTTTCAGAGTAAGAGATGGAAATATTTAGACTGTGTGTTAAGAATACATTTATTGAATATGTTATAAAAGGTGTAACTTTGGGCAGATGGAGGAAGAATTAAAACTGCCATTTTAAAGTCTTCTTTACTGTAATTTGTTTGTGTATGTCTTAATACCATATAGATATGTTATCTATACATCTACACAAACATACACAGAACAATTTTGTTGGAATCAGAGTAAACTTTGGAAAGGACAAAAGAAGAAGCAAGCCTGAATCCTTCCCTTTCCAGGTGGGTTGTGCCAAGGGGGCTGCCTTTGTTCCTCCCATGAACTTATAGCTCAAGAGAACAATACACTCTTTACCTCCTTGTGTTTCATGAGGAAAGAAGACGTGAAAATCCTTGCTATAAACACGTGCCATCAGAGAAAAGTAGGACCAAAGGCTAACAGTGAAAGGGATGATAAAACCTGTTTGACCTCCTCTTTCCAATAAATTTATAGCTTCTTTTTTTGGTTATAGTTCATTCTTGGTGTGTTCAGCTCCTTGAAATTCACCCTTCATATTGTGTCAGATAGTTGAACTGAATTGTGAGTGGTTTTCCAGTTCTATCTTTGCACTGTGCTGAACTGAAGTCTGTATTTTACTGAACAACTGCTGCTGTGGTTCACCTCTGTTTTGCCTAATAAGATGTCTTAATCACGGTATTTTCTTTTTTCAGTGTTCCTTATCAAGAGTAGGTTTTCACTAACTGGTCTAAGAATAGTTTTGTTGTACATCCCTAGCACCAGGTCACGTTACTCCAGGAGAGCTTTGTTCTTTATAAGTGTATCTGAATGGTATTGCAACTGGCTTCACCATCAGGATGGGGTTAAATTAACCATTACTGTAATTGTTGCAAATATGGCACTGCATGACTAGAACTCATTTCCATAGTGCAGCACTTTCAAGAGATTCAGCTTTACTAAATAAGTTTTTATTTTCATACGTTTTCAGCAGTAATGCTGATATCCCACTTCTTAGTTAGAAATCTCTGAGCCCCAAGATCCCCCTCATTGATGCATGTTTTCATCTGAAACCTTCAAAGTACGATTTGGTTTTAGTCTCCATAGAATTTGTAAACCAGCCTGTGAACTATGTGCACTTCATTTTGTCTTTCCTGTAGTTTCCTGATGGTGTATATTCTGTATGGAAACTGGTAAGTGTTCTTTTATTTTTTTACTTTTTTTAATTTTATTTTTTCCCCCCTCTAAATCTGTTATGTCTTCTGGTCTGGACTTTTTTAGTTTAATCATGTGTACTTTCCCTGAACACTGTTTTGAACATTTCTCTGAACATACCAGCTATATTTGCTGTTTAAAGACATTTCTGTGGAACTAGATATGTCTCTCAGCAATCTCTCTTGAAGGCTTTAATCATATGTCCCACAAATGAGTCTGGCTCTAGTTAGCAAGTCTTTTATGATTCCAGTGCTGCGAGTGGATGCCAGAGTTCTCAACTGTGTAATGCTAGTGTTGGTTTTGGATATGAAAACATGTTATCGTATTCCAGCTTCATTCATTTGTAGGTCATAATCCTCGGGCACCTTTATCTGCTGTTCCAGTGTTTCAGGCCATATTCTTGGTTACAGTATCTCACTCAGCTACTCATTCTTTTCCCTGCTCAATGAGCTGTTTAAAGAATTTCTTTTCATTTTCCTTTATCCTGTTTTTTTTTTTTTTTAATACTTGCTTTTGCACACAGGATTAGTTTTTGCTTCTCAGTGCCAGGTTTTCATTTGGAAATGTAGTATTCATGGTTTGTGTTTGTGCTGACCATTTTGTTTTCAGTCATGCTTTGCATGTGACTTTGGCTCTCACAGCCATAAAGCAAACATCCATGTTTCCCCAGACCTATCCTGTTTTTTCAGGTGGATTATGGTTTCTCTGTGCCCATTTGACCCAGCAGGTTGGGAACCTTCTACGTAGTTACCGGCTATTCAGAAACGCTGCGTTTACAGCTGTGTGGTAACAGCCGCAGTCTATGTGTACAGTAGTACAAGTGTGCACACAGTAAATTCAATATTCGTCAGGAATAAACAGAAGTATCATGCTGTGTGTATTCTCTGAATGCTTTCTGACACCTCCTGGAAGTAACAGATGTTCTTATCTTCCCCACCTCCTTTCAAGAGCTGGGAAATTTATTTCACACGTTGTCCTCAATTATTCGGCGCATATAGAGCAAATCCTATGCAAAATGGAAATGCTGGTACTGCATAAAACTATGGTGGATGCACACTTACTTATGTCTTCTAAAAAAACCATGTATCCACTATTATGACAAATATTTACACAGGTATTAAACTGAAACTGTGGCTTTGGGTTTTGGGTTTTTTTTGCAACCTTCTCCAATGTGCTTCCTCATGCAAACTGGATTGTCTCAAAGGTTCAGTGTATGTTGTTATTTGAAAGTCAGGAGGAGCTGCTAGTTTTACTAGAGCATTTTTAAACCAGTTGTATGTCAAGCAGCTTCACTGTATAAGCATGGTTTTGTTTTGGGGGTTTTTTATTTAGCAAAGTGCATGTGCATACACGTGTGCTAATTGCCCAGAAAGCTTGATGGTAATCTTAAATCTGAGCAAATTCAGAGCAAGGAAAACTAAAAAGTAAAAATTTGCAGTTGGATGAGATCTCTAAAATAAATTCTTTTCACAGAAGTGTCAATCAAGTATTTAAAACTCCCTGGTCCTTAGGCACATCATCTCATTAAGTTTATTTGTAAGATGATGTTAGCTTTGAAGTGGCCCTTGATATTCAAGGTGTTCCTGGTGCCTCTGGCTGTTTTCTGCCAGGTCTGTCATTTCACAGCCTGCCTCAGAACTCTAATACAAGTTTGTCAATGAAACTAAGTATCTCCTAGAAACAAATGCCTAGACAAGAAAACAATCTCTTGTTTTGGCTTGCTGTTACAAACTGTCGTACCCTACAACCCAGCAAATCAGTCTCCCACTGTGTGTTGGAAGATTTGTTAAAATAAATTTCTCTAAGACGTGAATGTTATTCCAAGCAGAACACACAGACATACATGAAACTACTGACTTGAAGATAAGAAGCTCATTGGGAGGAAATACATGTCTTAGCTTAGTATGATTTCCAGATAACCGCTTGGACATGTAGGATTAGATTTGAAGAGGAATTATGCTCCAAATCTGGGCCCTGCTTAAATAATTAGGTGGGAGGTAGGTATAAAATAGCTTTGTTCAAGGTCATTCGACTCAGTAGTTTTATTTTTTCTTACAACATCTGCAATGAACACTCAGGTTCACTTTAATAGAAAGCATAAGTTTTCTCCAGACAGAATAACACTGAAGGATAAAAACGAAACAAAAAAAGAAAATAAATACTTTCCTTGGAACAGATGTTGTAAATTTTTGTTTGTTTGATTTATATGAAGGAATTCATACAAATACAAACCAAATTATTAGCACTGAATTCATCCCAGGCGTTTGTTTTGACATACACTTATTTGCTGCATATGTTATGAAGATCTCATTACTTGATTTCAGATAAGAATTTGGACTAGTCCGTGGCTTGCTTATCTTTTAGTACAGTTGTGCCAGCAGTGTGAGCTCTGAGAAAAATATGAAGAAAGAGAAAGATAGATTTGTTTTCTTCTTGGTAGAGTTACATTTCATTGCAAAGAGAGATTACAGTTATATAAAACCTTTCATTTCTAAGAAACTTCTTATGCTTGACAAACTGTATGCATGTATGAATCATTTCACAGAACTAGAACTATTTTCACCCAACACTGAAATGAAATCAACATGGCAGGTGCTTCAACAGTATGGCACAATAACTTTGGAAAGGAAGAAGGAAAGAAAGTGCTAAAATAAAGCTTTACAAAGCAAGAGTGTGATCAACCATTCGAATTAGAACACAAAGATGCCCGACCTGTTTTTAGTTAAAGCTTTCCTTACGAAGAAAGTTACACGAAAGGAAAAGCAAATAATTTTGCTGAAAAGCATTCAATCTATATATTTTAAGTCTTCCATCTTATGAATCAAGCTGGTTCATTTGACACCTAAGACTAAAAGAGGTAACACATATAAAGAGATAAAATTTATAAGCAGATAAAAACAAATTATTGTGAAGTACCCTGTCAGCTATTTGAAATGAGAAAGTTGCTAACAGCATTTCAAGAAGAGATCCATCTCCTCAGAATTTCTGCATATAGTTCTCACGGTCAAATACTATTGCATAAATTCTTGACAACTGTATCAAAATAGATCTTACTTGGCATTTTCCATATCTGACACAAAAGAAACACCATAAACAAGCCTTTTGGTTTATACCTCTTCTCTTTGTGCCATTTCATAAGGATGCAGAACATTTTCCTTCAAGCTGTCACTGGGACTCTCCTGCCCCCAGGGTCTGATCTGCTGCACATGTGGACACCAGTGGCAAGGCTCCTGCTCTGTCTGGCCCCAAGACAGGATCCCCTCAGGAGCTCAGCAGTGCTCCGTTTTCATTAGCCATGTGTTTGCTACTGAGTGGATAAACATATGCTGATCAGACAATGGAGAAAATCTCTTTTGCAAACATTAATTCTCATGATACACTCGAGAGTTAAGCAAGTTTTTATTATACAGATTTCACACCCAGGCTACACCTGAGACATGAAGGTGAAATTAGGCTGCAAGCAGAGAGCACTTGCCGCTGAGAATGAAATCGAAGAATTCTGTTGACTTACAATTCCCTGTTGTAGCTAGCAGGCAATTTTCTTTCTTAAAAGTACTCAACACTAAAGTAGCTTGACTTAAAAGTTTTCAGGACAATTCTATACCTATAAAAGCTACTAAAATGCCACCTTGTTAAATTCCATTAAGTCTTAACTGCAGTACACATCTAGCACAGATCAGTTTAAAGAATCTTTATTCCTTTTAAAGAATGTGAAGTATTGTGCACACCACAGCTCAATTAATAATAAATATCCCTTATGCTTAAAAGTCATACTAATAACTTACGGAAGTACTTGAAGTACAACTTCTGCAAAGTAGGGAGTGAAGTGCTGCCCAAAAAATTATGCTGAATATGGGATCTTGGTATTATTTTTGTTGAAGAAAAACATTTGCAGTACATTTTTTCCTCTCCTGTAGGTTCTTGGTCTTTTTTTAGTGGCTGGAGATAACAACTAAAGGTACCATTACTAGAAATTTCAGTCTTACTATTAAAAACTGCCTGCCTGACCTGAAAATAGACCAAAAAGAGGTTATAACATAGGTCCAGTAAACTAAAGATGCCAATCGTTAATATGTATGATCAAGAGAGACAATACAGTGATAGTTTCTGCTTTGAAATTAGATTAAGGGTATTTTTATTTCAAACCCAGCCTCAGTTTTCATTGCTGAAGTGGGAATGAGAATTGCAGCAGCTGTTTGAACTGCAAATCTAGAGAAAAATGTTCACAGTTGACCAAATATCCAGCCAGATGTACAAGCTGGCCTTCTTAGCAATGTAGGAAAAAGTGAGTTGTGGATACACACAGAACAAATATGAGGGTCTGAGATAAAGCTGGGACCAAGGTGTTTCTGCTAATAGAGAGACAGGGTAACCTCCTGTAGTGTTTTACAACATTATGTTCAGCTACAATGGCAGCTGGATCTGTTGGCCATCCAGGATCAAGGTGAAAGCACTTAGGATATTCTCACTTGGTCAGGACTTGTTTCTTAGTCTGAAATCTTTGTTGACAATGAAGAGACTAATCTAATTTGCAGCAAAACTTTTGAAAAGCTATTAGGAATGACTTCTAGCTTTGAGCAGAGATAAGCCTTAAAAAGGGCTAACTAGAAAGAGGGAGAGTCATTATCCATCAGAATTTTGTGATAAAGACACAAATAACCATTTTCCAAGGATTATTAAAGAATTTTGATTTTTTTTTTCTCTTAGAAATGGTTGGGCAAAATTTTGTCTTCAGAATTGGTGTCACCTGGAGCACTGCATGATTTCTAGCAAGACTTTAGAACTACATCCCTAAAGCATGAATGCAGTGCAGCTGAAGCCAGTTCAGCTGACTATATCATACAACAGATAGATGCCTTTCCTGAAAAATCGAGAATAAATGGAGGTGTGCCCATAGCTGATGTTAGTCTCTTTTGTGACATTACTTTGCAGTATTTTTGGGTTATCTGAAGAGTATCATAGAATCATAGGGATTGGAAGGGACCTCAAGAGATCATCGGGTC
The DNA here is from genome assembly GCA_013400835.1 of Zapornia atra. Classification (NCBI taxonomy): domain Eukaryota; kingdom Metazoa; phylum Chordata; class Aves; order Gruiformes; family Rallidae; genus Zapornia; species Zapornia atra. The sequence goes on along the minus strand of VZTU01031439.1, from coordinate 22,252 downwards.
CAATCCCCCTGCCAAAGCAGCTCCCCAGCTCATATTGCACAGGTCGGCGTCCAGATGGGGCTGGAATATCTCCAGAGATGGAGACTCCACCACCTCCCCAGGCAGCCTGTCCCAGGGCTCCCTCACTCTCACTATGTAAAAGTTCTTCCCCAGGTTGGTGCAGAACTTCCTGTGCTCCAACTTGCAGCCATTGCCCCTTGTCCTGTCTCCACAGACACTGAAAAGGGGCTGGCCATTTCCCCCTGCATCCCAGGCTTAAGATATTTATAGACATTAATAAGGTCCCCCCTTAGTCTTCTTTTCTCCAGGCTGAACAGTCCCAGCTCACTCAGCCTTTCCTCAGGGGAGATGCTCCAGGCCCTTCATCATCTTTGTAGCTCTTCTCTGGACTCTCTCCAGGAGATCCCTGTCTTTTTTATACCAGTAAGCCCAGAACTGGACACAATACTCCAGGTGGGGCCTGACCAGGGCAGAGTAGAGGGGGAGGATCACCTCCTTTGACCTGCTGGCCACACTCCTGTTGATGGCCCCCCAGGATCCCATTGGCTTTCTTAGCCACCAGGGCACACTGCTGGCTCATGGCCAACCTGTCGTCAACCAGGACCCCCAGGTCCTTCTCCACAGATCTCCTCTCCAGCAGGTCATCCCCCAGCCTGTACTGATACAAGCAGTTATTCCTTTCCAGATGCAAGACTCTACATTTGCTTTTGTTGAATCTTATCTGGTTTCTCCCTGCCCAGCTCTCCAGCATGTCCAGGTCTTGCTGTTCTGTAAATACCAGTAAACTAAGTCTCCTGGAACATGGTGTGAGTCAGCCACACACAGTCTTTTTCAGCGACTGAGTTCAAATCATGCTATCTGAAAAAGTCACCAAGAACCATGGTTTTATACAACCAATCATGCTATCTGTCAGACTTTATGCTCACATTCAATCAGCATAAGTAGAACTCTGGGGTTTACACAAGCCCATTAATTTTAAGTGGCTGATGCACACTTGATTCTCTTTTTTAAAGAAAATCTTTGCAGGCAAATAGAATGGCTATGACAGTGAAATAAAAACACTGGTTTGTTAGGTACAATGCAGATAGGTGCAATGGTTCATGGTGTGAGACTGGTGCACTTCAGTTCTGACCATTGTTATTGCAGGTAGGTGTCACTAAAGGCCTCATAAAATGTCACAAAACAAGCTGTGATCAGAAAGTGGAACTTAACTCTGCAAAAAAAATGGGCAGGATAAAATTATAGTTAATAAGATACTGCATGATGATAATTAGTATCTAATTTTGTACCTATTTTTTTCTTTTAAAACTGTATGCAAAAATATAACTCAGATTTTCATAGTTTTCTAAAGATTCAAATGTATATTAAAATTGCACATAACAAAGAGTTCTTCTGCTAGGACTTGCCAGATCTGCCTGGAAGCAAACCCACTGATATCCAGCCAGCCAGTGCACAGCACTCTGGGCTATTACCCCAGACTATTAACCAAGCCCAGAAAAAGAAATGTTACATGAACAGTACCAGCACCTCACAACAATATGGAAAGAGCAAAGCCTTGCTGGCACTTCCATAAAGCTTGCGATTGGATTGACTATTTCCATGGATATTGTCAAACTTGGACAGATACCATCCTGTGTGAAAGCAAAGATTGTCCTAGTCACATGCTGAAGATTATGCTTATTTCACACTTAGAGACATTTCTGGAGAAAAACAAATGAGTGATGGCGTAGAATAATATGAATCAAACTGAAGAAGTGCTTAAGCAAAAAATCTTAATGAACTGAAATTTCAGGTCACTCCAGGCAATTAATCAATCTGCCTGCTAAGAAACATTCTGCAAAGTATTTGTTCAACTCTCTTCACACCCAGTCTCTCCTCATGACTCATGGCCATTCATGCTTTTGAGTTTTCACTCGTCAAGATGCTCACAGAAACAGTGATCCAATGCCACTGAAGCTATGAAAAAATGTTTTCAGTGACTTCCTTTGGATAAGGCCCAAAACACACACTTTAAGTTTTACACTGTACTCTCACACATCAAGCATTAAATACTTGCACATGGGTATAGTTGCATCCAGATTGGTTACATTAAGTCAGAATGGACATCACTCAAAACACAGGACTGCAGATGTCTCAGAGCTCTGTTAGAAAAGTCAGGAAACAGAATAAATATGGTGTAATTTATAAGATGTAATCATAATTTAGCAATACAGAAATGTCAGAATGGCAAATACTGCTCTTGCAGTCCCTGAAAACATGTCACCTTGTGCAGTAAAAAATAAAATAATAAAAAATAAATAATGACTTTTTCGAAACAAAAAAATATGCCTCTATTTTGGTTCACCATGAGAATGGAAAGAAAATGAACTTGTCAAATAAATTATATGCTGTGAATCACTTGCTCAGATCTGTTCATTAAAATGAGCCTTTTATAAAACACATTGTTCTATATGAAAAATGTTTTTTTCTTTTTCTTCCCAGCTGCATGAAGGTCTTCCATTCAAAATTTCATTTTATTCTGCTAATTAATTACACATGCTTTTGTAGCTCTAACTTGAAAATGTTATTTGAAAGAGAACATGCTTTTGAATCAATATCAATCACATTGTTTTATTTTCTCAAGGGAAAAGAAGAGGCTCAAAGGAAATTAATCTTATGTCTACACTAACTTGTTTCCTTATAGAATGTGCTTCTGGCCTTTGGAATGTCTGCAGTGTTGCTCATATATATTTACAAGTCTCTCTATAATGAATTTTCAAAATAACTTCTGGTTTTTTATTTGGCTGTTCTGTTTCCAGAAAGTTGGAGTGCAGAATCATGTCCTTATAATCACAGGACTGATATTGTGAATTTGCTGTTCTTTGTCCCTGGCACAAACCTTGGTTACCCAGATTTCTCCCAGCAGAATAAAGTGTGACATTGTGGAGTTCTCTAGCACGTGATTAAGAGTAGTAAAGACCAAACCTCATATTTCTGCCTCACCCTATCCTCTCCATATTACTCCCAACAAGAAAAAGAAATGTTCTCCAGGAAAGTTGTCTATAAAAATGAGGTCTAAGTATATACCAATTAAAGAGGTCTCAAAATCTATCTGTTGGGATTTCCTCCTGTATAGACCTCTATATTGCTAATTCCTGCAAATGTGATGTTCGTTGTCATGTTATTTTTTTCAAAGACCACAATATCAATCAAGTGCAAATAATCTTTTATTTTTCAGTCTTCAGAAATGGTTCCTATCTTAGAGACTGGGCAAAACCAAGTAAAAACAGGCTGAAGTTTATCCAGTATGTCCGCATAGCGGTAGTATAGATAAGTTGACACACTATTCTAATTTATCTACTATATCCTACTAAAAATACATAGCAAACCCTGCTTTGCAGGTCTTATAAAAAAACTTTTTTTTTAGAACTTCTACAAGTGCAAGTAAAAGAAAAAATCATACTTGAAATGGTCAAACAATTTGCCCTATATAAACAGTAAATCATTGAGCAGTAAAGTGACAGCACTGAAGCCCAGCCCCAAAGTTCTGCCTCTCAGTCTATGATTTAACAGGTGAATGTACTGCTTCCCATTTTATTTTCCTTTTGTGGCTTTTTTCCCTCTTTCTTATTTCCATTATTAAATGGCATTTTCTACAGAACAGAAAAAAAAAAGGTCAAGAAAAGCTGTGCACCTCAAAGTAATGCTTATTAAATATAAAAATCCTATACATAATTGTATAGGAGTATTCTTTAAAACTTTTGAACTTTAGATTCTTCAAAGCATTGCCCCCCTGAATCTATCAAAACAATGTGCACCACTGCTGTGGAGAGGATTTAATTCTTGCAGTTTATTTAGTATCTTATTAAGAGAAGAAAGCCAGCCTTGTCTCACAGAAAACTTTGAAACTCATTATAATTAAAAGGATCTCTTCTTTTACTGGTTTTATTCACTCCACTCCTTTCTTGTGGCTAAAACTATTCCAAGAAAACGGTCTTAGCAGTTGGCTGCTTAACACTTCATCTGTTCCTGCTGCTTACTCTTCCCTTGAAGTCACACTCCTGTGTTAAAAGCGCTGAACTCGTCTCTGCAACCATCAGTCCTTGTGCAATAAAGCCATGCACCACAGACATCAGATGCAATTAGACTGCAAATCAAACTAGCAGGGGGAGTGCAAGAAGTGGAACCATCATCTCCTTAGGCTTCAACAGAACAGTTTTTAATAGTTAAATCAAAAACTAGCAAGAACATTAAGAAAGCTTTCTATTTGCATCCATGATCTTATAGATACTTCTATATTAATACCAATGCTAATACTGATATTAACAACAGCATCATACAAATTCAAATAAACTGGAGGCATATCTTCAAGATTGCTGAGAACAGATGTCAGAAATCTTCTGTTTTCCCTGTTTCTTTAGGAGATTCTTGTGTTGCTCCAGAGCCAGCAACACAACAGCACTCTGACTGACCAAAGCCTAAGTCTTAATATTGGCTACTTAATGCCAGTGAGTTACAGACAACCAGTGGAAGAACTGTAAGTGCTGCTACATGTATTTTCTTCTCTGTCAGATACAACAGCACTAAAATGTACATTTATACTACAAAAAATAAGGGTTTTAAATTATTATATATAATCCATTATGGAAGCAAATGAAGAACATTTAGTTTGTCTTGGACATATGTGCTTTCAGGGGGACCTACTTGTGTCTTTAACACACCAAACTACAGTTATTTGATTTCAGTGAATCCATTCATATGGCCCATATTAATGTGATCGTTGGAAGACTGTGGAAACTGTTTTGTGCTTACTGGATTCTGTTGACTGTATACAGTATTCATCCTTTTTAAAAATTTCTTTTCAGAATCAGTTGTGAAGATTTAAGCTTTATCTGTGGAATATCTTTGCAAACGTGTCTCATATGGATCTCATGCATCTCAGTTTTGGTGGACTAAATTAATTTTATTTTCTCTAAATAATTCTCAGTTACAAAAATCCCTGGAATTTGCTGTTACTCAGATGCATTCACTGGTGTTTGTCCTAACCTGATTGCAACTTAACTATCCATCTTGCTATATGAACATTTTTCTCAAACTCTTTGAGAGTTTGTTTTTTTCCCTTTGTTGTTTTCCCTTCACCCCCAATCAAATTGCAAATATGAATCCCATAATTCCTGTGCTGACTTAACTTGCTTGTATTTCCCTATTTCCCTGAAACAGCTGGAAGTCAACAACCAAGTCTGTCTTGAAGAAAGACATGAATGCATGTTATATGTCAGTCATCAGAATCCCCACTGATGTTTGAAGCATCACCCTTGGTTCAGGAAATGCACTGCATGCCTGATGAAAGAATGCTCAGAGGAAATCTAATGAAACGCATGCATTTTCAAGGATTTTCTCCAGACATCTATTGACCACTGACCAAAAAAGCAATACTATTCTAGAAAAACCTTTGACCTAAAATTGTATCCATGTCCCTGTTAAGTAAGAACACTGACAGTCTTGACCAAAACATCCCTCCCTAAAGATTTTCCAAAATGTTCTGTCTTTCTGTATTTAACTTTCTTGTGGTTGCTACAAAAGATAAAGATTTCATTTCTTTTGGCAGGGTTAGAGTGAATTTTCTTTCTAGTAGATGGTGTAGTGCTGTATTTTTGATGTAGGATGTGAATCATGTTGATAACAAGCCAATGCTTTTATTTGTTGCCAAGTAGTCAATGACTTTTCAGCTTCACATACTGCCCTGCCAACAAGAAGGAAGAGGGCAACTAAAGAAGCTGTTAGGGGACACAGCCGGGACAGGTGACCCAAAACTGGCCAAAGACATATTCCATACCATACAACATCATGTTCTGCTAATAATGGGGTGTGCTGAGGGACCGGGTGGCAGCTGAGTGGCAGTTGGGGGCCTGGAGCAGCATCTGATGACCTGGTTCAAGAGCTGGGGTTCTTGCACAGTATCAACTTCTAGGCCTTGGCTGAACACCTGCCTGCCGATGGGAAGTGGTCAGTTAATTCCTTGTTTTGTTTTGCTTGCATGTATGTTCAGCCTGGAGAAGAGGAGGCTGAGGGGAGACCTTATCACTGCCTACAACTACCTGAAAGAAGGTTGCAGAGAGGTGGATGTTGGTCTTTTTGCCCAAGTGACAAGTGATAGGATGAGGGGGAATGGCCTCAAGCTGCACCAGGGTAGGCTCAGATTAGACATTAGGAAAAAATTCTTGACTGAAAGGGTCAAGATAAGGCATTGGAACAGGCTACCCAGAGAGGCAGTTGAGTCACCATCCCTGGATGTATTTAAAAGATGATTAGATAAGGTTCCTAGGGATATGGTTTAGTAGTGGGCAGGTACAATTGGACTCAATGATCTCAAAGCTCTTTTCCCACCTAGTAATTCTGTGATTCCAAGATTCTATGGGCTGAGAGCCTGGGCAATTTGAGTCTTGTGAAGCAGCTGGGGGGTGTAATGCAGCATTGATTTTGGAGAAATTCTGCTGCTGATTCATTTGTGCTCTTCATCATTTGTTTTGTCTATATATTATTAATATATATTTTCTTACTCTTTTGTACGTCCTATTAAACTGTTTTTATCCCAACCCACAAGTTCCCTCACTTGCATTCTTCTGATACTCTACCCAATCCTGCTGTGAGCAGCTGTGTGGTGCATATTTGTTGGCTGGGGCTAAACAATGACATCCATTCTGTTAGTAGTTGTCCTCATTGTCCTGGTAGTTCGCTGAACATTTCTCTAAGCCAGACAGGTCCCATTCTACTTCCAGCTTACAATAGATACGAACTCTTTTTGGAGCATGACCTGTGAGACAGCGTGTTCCTTTCAGCTCTATTCTGTGTTCTCTCAGCATTTTCATCTGCTGAACAGCTTCCATAAAGCTGTGGTATCTTGTGGGTACCACGGAGGCATGACATGGATAAAGTACTTGAGTTAAATAACAGAAAAAGATCTTCTATATTTTCTTACATGTTTGCAACTAATCACCATACTTCCTTTTGAAATAGACTTGGAGAACAAGATAGTCAGGATCTGGTCTACTATCATAGTTTCTGTTCCCCAAAATTTCAAGGAGAGTTCTTCAACCTTAGATATGTCCATCCCTTTCTGCATTTACATGCAGTTTAATTATATTGTGTCCTTCTGTTCAATATGGTACTTTTCAAACTTCTGTAATAAAAGTTTTTAATCAACTTATAATTAATTTAACAGGAAGATTTATTCCTAGTAGTACATGTGGTTCAAAAATCAGTGTTATATTACAGACATCTGCTCTGTTCAGTATCTGAGTTATGTTCAATCTATGGTTCATAGAATTATCCCCTGTACAGCATATAAGTAGTGGCTCACAGACAGCTAAAAAGTTATATAGATGACCATGGCTCTACCTCATTTACACAAGCAGTATCTTGGACTCATTTGCTGACTGTAACATTGAAATATCCCTACATCTTGACTTTATTAATTTCAGAACTTCAAGAACTACAGAATTCCCTGAGGAGTCTAAGCAATGTGTGCACCTCAACACTGCATGTAACAAACAAACCGTCTGTATTAAACGCACCTTCCATGCTCCACACAGGCTTCTAATAAGAAATTCAAACTATTTCTGGCCTGAATCCAGAATATTTAAAAATTTCTCTGCATACATGGGAAGAAAAGAAGACTGAGGTCAACAAGTCTGCTATTTTGCTACAAATAAACTATTTACCAGATGACCATCATCTGACCAGAAAACAGTAGTTTGTCCTGAATATATTGAAGACTACATATTGAATCTTCATTATTGTGCGTAAGTAAGCAACTAAAATATTTCATGTAATGCACTGCATACCAGATAAATGCGAAACTGAGTTTTGGCTGTATAAATACACCATGAACGAGCACCCCACTCCTCTATCCCCCACTCCATACACTGTCAGGAAAAAAAATATGGTTCAGAAATATTTTTTTTCATTAGGTATTATATTCTAGCATTAACTTATCCACTAGCATAAATTCTCTCAGATTCAGAGGTTGTTCACTGTTTATTTCAAACATATTCAAAATACACGTAGCTTTCAGCAAGATACAGAAGTTAAATGAACTAGAAAGAATGGAAAGTAATTCTTTGGTTCCACACTGAGAAACAGTCACTGTTACAAGGACAGAAAATATATGATGGAAACAAAAGTGGTAGTGAAGCCAGCTCTATACAACGGGGGAGTGGAAGGGTGAGGTGGGGAAGGGGTGGGAAGTGATTTAGACATTTTCACCATACTAACCATGATGTGAGTTTAGGGAAAGCTTCCGTTGTGCATCTTGACAGCCAAAATCAATTGGAAAACGCATGATATGCTGGAATGCCAGGCCAGTGATGACATTCACAAATTTATAAGCTGCCAAAATGAACATCTATACCTTGTGAACGAATGGTGTCTCCGTATGCCTGGTACTATCAAGTCCCCTTATGAAAATGTGTTGAAGTTTATATTCTTCTTCTGTGATTTTCTCTTCATGTTTAGCTCCCTTCAATTTTCTTTTTAGATTAAATGACACTGTCATAGGATGTGGTCAAATGATAAGGTCAGAAAAAAGATTGTCTTTGAGTACTGAGCAATAAATCATTTGAAGAAATTAGAATGAAGTCTGGTAGCAGAATTTCTTTCACTATCTTGTGATATAAAGAATGAAGCTTCATTATAAATAATTAATGCAAAGTAAAATTCAAAAGCTGTAATACAAGGAAGGTGTTACCTTAAATACATCTTTGGCCTTGTCAGATATAAGATTTAAACAATTTAGCAAGCATGTACTTGATTTGAGTGTAGAATTACAATGATTACATACACTGATAGGGTAATTAAATTTGCTAATGACAATTAGCCATTTGCACATGCAATTAACTAATTAATGTGCACAAGTTCAAATGAAAAATTATGTCCTTCACAGGTTTTAGAGATCGTTTTCTGTATCCTAGAGATTGGGATTAGTGATAACACTTCAATTTGCTACACCTCAATGATCAGCATTTTTGTAATCTCCAATCTTTAATACGGATAAACACACTCTTCCACAACTGCACAGCACATGTACCTTGCTATGAAGAGCATTGCTGTACTTTATCTCATAAGCTAAAAAAGTTTGTTTTTTTTTAAAAGTGAATAGGAAGCTTTTCTGCAATTTTGTTAGTTAACTACTACAGCTAATCACACTCAAATAATGGAACAGAGGATACTACTGCTAATTACTTCTGCTGTGCTTACTCTCATGAAAGTTCACTTGATTTTGATCAGTTTAAGCTCTGGAAATTCCCTGGTAAAATTCACTTTGTGAGGCATTCCGCATTCAACAACATCACAGTGCCTTGAAAGAAAGACAGCAGTAGTGCTGCACACCAGCCATTCCCCAAGATAGCTCATCAGTCCACTCTGGGTGTCATTTTTGTTTCTATTTAGCCGATTATAAGGCACCAGTCAAAAAATCATCATGGAAAACATTTCCATGGAATACAGAAGTTATCAGAACTGTGAATGTCAGATAATGACCTTAGGTGTGATTGCTGAATTTCAGTATCACATTTTCTATTGCAAACAATATTAACCACTTACAGAGATCCCAAAACAGTTTTCCAAAGTAGTTAAAATCATAAAATAATATCATATGATCCAGAAGCTTTTATTCTGATCATGTCTGTCCTCCCACAAGGTATATCCCAGGAGATTTCACCAAGCCATTGTTATCAATTATAATTAATTATAGTTATAATTATAATGAAGTAGCAGAGGCAAAATTTTCTTTTTTCCTATTACTCAGAAAGTCAGTGGCTCACCTGCAAATGTAGCCCAGACTCTGGAATTCCAGCACCATTATTAGACCAAGAACAAGTTATTATCATATAGGATAAGCAAAAAAGGAAAAATAATGCACAAAAGACTGAGGCAAAACTTTACTTGCAGGGATCTGTAGCTGTGTATTAACTCCAGTGATGAAAATTGCTTGGTGAAAACAGAACAAGCCAAAACAAAGCCCCTCAAAAAACAAAAAAAACAACCAACAACCAAAAAAAAACCCAACAAACCCACACCAAAAACCCTCAAAGAAAGAAACAAACAAAATAAAAAGGAAAAAAAACCCAACAAACCCCACCAAAACAAAACAAAAGGAGGGAGCAAGAGAAAAGCATGGGCAAGTAGGGACAGCAGTGATGGGATTTCCACACAGGCTTCCTCCTCTGGGTGAAAGGGTAATTGAACAAGTAGGCCAAAGATGTTGTGAAGTATCCATATTTGGAGATACTCAGAACAGAACACAATCCTGAGCAGTTTGCTGTATCTGATCCTGCTTTGAGTGGGGCATTGGACTACAGAATTTCCAGAGGCCCCTTCCCACCACAGCTGCTCTGTGATTCTGCTATAAATGTTAGGGCACTGAAAGCACTAAGCAAAAGGCTTGGTATGTTTCAAAGTTATCAGATAAAAAAAACACTGTCCTTTCACTGTGAATACAGTGCGGTTTAGTAATCTAAAGAGATGTCCTAAAATGAGTTAGCATTTTTTCCAGAATCTTCTATTCATGACACAAAGAGGCATAAGAGACCACCAAATTGCATGGAATACTCTAATAGTAGAGATTCCTACTCTTGAATCAATGAAAATGTTTTACTTCATTTTTAGATGTCTTGTCACTGCTCCTCTGACTCTGCATCCTTATATGCAGCATGTTCACAGTTGTTGGATAAAGTTCTGTTGCCACTGCTTAGTGAAAATAGCTTAGCCTACAAATAACAGTCAGCACTCATCATAAAAAAAGATAATACAAAAGAATTTATGATATAATCTATACATAGATTCTTAGCTCAGTAGCCAGAGAGTTCAACACATGCTTAATTTCTGTGCATGTTAAGGAAAGGAAAAACAGTCATATGGACACAGAACATAAACTTCAGTTTCTCTTCTTTTATCTGCTCTAGCATTTCTGCAACTCGATGTACACAAATCTACGTTACATCCAGACCAGTAATAATCTGAGAATATTAGCATTTCAGACTCCAGAAAGGCACTGGAAAATGTATCTTTGTAATTCATGCGAAAGTCTTAAAGGTGATAGGAACACATTGTATTGCTTTTGAGTCACAGTTGAAAAAGACATAAGGAAATTTTATTATTAGGGTTGTTATTTCACACTACTTGCAAATTTAGGTTGAATTCTGACAACAGTTGTCCTTCCCTCTCTTCTCAGAAAAGAAGCCAGGGAGGACTCAGTTCAGAAAACTGATGGATATTCTGCCATCATGTGCTATGCCAGGGATGACAGCACACCCTCAGGTTTTGATACTGTACCAGTTTATTCCCCTGCTGGAGTAAATTCACAGTCACTTCTCACCTCTCTGGAGTGTATGCTGCTATCACATTGTGATAAAGCATTTGGCATCAAAACCACAAGGTCTTATTCTATCTTGATGAGAATGTATCATTTCAGCTACGAAGCTGCAATTTCACTGGGTTCATGAGAAAGTGATTAAGAAAGGAGAACAGGATTTTATACAAACACATCTTCCTGCAGCAGTTGAGAGTCTATTGAATCAGCCCAGTAATGAGAGGTGTGTATAATTCATAATCTTTTCTTCAAATCCCTTACCTACATCATGCAGAGATTAGATGTGAAGACGGATATCACATCTTGTGTGTGAACATCCTACCCACGACAAGGTGTTTTGCAGGTCCTTAACCCCAAAGCATTCTTTTAAAATTCTTCCACCTTCCATAGGCACCTGTGAGATGAATGAGAGTATGCTACAATTTCCTGTTTTCATGTTTGTTGAGCAGACAGTTTATACGTTCCAAATTCATGTCAGATAGATGGTTAGGCTTATAGCAGTGCATCTTTTTGACACTCTGATTTAAAGCTTTAGGTTGCTCTCAGTTATTGCTCTCTGGGTATGTATTTTTAATTGATAATTTTCTTGAAGTTATAGCTCTCACATTTCACTGGTAAAACAACTTCAGGATATTTTTTTCCAGTTACAAAGCCTGGTTTGTGTTAAAAGATAATCAAGAATCCCAAAAAATTGTTTTGTCACTAAGCATAGAATCTGAATCACAGAATTGTCTGGGTTGGAGGGCACCTTAAAGATCATCTAGTTCTAATACCTGTACCGTGGGCAAGGACACCTTCCAGTAGACCAGACTGCCAAAAGCCCTATCCAACCTGCATTGCTCCAGATGAAACTTTGCAAAAAAAGTGGAAAATGGAGTAGAGCAGAAGAATCACCTCCCTTGACCTGCTGGTCATGGTTCTTTTGATGCAGCCCAGGATATGGTTGGCTTTCTGAGCTGTAAGAGCACTTTGTCAGCTCATGTTCAACTTCTCACCAACTTACACTCCGAAGTCCTTTTCCTCAGGGCTGCTCTCAATCCTTTCTCTGCCCAACCTGTAGCTGTGCTTGGGATTGCCCTGATCTGATCAGAACCTTGCACTTGGCCTTATTGAATTTCATGTGGTTTGAACGGGCCTGTCATGATCCATCTGCATGGCATTCCTTCCCTCCAGTGGGTTGACTGCACCGCTCAGTTTGGTGTCATTGGGAAACTCATAGAGGGTGCTTTCAATCACACTGTCCGTGTAGATGACATAAAGGTTAAACACTGCTGGTCCCAATACCTATTCCGGAGCACACACTTCATGTAACTGTCCTTTACCTTTTTAAACCTTTGTTTACAATGTTTTGGTTTGTTGTTGGGTTTGGGGTTTTTTTTTAATGTCTCAAAACAAACTATTTCAATGGTAAAAATATTATCTGTACAGGCAAGGCATGACTTCGTTTTGTGAGTGGCTACCTGCAGCATTCCAATTCTCATAAATAGCAAATGCCCCAAACCTTAGAAGACATGACAGCAGCCCCAGGTGCAACATCCTTTACCAAATTACTCTGTTCAAATTGACAAACTACTTTAGGAAAGGCCAGTAATTATCTTTAGATACAGGGCAACATGGGAGAAACTGGATTTAATTTAATCAGTAGGATTGTAATTCAAGTTATGATGCATGCTTTAATTATTTAAAGCACAAATGTTCTTCTCAGAAGACTTTCATTAGGGATCCAATCATTGGGAAAACTTAGCCATATATGAGTTTTCTTGCCACAGTCACTATGAATATCGTGAGTTTATTTCCCTGAGAATTTTGACTCATTCTCTTTTGCTAATGGTTGGGTCCAGCTATGCAAGGATTGTATGACTGATAGAATAACCATATACTTTAGTTATACTTAATTATGCCTTAATTTTTTAAAAAAATCATACAATTATATCATTACAGATATTGAAAATACTTTTGGCCGAGTTCTTGATATTAACTCTATTATTCCTTCCTGTCCCAATTACAGGATTTTATATTAATATAGGATTCTTATTTGCAACACGGATTAGATCAGTTCATCACTTATCTCTACCACCTGAAAAAAGTCACATTGTCTAAATGGTTCATGTAAAGCAATAAGAATGAAACTACTACTGAAAGATCATTGCTGAAAGCATCATTTTTGAAGTCATTCCTAAAACTAGGCAAGTTAAGTAAGCTAACAGCACTACATTAGTGATCGTTACAGTGCTTCACATTTACATAACACTTCTAAATATTTCATAATATATACATGACTAAATTAACCTCAAATGCTTCCAAGAGACAAAGGAATAAATTACACTCACCTTAGAACTGCATGTTCTAAAACAGGGAAATGTTAAATCACTGAATTAAGTTAATCTTTAATATGGTGGGAGCTATCCCAGAAGACGTGTTCTTGAGCCTTGATCAAACTAGTAGTGCTGCTAGAACAATAGTAAAAAGATAAAAATTAACAGACTTTCTGGCTGATTTTGAGTAGCATCTATTAGTGGAACTGTCTTTAATTTTAGGGCATCCTGCTCCTGGTAAACAAACTCTCCTACCCTACTCCCCCTAAACGTAAAATAATAACTAGGCTTAAAGATTCTTTACTTCAAATTCACTCAGTTGTAAATCTTACAGAATCACTTTGCTGCTTTGAGGTTTATATGCTGTTGATTTTTAATGAGTAACTAGAGTGGTTCTCATATTATAAAATACATTGCCACGTAAACAAGGACCTTAAGCTACATTGTAAGAAGTCCAAGAGACTGATAGTATCTATCAACTCAGAACATGATCTACGCTGTTGATCTACGCATACATCTGCAGCTTACAATACATGTGCATTTATTTCTTACAGTAATAGGCCATAGTTTCATACACTTTAAGAAAAATTGAGTCCTCTTAACATGCTTCCCGTGTCCAGATAAGCTATTCCAGTTACAGCTAAATTTTGCTCCATCCCCCAACTTCCCAGCCCCAAAAGCATGGGAAAAATTGGGATGGAGCATTTTAGCACTAGTAGCTTTTAAACATGTGAGTGATTCTATTGTTTTAATTACAAATTTCTCATTAAAATCAGTGGTAAACTAAGCTGTCTATAATGTCTGGGTTTTAACAAGATCTAATATAGCTTTAAGAATTAAACATATCCTAGAAAGTTTAGCATAGTTATCAATGCATGCAGAGTGTCTTTGCTGCTCAGTAGTTGAACTCTCTACAGTCATTGAACATGACATTTCTTCCTCAAGAAAATCAGTAAGACAGTATTTAAAGTCATTTCAAGATTCTGTCCCTTTGAATTTCATAAACAAAACCAGACACTATTCATATTCCATATTGGCTGACTATACCCAGGGAAAAATCATACCTATTCTAAGAAGCTGTCACAGTAAATACACTTAATCTGAATCACAGGGAAATTAATGTCCTTGCATGATGTTAAGTCCCAGTGCTGGAATAATACTGCCTCTTATGCCTTATGATACATAAGGACTAAACTTCTAGCTATTGGCTTTATAGAAAAGGATTCAACCTCTCCACCTGTAAGATTATAATAGTGGGGGGCTTGGATGGGTTAGTTCTGGGGTCCTGAGTCACTATTCCATGCCACCTTTCACCTGTCAAAGCCTCTTAGGGTTCATATGTGTGAAGCATTTTGGTAAACAGTATTGTCACAAAAAATCTTCTCCTTTCACAGCCCAGTAAGCAAAATGATCCCTCTTTATATAAAATGTGTCAGTCACTTTGGATGAAGGACAATTTATAAGTATCTTCTTAGATATTTTGAGGTGATTTTGATATTCCTTCTTGTACTATTGTGCAATTAAACACTCCTACACTTCACATTCTGTCACCACCTTCTAATGATTGGACATATATAATAAGACCTCATAAATGAGTCATGTTGCTGCATTATCTATAATGAAATATATTGTTTCTTATAACAAAGCAGGACACATCTGGCTTCTATATTTTAGCAATAGTGTCAATCTGGCCAGTGTACATTGTCCTGGTTTTTGGCTGGGATAGAGTTAATTTTCACAAGAAGTTGGGAGAGGACAAAGCCAGGACAGGTGACACATCTTAGCCAAAAGGGTATTCCATGCCATAGAACATCATGCTCAGCATATAAAGGGGGTTTACCAGGGAGGAGGGGCTGCTGCTCGGAGCATCAGGTCAGGTAATTGCATGGTGTATTACCCTCTTTGTATATTCTTTTTTATCTACTGTTGTTATTTTCCTCTTCCTTTGCTGTCCTAGTGAACTGTCCTTGTCCCAACCCATGAGTTTTACCTTTTCTTCCAATTATCCTGCCCAACACACCGTGGGGGAGAGATGGTCAAGTGGACATGTGGTGCTTAGTTGCTGGCTAAACCATGACAACATTCAGTCCTTGCTGATGTACGCTCCTGTTAAACAACATTTATTTTAATTCTAGATTAAATTATGACTAAAATGAACTCAGTACATCTACAAATCATTCCAGTGGGTGTCTGCAGAAAGGCATAGAAAGTTATGTTGGCTAGAGGAAGTGTCATCTGTAATGGGAGGCTCCTGTGTGAAGATTATTTAGTGAGTACATGATGATCACACCAGCCAGGATATTACACTGTTGGTATCAATTACTAATTATGATACAGAAGATTCAAAAGTGAAAGCAATTTGAGCACAGAGGATAAAACTTGCTCATAAACAAACAGCTTTCCTAAAAATATTCTAATGTGAATTATGGTGTGGCTTTTGTTGTCCTGTCCTCCAAATATATCACTTTTATGTTCATGAAGGACATTAAATCACAAAATAATGAGTGGGAGTTTAAAATAGAGCAGAGAAACCAGGATACAAAGAATGCATTTATGTTCCTGATGACAATTAGCTAAATGTGGGGTTTTTTAAAGCTGTCATCTAGAAATTTGAATAATTGCTAAAACCATACTTTCTTTCCCATCCCATCCCACCCACCTCCAAATATGCAGAATCAAACTTATTTTATTCATAACTAAGATAACATTAAACACAACTTCCAGAAGAAAAAACAAGTCAACATACACATAACAAATGTTTGACCTGTTTACTCCTAATGTATACTAAAAACTTTGACTTTGCTTAAAAATGGTCTGGGAATCTTTAGATAGTCAACCCCTGCATCTTAGCTTGCAGGATACTAACAGCTGACTAGGCAGCAGTAACTTCATAACCTGCCTGAACATAATCTTCAGGGACTGTCTAGCTGCACCCTAAGCATATGCAGGAGAACAAAGTATTTTAAGTGTGTAATTCACAGCCAAAGCAGAGGATAGACTATAAAGGCTGTGCAAGGTCATAACAAACCTAAGCTCATTGGAATGTTAACAGATTTGAATTTAAGATAAATAAATAGATTATTTTCACTGTGAATTTTGTTTTTAATATGATGACATCTGGTTGGTTTCAAGCTATTTGGACATAATATCCAAGTCCTGACTACTGTATACACTTTTAAGATATAACACAAGGTGAACATTAAAATCAGGAGCTCTGTAAACTATCTTTCTCAAGGAAGCTACTACTCTGTCAGAAGCTTATTATTTTTTTTTACACTTTCCAAGAATTTCTAATTTAAAAAGCAAGTATTTTAAACTCAATTTTTTTTTTACACCTACATGGGTTGTTTTCAGCTTATAAAACTGCCTGAAATCCTTTAATCTGAAAATACTGGACCATTTGAAACAGGTTCAATATTGTAACAAATTAAATGGAAGTGACATTTCCACACCTTACCTATTTGTTCTCAAGTTTCAACACGCTTCTCAAATGTCTTTTAAATGTATAAAATTTAATATGCAGAAGCCACTCTATCTTACATATAGCCTTACATCTAAATGAAAAAAAACTCAAACCCAAACTGTTCTGTAAAATAAGCTATTACCAATCTTTCTGCTGACCAAAGAATATCCAAACATAGCAGCATGCTGAATACATTCAGTTTGATGTCAGTGAAACTGGGCTGGCAATATCACCTGATAATGTGCTAACAATTTAAAAATTGAAAGAAAAGTTTCAAAGCTGTGTGAAAATCCCCAGCAAGAGGTCATTATTTCAGTAAGTTCATACAATCATAAAATCATAGAATAGTTTGGGTTCAATGGGACTTTAAAGAACATTTAGTCCCAATCCTCTGCCCATGGCAAGGACTCCCTCTACTAGACCAGGGATTCAAACCTCATCCAACCTGGCATTGAATGCTGCCAGAGAGGGGGCATCCAAAACTCCTCAGGGCAAACAGCTCCAGTGCTTCACCTTCCTCACAGTGACTTTTTTTTTCCTTATATCTAATCTAAATTGATCCTTATATCTAATCTAAAATGATCCCACTCATTGTATCACTACGTGCCCATGCAAAGAAGTCCCTTTATCATGGGTTATACATTCTGAAAGTACTCTTTCATCAGAGACTGTTTATCCCTATTCTGAGAAGGCATAGGATCTATCCAAAACTGCGGATATCACCTCAACATTGATGGAATATTTTTACAGAGCCTTGGACTTGCCTCTGGCATCTCTCTTTATCCAGTTCATCTGAAAGCATCTGACTTAAAATATGTGCCTCACCCCCTTCTACTTCACTATTACCTCATCGACACAAATGGGTGATTTAGATCACTTATGGAATTCAAAGCCATTAGCAAAAGTGGCAACTTAACAAATTTAGACAGCAAGGTTCACTCTATTACTGTATGGCAAAATCTTTTGAATAATGACTCAAAGTTACCAAGACACAAATCACTGGTCACTCACCAAAGGCTAAAAGGTCTCTCTGCCTTGAGAGGCAAACTTCAGAGGCATCCCAGGTCAATGGGAGATTGCTGCCATGCAGCCATACAGCCGAGCAGGGAGAGATCAAAGAAGGGTCACATAGACTGTCATCTTTATGGAATAAAGTAGTTGGTTCATAGTCAAATTACATGCATGAGACTCCTTGTACCTGCACCTTTCTTTGTTCCTTGATAAGTGAAACTTGAAAAAGCCACCTGCTATTCATGTGATAAACACATGAGAGGTGTTCCAAGCTCATATGCATTGGTGCTCACTGCTCACTCTGCTCCTTTGTGGGTTTTCAGAGAACATATTGAAACTAGAGTTCTTTGCCTGATTATGACTCAGGCCTTTACCTCCCTTGGAGCCTGTGCTGAACTGCTGCTAGTTTGGTTAAGGGGAGAAGTATACCTGTCAAACTCATAAATAAAATGATCAGAGATGAGATTTTCATTTTGCATCTTTCTGCTTCTATCTTTAGGGTAACTGAAACAGAGAAATCCTGGACATTTCTGTTTCACTGTTGGAGAAAATAAAATGCAAGGATCTGTAGTTTTCAAGAATGCTCAGTGTTAAATTCAGGTGCTGCCCAAATCAAGTATCCTTTAATTTCAGCCCCGATGGACAGTATTGCAGCAGAAGCAACAAGTGTGGGTACAAATGTTAGAATCACAGAGAACAAATACATTATGGACAGAGAGGAACAATATAGGAAATAAAATAATACAAATTATTTTTTCACTCCGAATTAAAACAGCTTCTAGCAAAAATTGAATACTGAAACACATGCTTTTCAGAGAGCAATAAGAGCAGAAAGGCAACTTTTCCTGCCCTGTAGATCATGTACTGACAACATTCTGGTTACTGTTTGGAACATCTGACAATATTCCTAAATACACTTAAGTAAGATGATATCTAATTTGCAGTCCCTTCCATGGTCCATGGTATATGCATTTGCTCTAAACCGTTAAAATTGCCTTTAGTTGTTGAGCTTCACTCTCTTTGATATCAAAATAACACCAACATATCAATAATCAATAAAATATTTTAATACAATCTGGATTAATGTTATTAAAATAGTGTCATTACACTAATGTATGTAGGTTTTCTGTTGTTGTTCTTTTCTTCTTCTAGTCATGCTTCTTTTATTCAATAATTTAAATGAGTAGAGATATAAATCTATCGTATTAAGCTTCACTTCAGGGCTGTGCTTTGACTGCTAGTGGCTTGGAGTCCTCATTTAGTTTTTTCTCCTGCTTCCCCAAGTGCTATTATTACACAGGTCCATACTCCTATAGCAGATTCTAGTACTATAGGCTATCAAAGAAAACAATTTCTGCATGGTGACAGTTAGACCTTCTAGTCAGTCAAACCGAGAGGCATGGAGATCTAATGAAGTGTTCTTTTGTCCACATCTAATGGCATAGCGTGGTTCTAATCAGACATCTGGATATATCTTAGGCTTGCCAGTTAGAGGCTTAGGAAAATCATGGTGAAAGAAACTCCACCCAATATTTTTCTTTCTTGCTTTGCTTCTTAATACAATTTAAGTGAAATTAAAATTTAATGCAAATTATGCTTGCAGTGTTGGGAAGGGTACAGACGGCAGTGACTCCAAGGATCCAATAGAGATGCAGAAGATCCACCTCCAAGTGCTCAGGGCAGGCCCGTAATTTAATACTGATTCCATCATACATACTATTTTTAAACTGAACAGTCAAAATAGCTGTAAATTAAATTCTTGTGAGATGGGGGGAAAGGTTGTATAAGGATGAAAGAACTCTAGAATACAAACACTTCTTTGGACCTTTATTAAGTTCTTTGTGGACATCAAGGTAAGAATATAATGTTTTCCAGTTCTGTATTTGTTGATATAATGTGCCAACTTCTTTATTCTGTTTCTTTTATTTTCTTCCATTTATGTACAACAGTGCTAAGTCACTGATTTAAATATAAGAGAATTCCAGACCTCCCTCAAACTTGATTAGTTATAATAAAGGGTTCACCACAATGCATTTGCTTAATGCACTTATGCACAGTCAATTGTCTTCACTTACAATGCAACATTATCACATTAAACTTAGCAAGGATCATATGCTCTGATTGTTCTTTGGATAAAGTGTACTCTACCAACTTTGACATGTTTTATGCCATACAGGGTATCTGTTACGATACAGTGTGTTGTTATAATTTTCTGAGCATAGAGTATGGAATAAAGCAAGGAAAACCTCAGTACTTCTGCTAGCTTTAGCTCTTGAGTGACTCATGTGTAGGCTGCACCCTATCCTGCAGCTCCATCATTATTTCAAATAAGTGCATAAAAAACACACTCGGGTTTATAATCTGATGACTCAGACAATTGAGAAATATGGAGACTTTAAACTCTAGGTCACCTATCTCAAATCCCTCTTAGGCTAGGGGTGAGTGAAAGTCATCACTGCCTAATGGCAGCTTTACAGTACATATGTGAACAGTAATGGTCTTCTCTGTCCAATCACAGGTGGATATGGGGACTGTTTAATTCCAGGTGTCATTTCTGTCATATAAAGGGGAAAATAAACACCTCCACTGTGAAAGCTAAGGTTTAAGCAGGTATGTGTTCAGTTAGTGTTTACCCCTTAGGTAAACCTCTGTAGGCTTCTACAAAGTCACCTATTAAAGAGTTTTCTCTTACTTCAGAAGAGATTAGGAAAACCCATATTCAGGTTTATCTTTCCAGTATTTCTCAGTCTTATGATATAGCTTAAAGAATATGCTTTTTAATTAATTCAACCAGCTTTACTAAATAGTGTCTATGAGTGTATTACAAAAATTTCAAACTGGTTGTATGCAATTATTTTCCAACATCAATTAAAAAAATGAAATAAAATATGGGCACCTACCTGCTATCATGCCATGCTTGGATTTCCATAAGAAAATATACAGTTGACTGTCATTAGATTCAAGGAGTTGCATAGCCCCAAAATCCAGGCAGTTATTTGGCTATTCATTAGGACAAACTAATGTGAATGTGATTAATACAACAGGCATAATCATTTTGCACAGGTGCAGGCTTTGAAAATTTGACTTGCAGTCAGTGACACATCAGACCTGATGAGTTGTATGTCTAAGGGAAAGGAGACCGCACTTGCAAATAACCCAAGGACATATGCCACACCATGAGATTAAAAATGTTGCTACAAAATAATCAGATTAATCAGTAAAATCTCTTAAAT